>QXEO01000104.1:3000000-3388818 GCA_007115705.1 Dactylis glomerata
TCCGTGGCGGTGCCGGCGATGCGGGTGTCGTACTTGACCAGCCACTGCTTCCCCAGCAGGAACTGGCACTCCCGCGGGAAGTACACCTGGAAGCGGCCGTCCGGGCCGAGCTCGTACCCCTCCACCCCCTCCGGCAGGATGCCCCGCGGGAAGTCGTACCGCTCCAGCATCTCGTACGCCGTCGGCGTCTCCTCCGCAGCTACTACGACGGCGGCTAGGAGGAGGGCGAGGAAGGGGTAGGTGGCCTTGATGGGCGCCATGGACGGGCAAGTTCTTGGTCCCTTCTTTGGGTTTGATTGGGTCCGAGCTGGCTACTATGCTTTTGTAGCTTATTGGTGGGACGGATGTCGGATGGTTACTTGCTAATTTTTGTTGGAAATGGTTTCATCTATTGGAGTATAGACTATCATGTTTGACCAATCATGGAAGACGTTGTAGGTGTTATGTGTGGTGCATATTTTACTACTTAGAGCTAGTATCTATTATTTTTGAGTAAATTCCAGTTTTTACCCCCTAGTTTCGATTTTTTGACACTAACTGCCCCATTTAAGAGTTTTTCATCCTAATTACCCCATTTAACGAAATTCCTTGCCGTCTCTTACCCATTTTGAAGTATTATAAGCGTTATGTTGGTGGGTTCCAGCCATCAGGTCCTCGTATAGGCGGTCTTCCTTCTTGCACTTTATCCGGACAACCTCCAGTCCTCCATTGAAATACCTGACCAGCTCGTGGTAATTTGGCTTTGCTGCATCATATCAGAAACATGATTATGGCACACGGGAGCATTTAGATTTTTCCGCAAGGCTTATGCAATCTCTCGTCCATGCATGATTCGTTCGTGGAAGGACTAGACGACGCAATAGTTTATGACGGCATGAGACTTGCCGAGACATCCCGACGATCAATGGAGCCGCAGTGATCATAAAAAAATTCTTCCGTTCTCTTGTATGTTTTTCCTAATTTAGAAATTAGTAGTAAAGATTGTGAGAGTAGACTACAGATCGTGAGAACAGATGGGATTAGGGATGAACATTTCCTGATTTTTGTCAATGGCGGATGGTGCTTTTGATTTGGCCAGATATATGCTCATGTAGGAAGTGAACCTTACAGATGAATAGCATTTTTTCAATGGCACACCGCATATCCATGGGAGAGGGGTGCACTCTACGGGTAGGAACTGAACCTTACAGATGAATAGCATTTTCAGACATGAGTTCCAACTTCATAGACGTCAGAACACATATGAATAGGGTAAAAAATGGCACAACTTTTGTTAAATGAGGTAATTAGAATGAAAATTTGCTAAATAGGTAATTATTGTCAAAAAAGTTAAAGTAGGGGGTAAAAAACGGAATTTACTCATTATTTTTTGAAATGAAGCAGCAGAAGAGAATTGTTCGATTAATTAATAGAAAATCGTTATAACAAAATCCATATTAGCTTTTTTTGATTATAGTGTTTACTCGAAAATATGTAGGCAATGGCCAAACACCAAAGTAAAATGGTATACTAAAATACAAACCACTGACCTTTTTTATGAAATAAAAACTACTCATATAAAGTGTTTTTTTTAGGTACATATGAAATGTTGTTTACTACGCACTCCACTCAACTTAACTGATGTAAGCAAATTCTGGTGTCATCAATTATTAATCCGGGTTTGAGTGGATCAGCAACACCACACATAGAACAACCGTCAAACATATTTATCCATTTGCAAGTGGAGCATTGGACGACAACCTGCTGATTTGTTTAGGGAGACAGAACCTTTGGAACAACGCCCTTAAAATTTGACAAAAAATATGCTCTTGAAAGATAACGTATCAAACTATAAGGCAATAGCGAATCAAAAAGTGATTGAGAAA
Source organism: Dactylis glomerata (assembly GCA_007115705.1). Classification (NCBI taxonomy): domain Eukaryota; kingdom Viridiplantae; phylum Streptophyta; class Magnoliopsida; order Poales; family Poaceae; genus Dactylis; species Dactylis glomerata. The sequence continues at coordinate 3,001,866 of QXEO01000104.1, forward strand.
AGTGAGGATAGAAAGGAGACACGAGGTGATGGATGTGGAAAGAGACGGGGGGAGAGATATCCGAAGCATTTGCATCGGAAGATTCTCCGTTGCAGAAGCATCAGCATGTGATTAGTTGATTGGTCTGGCCCACATGAACAGCGCATCAAGATCGGCCGTCTACGGCACGCTGAAGTCTGAAGTCACCCACCGTGCGGTGCTAGGCGCATGGCACTATGACAATGATGATCGAGTAGTTGCTGGGGCCCAATCCTTGGACGAACTGACTAGCTAGTGTACATGTCGGTGCCTCAATCCGATAGAGAGGGGGCTTGTTTGTTGAATTTTTTCGAGAGCAACCATATATTTTATTAACTGAAAAGCAAGTTACAAGAAACAATATATATGAAAACTAACAAACAAAACTAGGATAAAATGATTATTTTAAAAACTTTGCAGATAAAAAACATAAAAGATTGAGAAATATAAATCGACACTTAAGATTTTCTGCAACCATCAAAGCCATCGGCGACGCTCAAATCCAGCGCCGTCGAGACGCACGCCGGAAGAAAAGCCAAACTTCCATTATCGCCAGATCTAAAAAAGCACCCTCGCCAACGAGGCTTTATGAGTCGATGAACAGACTTGCTGCACGCAGCGAGGCACATGTCATGCAAGAATAAAAATTTTACGATTCTAAAATAATGTGTTTCGAAAAGATACATTGTTTTCCACTCCCATGGCATGAGTGCATATCGAGGCTCGAGAACCGGAATCATTTTTTTTGAAAAAAGTCAGCTCTCCGTGTTCACCTGATTTTATAACACAAAAACCGAAGAAATTTCAGAAACAAGATGTGATGACAACAGAAATCATATTCTTAGTCAACGAATTAAGGATAATCTTTCGCCTTGAACACATAGAAAAAATTGGATGCTCCTTGTATAACGACAAGTGGGTTCTCTAGAATCAAGATGGATGTGAACTTGACCTTGCCTCACATGCATGAGTTCATCATGCTTTGGGTGCAACCTAAGAGATTTCATCTCCATGATCACACTGATGACACCATTGTTTGGAACCTGATGTCCAATGGTGAATACTCCCCGACCTTGGCTTACAATGTACACTTTTCGGAGTCACGATTATGAGTTTCAACAAGATGGTTTGGAAAGCTTGAACGCCCAAGGTTAAATTCTTCGCTTGGTTAGCTATCCGGAATATGATTTGGACGGAAGATTGTCTTGAGAAGAGAGGTTAGGACAATCGTGGGCATTGACCGCTTTTGCAAGCAAACAAAAGAGATTACATCACACCTCTTCTCCCATTGTCGCTACTCCAAGAGGATTTGGGGAATGGTCAAGATGCGGCTCGGTATATCTTCCATCCGAACCCACGAATGGACGGCACCAACATTTCTATCAAGACTTGGTGGTTGATGATGTCGTGTACGCCATTCCAAAACCACAAGGTATTTGATCCCTTACGATCCTTGTGAGTTTGATAATTTGGAAAGAGCAAAATGAAATTTGTTACTTGTTTTGCTTTACTTTACTTTATTTTTACTTGCATCGTTTTATCAAAAACCCAAAAAAAAATAGAATCCTTTCTAGTTGTTTTTTACTTGCTTGCTTTTAGTTTTGCTAAAATGGCTAATCCTGAAAACACCAAGTTGTGTGACTTTACTAGCACGAACAATAGTGATTTTATCTGCACTCCTATTGCGCCACCTGCTCCTGCTGCAAACTTTTATGAGATTAAGCCTGCTTTATTGAACCTTATTATGAAAGAGCAATTTTCTGGTGCTAGTACTGAAGATGCTGCAGCTCATCTCAACAATTTTGTTGAGCTATGTGAGATGCAGAAATATAAGGATGTTGAAAGTGATATTATTAAGCTTAAGTTGTTTCCTTTTTCCTTGAGAGGAAAAGCTAAGGATTGGTTGCTGTCTTTGACTAAGAATAGTATTGATTCATGGGCTAAGTGTAAGGATGCTTTTATTGGTAGATACTATCCTCCTGCTAAGATTATATCTTTGCGTAGCAATATTATGAAGTTTAGTCAGTTTGATAATGAACATGTTGCTCAGGCTTGGGAAAGAATGAAATCTATGATAAAGAATTGTCCCACTCATGGACTGACTGCTTGGATGATTGTTCAAACTTTTTATGCAGGACTGAATTTTTCTTCAAGGAACCTACTTGATTCAACCGCTGGAGGCACTTTTATGTCCCTTACCTTGGGCGCCACAACCAAACTACTCGACAATATGATGGTAAATTACTCTGAATGGCACACCGAGAGAGCTCCACAAGGTAAGAAGGTAAATTTTGTTGAGGAAACCTCTTCCTTAAGTGATAAGATTGATACTATTATGGCTATGCTTGCTAATGATAGGACTCATGTTGATCCTAATAATATTCCTTTAGCTTCTTTGGTTGCTCAAGAAGAGCATGTTGATGTAAACTTCATTAGAAACAATAATTTTAACAACAATGCTTATAGAAACAATTTTGTTAGTAATAACTATAGGCCATTTCCCTCTAATAGTGAAAATGGCTATCTTGGTAGACCTAAAATGCCTAGTGAAGAGAGGTTTTTAGAACTTGAAAAGGCTACCAAGAATTTTATGCAAATGCAATATGAGCAAAATAAGTTGTTTACTAAGACTATGGAGGAGCAATCAGCTCTATTGAGGACTATTAGTCATCAACTTGAAAATTTAAACAAGGCTATTCCTGAATTGCAAGCTAAGGTTTCCAAAGCTGAAATCGATATTTCATCTTTGTCTAATGTGCAATCTTCTTTGGTTAACAGAATGTCCGCTAAGCCTGATCCTTTTGCTACTGCTAATGCTATTCAAGTTAGAATTGATGAAAATGTTAGATTGTTAGCAGAATTGCATGCTAGATGGGAAAGAGAGGATGAGATTGCTAGGAATATGAAAGTTTATACTATTAATACCTCTAATGATGTTGTTCCTAATGCTAGCAATCCTCTTACTTTGATTGGTGTAGATAAAACTCCCACTCCTTGTGTTAAAAAGCCCAAAACTGCTAAAACTTTTTCTCAAAAGAGTGCTGAAATTTTTCGGAGTGTAGGAGATGATAGCTCTATTTCCTTTAATGATTTTGATGTTGATGGCTGCAATATATCTGAAATTATTCTGTTCTTGCAAAAGCTTGTTTTGACTCCTAGTTTTAGTCCTTTAAATATTGCTTTTACCAAGCATATTATTAATGCTCTTATGAAAATTAGGGATGAAAAGTTGAAACAGGAGTTAGAAGATGGTTGGGAACCCATCATTGATATGCATGTTAATGGTTTTGATTGCCATGCTTTATGTGATCTAGGTGCTAGTATTTCTATTATGCCTAGAAAAATTTATGACATGCTTGATTTACCACCGCTTGAAAAGTGTTATTATGATGTTCCTATTGCTGATGTTGCTAAGAAGAAACCTTTGGGAAGAATTAATGATGTTCTTATTGTGGTTAACAATAACCTTGTTCCCATTGATTTTCTTGTCATGGATGTTGAATGCAATGCTTCATGTCCTATTATTTTGGGAAGACCCTTTCTTCGAACTGTAGGTGCCATCATTGATATGAGGGAAGGCACCATCAAATATCAATTTCCACTTAAGAAAGGTATGGAACACTTCCCTAGGAAGAGAAATAAATTAGTGTTTGACTCTATTCCTAGAGCAAATTATGAGCTTGATGCTTCATCACTTGATGTTACTTGATTCGCAAATTTCTGCGCCTAGCTCAAAGGCGTTAAAGAAAAGCACTCTTGGGAGATAACCCAATGTTTTTACATTCAGTTCTTTTTCTTTTATTTGAGTCTTGGAAGTTATTATTACTGTAATGACCTCTCCTTATCCTTTTTATTTCGTTTTTGTGCCAAGAGAAGCCTCTAATTTGAGCGAGGTAAGATTTGGGGATGTTGCTGTCCTGAAACTGTTTTCAGTGCTGCACCGTAAAAATTCGTGAAAATTCTCTGTATATCTTTTGGACCTGCGATTTCCTGTGCATATGACCCAGGTTATATCCAAACTTTCATTATTTGAACACTTTTTGATTTGAGTAACAGAAAACACCTTAAAAATTCGACCTTTGTCAGCTGTTCTGTTTTGACAGATTTCTACCAATATTTGTGTTTGCCGCTTTATCGCTTTCTTTTTGAGTTCTTTTGATCACGGAACTTTTTGGGGAAGTTGCTACAGTAGTATATGCTTAATATGTGGTGGTTTTAGGTTGAAACCTGAAGCAAAAAGGGTTGATTCTGTGTTATGCTTACACTAATGTTGCTAATAGATTTGTGTTTAGTTTTGTATGAAGGAAGTTTTCAAGTGTAGGGATCGGAGAGTGATGAGATGAGTTGAAGAATGGACAAAAGCTCAAGCTTGGGGATGCCCATTCATCACCCCAAGAAATATCCAAGGAGTACAAGCGTCAAAGCTTGGGGATGCCCCCGAGGCACCCCTTCTTCATCGGCAAAAATTAGGTCACCTTTCAAGACACTATATTTTTATTGCTTCATGCATTATGCGTTTTTCTTGGAGCGTCAGTTGTTTTTAGTTTTTAGTTTAGTTTAGTTTTTTTGCTGCAATAAATGGTTGTACCCCAACAAATTTCTTTTGGAGAAGTTGCCTTGCTTTTCATTTGCCAAGAACACTCCGTTTTTCACCCTATCCGTTTCAACGAGTGTTCTCTTTTTCTAGAACAACGTTTAGCTTTTGATTTTTGCCTTGATATGTGTTCAGATCTTGTTATATATTTTCATCAAAGTGTATTTTGCCTCTGGTCTTTATTGGTTTTCATCAAAATAGGTGTTTATAAAAAGTTTGAATGGTGTTGGAAAAGAGAAAAAGCTTTATGCAAAAAAGTGGTACAAGAAGGAGCTTGTGTAGACTGCGGCTTAGGCTTTTGCATGTCGTGCTTGATGTCTTTTTGATAGTATGCTTAGTGGTTTTGCTATATCATGACTTGTCTCAAATAACTGAGATTGCTTAATGAGCCTTTGAAAGAATCATACGTTGTTTTTATCGTTTGGAAGCATTATTTTGGTTTTCTCCTTGATGCTTTATTTGGGTTGACTTGGCGCATGCTCACACATGTTAGACTCTTACAAAGTCGCCAATAGCCTCTATGATCATTTAGTTTTTGACTTTTGATGCCATCTTATGCTTCTTTTAATGTCGCTTTGTCACTTTGCATGATTATGGCCATTATTGCTCTCTTAGTTGGTCGCTCCCAGTCTTTTGCTAGCCCTCGCCTTGTACTGAGTATGAGCCCTACTCGTGCATCCAACTCCTAAAAACCAAGTTTTGTCAAAGTGTCAACCATACATACCTATTAGCAATTTTCTATTCCAAAGTAAATTTGACTTGCTTTTATTTACTCTTCAAATTAAACTCTTACCAGTGTTATGCGAAAATTGGTCAGTAAAGCTCTCATGAACCGAAAGGCACACTTTACTTTTTCTCGTTCTTAGAAATTTGACATTGTGGTCTCTTATGTTGAGTTGTTATGCTTGCAAGTTGTAAGTTGGGAACTAGCCCAGCCATGCCGTCATGGGGCAAGCTTTCAACATTGCACTTCTTATTTGAGTTGATATCGTGATATTTTGTTTATGGATACTCGCGGTCTGAAATGAATTGGGAATCTTGCGGGATCATGGAGTTTGTATATGTGTTAGAGAAACGCCTGGGCCGCCAATCTAAGCCATGCATAATTCATGGTGGAAATTTGCAGCATGCTCATAGTGGACATTCGACGACGCATCTCAAAATAAAAAGCTATACAAATGGTAAATAAAAGAGATGTCGAGGTGTTCATTGTCTGCTTGTCCTGTCATTTTGATGTGGGCTTGTTCCATGTCATTGGGCACGGAGGTACCCCATTGGCGGTTCTCGATGATACGTGTATACTTACAATGACAAGAGCTTGCTTGGGACTCTAAGTAAAGTAGCATGAGGTTTGGGTACTCATATTCACGGGACACGAGGTTTTCAACTTATGATTTGTCAAGCATATGCAGCGTAAGTGTTCTTGCATTAATTTTAACCATTCAAGATGCTTATGATAGGGGCAATAAGAGCTCAAAGCCGGTAAGTACCATAATTTTTGAAGGTTATAAAACTTGCAATCACTGCTTCCCTCCGCGAAGGGCCTTTCTTTTACTTTTTTGTTGAGTCACCACCTTCTACCTTTATGCACCATTAAGAGAGCATAGTTGTCATTCTTAGTATAATTTCCATTGTCCCAAAGTTTTCATTGATTGATTTGTATTGTTGGTTTCACTTGTTCTTAAATTATTTGTATCTAGTCGCCCTCTTAAACTTGAAGGTGTCCTATGCATTTATGTTTTGCTCTCTATTAAGGACAAGCTGAAAACCATTTGTATGTTTTTCCTTATGATTTGAATACATGTTTGACTTTCATTGTTTCATTTTCATGATCTTTTATTTGTGTTCATTTGCATGTTTATAACATGGTTGCTAAGTTTCTTCTATCAAGATTATATCTTTCATGCCCATGTTTTAAGTTCTTTTGATCCCAGCTCACAATGCATACATATGTGATCAAGATTGTGTAGGTGCATGTCACCTCAAAAATTATTTTTTTTGTTATCACTTACCTACTTGAGGACGAGCAGGAGTTAAGCTTGGGGATGCTGATACGTCTCAAACGCATCCATAATTTTAGATGCTCCATGCTTGTTTTTACACCATTTGCCTAATATTTCGTTACACTTTGTGGCACTTTTATGCATTTTCCGGAACTAACCTATTAACAAGTCACCACAGTGCCAGTTCCCTATTTTCTACTATTTTTGTGTTTCAGAAAAGCTACACAGGAAATATTCTCGGAATTGGACGAAACCAAAGCTAGTCGCCCAAAATTTTACCGGAGCTTCCAGAGAACCGAAGAGGAGTTGGAGTGGGGCCACGAGGGGCCCACACACCAGGGCGGCGCGGCCTGGCCCCTGGCCGCGCCCCCTATGTGTGAGGCCGCCTCGGTCTAGTTCTGACGATGCCCCTTCGCCTATAAAGACCCCCCGACGGGAAAAAGCTAAGTACCCGATCAGTTTTCCAGAACACATCGCGATCCGCCGCCGCCGTCGACCCGAAGATCGGGAGGGTCCAGAAGCTCTTTCCGGCACCCTGCCAGAGAGGGGAATCGCCACCGGAGGTCTTCTTCATCGCCATGCTTGCCTCCAGAGCGATGAGTGAGTAGTCTACCCTGGACTATGGGTCCATAGCAGTAGCTAGATGGTTGTCTTCTCCACCATGTGCTTCATGTTTAGATCTCATGAGCTGCCCTACATGATTGAGATCACCGTTATGTAATTCTACATGTTTGGTTTGCTGCGATCCGATGATTATTGGTGTTATGCTTGAGTTGAAGTACTGAAATTTTATCTTTTGTTATCTCTATGTTGTTTATGATCTTGCATGGTCTCCGTTGTTAGTAGCTATCTTGGCCGAGTAGTTGCTAGTGACTCCAAGAGGGGGTATTTATGCTCGATAGTGGGTTCATGCCTCTATTTAATCTGAGGGAGTGACAGAAACCTCTAAGGTTGCAGATGTGCTGTTGCTACTAGGGGGAAAACAACATTCATATGCTCGAGGGTATATGCTTTGTTTACATTACACACTTTGCTTAATGCAATTATCTGTTGTTCGCAACTTAATACTCATGGGGTGTTCAGACGATATCCCCGAGAGTGGATTATTAGTCATAGATGCAGTTGGATGGCGGTCTATGTATTTTGTTGTAATGCCCAGAGTAAATCTCATAGTGATCCTCTCATCATATGCACGTTGTCTTTATTCTATCAATTGCCCAACTGTAATTTGTTTACCCAGCTTGTATTATTTTATCTTATGGAGAGACACCGCTAGTGAACTGTGGACCCCGGTCCTATTTCCTTTATATTGCAATCACCTGTTTACTTTACTCGCATACTATTATCACTTTCCACTCGATATGCTCATACCCTTTGTTTCAAGCAAACCGGTGAGATTGACAACCTCATCGTAAGTTGGGAACAAAGTATTTGGTTGTGTTGTGTGCAGGTTCCGCGTTGCTATTGGTTGAAGATGAGTCAACAAGTGTCGTAAACGGCACCCTTGTTGGAGTGTTATTAGGCCAGTCAACATCACCTTCAGTTGTTTGTCTGCTCCTCTCCTGATCGACATACCTTGGTTTCTTAACTGAGGGAAAATCTTGCTGCTATATTCATCACACCTTCCTCTTGGGGTTCCCAACGGGCTGGACATTCAACTAGGCACCAGCTCTTTTTTGGCGCCATCAACCAGCAATTAGTCTTCCAGCTGTGTTATTCCCGAATTGATTCGTCGGGTGCGCACCAAGTGCTCCCAATGGTACGAGCCCCCGAGTCTATGAGGAGGGTTGCGTTGAAATCTCTTAGACTTATATATCTTCCTTCTGCATCGCCTTTCATCTTTGGAGGTTTTTCTTGAATCTTCTTTTCTCTTTGTATATATGCTTCCGCTATTCCTTTATTTTCTCCGATGGTAACGTCAAGGCCCGGAACTTTTAATTGGACCTGTAATTCATAAAGGCCCACTTACAGTTACTTATAAATATAGTACACAGACTCTTCAGGGAAAACCCTAATCCTTTCATTATCAGCTTCCTCCGCTGCATCATCTTCTTCCTCCAAATCCCATCTAGGGTTTTTCCTTTCCACCGAGCGCAGCTTCCCAATGGCAGATGCGGGTGGTTTCAACCTTGGCACCGGCGTGCTGATGGAGAAGCGGGGCCGCGACCGTCCCTGCGACAGTAAAAACAAACCGAAGGATGCCTCCCTGGTGGCTTCATCGTCCGCATCTGTGAAGCGGCGCCCTGGCCGCCCGTGGGGAGTAAGAATAAACCCAAGGTATCTGCTGCTGCCGCTCCTGGTTCCAGCGTTGCTCCCCGCGACGCCTCTCCTCCTGCTCCTATCAAGACTTTTTCTTTCTTCTGTATCGCTAACGCTCAATGCCGTGAGATACATCGGGTTCTGCTGAAATTCACCAAGTTCATGGATGGGCGTCAGCTTCGTGAAGCAATTCTCCGCGAACAGCCTGGAAGCGGAACTCCATATGAGGTGGAGGTGTACTATGATGGGTGCGGCAAGATGTACTTCAGGGGCGGATGGCCCCAGTTTGCAGAGGACCACGAACTGCATCAAGGGTTCTTCATGCTCTTCGACTACCATTGTGGTACGTCGAAGTTCGACGTGAAGATCTACGATGGCACACAGTGCCAGAGGAAGTATGCAGCTGAAGTTCACTTCCAGTAGATGCTTACTCGATGTAATCTTCTGTTTGGTTCTCTCTTAGCTGTCTTTATGTAATAAGTATATGTAATGAACTTTATTTTTATGCCATTGTGTGTTCAGTAATAGACCAGAGGAACTACCAGCGTTCCGAGGTATGTTTGATTTACTTGCGCGTTTCCTTGAACCGTGCTTACTCTTTGTCGAATATCGGGTTGTAAACAACCGTGTAGTAATTCTTGAAGACATGTGAATATAGGATCTCGATAATTTTCATATTTTTTTATATGACTCGAGGGTCGGAGCCCCTGAGTGGAAAATAGTGATATGTTACACATATTGTCAAGTTTGACCCAAAGAACCTGACCTGTGGCCTCATATTCTGGGTTCAGAGGGTCATAACTCGTAGTTTTCTATCGTCGTGCTTCTTCTATGCATAGAAGCACCGAAGCTGTTCTGCATTCCACAGGTTGCTTTAATCTTTTCCTGTCTTCTTGTCTTGTAGTCGATAAGCTCCCCCTGGGATCACTTCTGTAACGATGTAAGGTCCCACCCACGGGGACTCTAGTTTACCGTGGCCGTCCTGTTGAGTTGTAAGACTAAGTCCCCTACCACAACGGGGACAAACTCGACTACTATGGTAGTTTCGTAGACTTTGCTGGTACTGCGTAGCTCTGGCTAGTGCTACGTCTCTTGCTTCGTTGAGTGCGTCGACGTCGTCTTGGAGTGCTTCTGTAAAAGTTGTTTTGTCGTAAGCCGCAATTTTTGGAGCTTCATGAGTAATTTCGACTGGAAGCACGGCTTCTGCGCCATGGACCAGGAAAAAGGGTGTTTCTTGGGTAGCCGCATTGGGCGTAGTTCTCAAACTCTAGAGCACGGAGGGTAACTAATCTACCAGGCGTGCTTGGCTTTCTCCAGGTGTGCTAATAGCCTCTTTTTTATTCCGCTGCATATTAAGCCGTTGGCTTTCTCAACTTGTCCATTTGTTTTTGGATGTGCTACAGATGCAAATTTTAGTTTGATTCCCATACTCTCGCAATAGCTTTTGAACTCCTTTGATGTGAAATTTGTCCCGTTGTCTGTGATGATGCTATGCGGCACTCCGAAGCAGAATACTATTGACTTGATGAAGTTGATTGCTGCTGTGGAATCTTGAGTTGTTACTGGGGCTGCTTCTACCCACTTGGTAAATTTGTCCACTGCCACCAACATGTAGACGTGTCCTCCTGGCCAAGATTTGTGCAGTTTTCCTACCATTATGATTACCTTCCCAGCGACTCATCGAGGAGTTGAGAGAGGACATCAAAGCTTAGTGTGAAAACTCAATCTGTCACATGCACAACCAATTCTAGCAAATTTGGAGCTTACAATGAATTATTGTGGAGAACATCGCATTCATCCGTTAATATTTCTAGATCATAAGCTTGTGAGTGTGCGACGTCTCTAGAAGCTATTATTCCTTTTATGTCGCAAACACAATTTCTTTTTCCTTAAAAAAGAGAGCAAATATGCCAGTGAGCTATACAAATTAAACAAAACATACCACAATTTATAAACAATACAATAAAAAGAAATATAGCAGAACAACCTTCATTCCCATCAATACTACTTCTTTCTTGCTGCAATGTCACTCTTCATGCATTCATTTTTGAATTGCTTGAACAATCTGAGTATTTTTTTTAATTGTCATTGCAGAATGGATCACAACATTAAAACAGCCATTGTAGATAAAAGGCAACCATTTGCTAACATATCACAAGATAGAAATCAAGCAAGACGTGAACGTGACAGAGCTCGACGGAATAGTTTGACGACCGAGCAAAAGGAAGAGATTAATGCACGGAGAAGAACACAAGATAGAGCTAAACAAAATAGTTTGTCAGCAGAGCAAAAGGAAGAGATTAATGCACATAGAAGAGCCCAATATAAAGCTAAACAACAAAGTTTGACGGAAGAGCGGAAGGATGAGATTAATGCACGTAGAAGAGGCGAAGATAGAGCTAAACTAAGTAGTTTGATTGCTGAGGAAAAGGAGGAGATTAATGAATGCAGAAGATCAGCCCGGCGACCCACATCTAAAGAAACATTAGCTCAACGCAGGGCAAATGCTGCGGCTAGGAGGAACACCCCGTGCGCGGAATCTATCGTGATGCCATGTCCAAATGCTATTGCTTTGACAACTGTAAAGCCGACACCTACCACACATGCATCGCCAGCCAGAGAGGGAACTGCTTCACCCCTGCCTCTCCTTCAATGAGCATGCCTGAGTATACAATCAGGACCAACAGTAACACACCGATCTTTACTCCCTTTATTTATTATTATTTATTAAAGCATATTAAAGCATCGTACTTAACAGATTGAGAATGGTGTAGGTGACATGGAGGCCTTCCTTAGTGGGATCATGGATGAGAATGCCATCCCCGATGACCTCATGGACGAGGAGTGTTGCATGTATGACCCTAAAGGTACTAATGCGACTCTTTCATTCGACTGTCTATACTACCAGTCAATATGAACATATTGATGTGACACCATCCTATGCATGTAGGTTACGATGTTGATGACATGGACCTCGATACACCGATAGACCCATCTGTTGCCGAATCTATCAATCCTTTCGACTTTGTGTACTCAAACCTCCCAAACAGCACGCACATCCTAAAACAAGTCCCAAACTGTGAACATTGTCATGCAAAGAAGTTTGAGCGTGAGACCGACGGTTTTTGTTGTCGAAACGGACAGATCGAGCTGGTTCAACAAGAAACAGAGCCTATCCCAGAGCTGATGAGGCTATGGTCTAGCTCAGATGCAGACGCTCGACATTTTTGAGAGAGCATAAGATTCTTCAATGGCCACTTCTCATTCACAACTCTTGGCGTCAGCCTAGACAACGATTGCACGAATATGAGGTCTGGCATATACACATTCCGAGCACAAGGCTCGTTATACCACAACGTGCATTCGTTCGGGCCAAACTCTCACCCGGAACATCTACAACTCTACTTCTATGATGACGACCCAAGCCTGATCCATCGTAAGGAAGCCACCAAGGAGCTGGACCAGGAGGTAGTCCGGAAGGTTGTGGACATACTGAGAGAAAACCCCTACTCCGAGCAGTTTAGGAGTTTGGGCGCCCACAGGGACAACCTACAGGACTACCGTATAGAACTGAACACCGACAAAAAGCTAGACCAACGGAGATACAATTTACCGGTATCGTCTGAAGTGGTTGCGATTTGGGTCGAGGGCAACGACCTGGCGAATAGGTTCAAGCGCAGCATTACCCTCTACGGTAACAACAACGAGAGGCATAGTATACAGGCCACACAGGGATGCTATGACCCGCTCTCGTACCCCCTTTTCTTCCCCAGGGGGGAGCTCGGCTGGCATCCAAATATCCCTAAGCATGAGATACCTTGGCATGTTGCGCAGCAATCAAGAGAAGACCGTGAGGATGAAGGTTAGGCTGTTTAAGATACTTCTACATGTTTTGCCTATCCTTTTTGTATTTTACCTAACCACTTTTTTGTGTCCTTCACACAGATGGAGGTGGCTATTTATGCGTCTCTGTCAGGGACTACTACTGTTACATGCTACAGACGCATCCAGCTATATTCAATCCCATACTACATGGCGGGCGTCTCTTCCAACAGTTTGTGGTCGACATGTACATAAAGATTGAGGGCTGCATGTTGAATTGGATCAGAGACCACCAGGCGGAGCTACGTTCCGATCTATACAAAGGCATCGTAGATAGCATCACGGCGGGAGAGACTCATGCAAGCGCTGTTGGCACAAGGATCGTTCTCCCATGGAAGTTTCAGGGAGGCTTCCGGGATATGAAGCGCAGGCATATGGACGCCATGGCGTTGGTGCAGACATACAGCAAGCCTGACATCTTTCTGACAATGACCTGCAACCCTAACTGGCAGGAGATACAAGATGCGCTATTTCCAGTACAAACCCCGCAGGACCGACCAGACATTGTGGTTCGAGTGTTTAGGGCCAAGCTGGAGAAGATGAAAGAGATGTTGACCAAGAGGCATATCCTAGGCGTTGTGAAGGCCTATATCTACGTGGTCGAGTTCCAGAAGAGGGGGCTCCCGCATGTCCATTTCCTATTGATCATGGATTCAAAATATAAGCTCATTGTGCCAGAGCAGTACGACTGCCTCATATCCGCTGAGCTACCCGACAAGAAAAAGTACCCAGAGCTATATGCCATGGTCGTGAAGCATATGATGCACGGCCCATGTGGTGTCCTCAAGCCAAACAACGTATGCATGCAAGATGGGTCGTGCAAGTGTAGTTACCCGCGGGCATTCAACGAGACCACCGTACAAGGGAAGGACTCGTACCCAATTTATCGGAGATGAAAAGACGGCCGTTGTGCGAAGGTCCGAGGTCAAATGCTGGACAATAGATGGGTTGTGCCTTACAACCCGTACCTCTTGCGGATGTTTCACTGCCACATCAACGTGGAGGTGTGCTCCAGCATAAAGGTCGTCAAGTACCTATATAAGTACGTATACAAGGGACATGATCAAACTTCGTTCAACATCGAGAAGCCCGACGACGACGGTAACATAGACGAGATCAAGAGATTCATTGATGCAAGGTGGATTACTCCACCGGAAGCCATGTGGAGGATATTCGGCTTTAAGCTCTGTGAAAACCACCCGCTGGTCCTACCGCTGCCGCTTCATCTTCCAGATATGCAAATGGTCACGTTCAAAGCGGGAGAGAACCTGAACGACGTCGCCGCCCGAGAGAACCCATCCATGCCGACAGAGTATTTCTTGGCTAACGAAAAGAACGCGTGGGCTCGAGATATTCTTTACAAAGATTTTCCGGGAAGTTTCACATGGCAACCAGCAAAGTACTGGAAGAAAAGGGACAAGGGTCAACAAGTAGGCCAAATCATGTCAGCCCATCCCGCCGAGGGGGAATGGTACTTTCTGAGAGTCCTACTAAACCTTGTACCAGGCTCAAAGTCCTTTGAAGATCTGAAAACAGTGGATGGTGTGCTATGTGATACTTTTCGTGAGGCAGCCGAGAGGAAGGGTCTCGTCGAGGCCGACAACATGCTAGACGAGAGTCTTACGGAGTCAGAGCAATATGCCATGCAGCCTCACTTAGGAGGCTCTTCGCGACGATCCTGGTATTCTGTGAACCTGGAGATGTGCGCGGTCTTTGGGATAGGCACCATGAGGCGATGTCTGACGACTACCGACGCAAACACATGTGTCCAAAAGAAGTGGAGCAGAAGGTCTTGCTTGATATCAGGGGAATGCTGCAGTCCATGGGCAAAGATATTAAAACGTACCCTCTACCAGACATCGATAAGACTTATGACAACACAGACGGCGAGGCTAGGGAGGTCATCGAGGAGACCAATATCAAGGTAGACAAGGAAGACGCTTCTCTAGCAACCTCACTAAACGATGAGCAGAGGCTTGCCTATGATGAGATACTAACGACAATTGAAGGTGGAAATGGGGGTGTTTTCTTCGTGGATGGCCCGGAAGGAACAGGGAAGACCTACCTATACAGGGCACTGCTTGCTATAGTTTGGGGCGAGGGAAAGATCGCGGTGGCCACAACAACATCAGGAGTCGCCGCTTCCATCATGCTAGGAGGAAGGATAGCCCACTCGAGGTTCAAGATACCACTAAACCTTGAAGAAGGAAAATCATGTAGCTTCACTAAGCAGAGTGGGACAGCCAAGCTCCTAAGGAAGGCTTCACTAATACTATGGGACGAGGCAACGATGACGAAACGACTGACAATTGAGGCGTTGGACAGAAGCATGCGCGACATCATGGAATGTCGAGATCGACCTTTCGGGGGCAAGACTATCGTGTTTGGTGGGGACTTCAGACAGGTGCTTCCGGTGGTGAGGAAAGGGTCACGAGGTCAGATAATAGATGCAAGTCTACGAAGCTCAAACCTATTGAAGGGCATGCGCAAGCTAAGGCTCATCGAGAACATGAGGGCCCAAAATGATCGCTGGTTTGCGGATTATCTTCTGAGGGTGGGTAATGGCACCGAGGAAACTAACGAGGAAGGAAACATATAGCTACCCAAAGATATATGTGTCTCGTCTACGGGAGACGCGGCTGACATTGAGAAGTTGATTGACCATGTGTTTCCTGATCTACACAACATGGACAATCCACATTACATGACTTCTCAAGCGATCCTATCCACAAAGAACGACAGCGTCGATGGAATAAACGAGCACATGATTGAACGTTTTCAGGGCGGGGAGATGATCTACTATAGCTTTGACAGTGCAGAGGATGATCCGCATGGATACTACCCTTAGGAGTTCCTCAATGACCTAACTCCTAATGGGCTTCCCCCACATGCACTTAAATTGAAGATAAATTGTCCTGTTATACTATTGAGGAACATTGACCCAGCTAACGGTTTGTGTAACGGCATGAGGCTTGTGGTACGTGGGTTCCAGAGGAACGCCATCGATGCGGAGATCGTCGTGGGACAACACGTAGGGGAGAGAGTGTTTCTTCCTCGGATACCTCTATGCCCATCCGACGATGACATGTTCCCATTCAGGTTCAAGAGGAAGCAGTTCCCGATTAGATCGAGCTTTGCCATGACGATCAACAAGGCGCAAGGGCAGACCATCCCGATTGTCGGTGTGTACCTACCGGATCCGGTATTCTCTCATGGCCAGTTGTACGTCGCGTTGTCCAGAGCAACCGCGAAAAGCAACATCAAGATCCTCGCCATAAAAGGCAATCAAAAGAAAACCAAAAATTTAAAGAAAAGAAAAAGAAATGAGTCCTTAGTAACGACTACGCTGAACATAGTCTACAAGGAAGTACTTAGCACTTGAACTCGCTGGACCTCATTTGAGCAGATTTCTTGATGATTATTATATCTTTCATTATGTAATGGATGCAGAAATATTGAGATCTTATGACATCAATATTTATGTGCAACTTTGAAAAGTACCACCTATGATTATTATATCAGTACTGATTTGTGTCTTGTGTTCTAATTGTGTAGTCATCAATAAGAAATATCTTCTTAGGATAGTCTACCTAAGGATTGTCTGTCGTAGTCATACTGCAGTATCATAAGGGGTTCAAATGCAAGTGCAACCGTTTAGGGAAATTAAACTTTACACATAGGAACTTGCTGAATTTTTTAATAGGATTGTACTTTGAGAACAGGCATAATGATTTTCTATCATGAATGCCAAGGGGCAAGTTAACCTAGCGTCAAACTACAGTGCTCTGCTGCATAATGATTTTCTATCATGAATGAAATGATAAGGCTAAATTAAGAGATCCTGGATTGTGTGTGGCAGAAAAACTACCTTCCAAAAAACATTGCTGTAAGTGCAGTTGTTCCAGA
This sequence comes from Dactylis glomerata, assembly GCA_007115705.1. Classification (NCBI taxonomy): domain Eukaryota; kingdom Viridiplantae; phylum Streptophyta; class Magnoliopsida; order Poales; family Poaceae; genus Dactylis; species Dactylis glomerata. The sequence goes on from QXEO01000104.1 coordinate 3,018,528, forward strand.
AGAAAGTCCATTGTGCACAGAGCACTTCTCTGCAAACTGACTATCAGTTTGTGCAAACGACCTCCTGACTACCTTCTCAAGCTCAAGAGGAAATGAAGCATCTTCCACAATGACCCGTGGCAAGTTATCAAAACATACAGGGCATCATCTTTTCCACCATGTCCATCGAAGACCTAAGAATTGTGAAGACAGGAAAATGTCATATAAATGGAAAACATGATATTTCATGATCACTTTGACTATATACTGAAAATGTTTCTAAATGTTACTGGCTGCTACAAAGGAGTTGTTTTCAAATAGAAGACAGTGGCACAAGTTTTTGGAGAATAAGAATTGAGGAGTGAATAAGCAATTAACAGGAACAATTTTACCACAATACACTCTAGATCATAATAATATATGCAGAAAGCATCATATTTAAAATTCCTATTTGCTCTTTTCCTTCTTTTCAGTCAACCGTAAAATCATAACAACTTCAAGTTCTAGGATACATAATAATGACTCAAACAGTAAAAGTATAACATCTTCAGAGTAATTAAACTCTTCACCATGGCTACATGGAAATATATACATATGAAAACATGCCACAACTGATGTTCAAGTTCATAGAAAAATGGCTTGACAACAAACTTTGAATAATTTCAAAGTTAAGCTAAGCATAATCACAGATATCTGGGTAAATGCACTAAAGCGCTCCACCTTCTAAAAAGCTTAGCTATTCTATTTCTGAAGGTAACTGATATCCAAGGATAGCAAACATGTTTCAAAGATATCAAAGAACAATATCATCCAGGATAAAAAGAATTTAAGATGAAAAATTACTTTGTATTCTCTTTTGGAAACCGGCTGTTCTCGGCACAGTCCACACACCACCATGGGAGATCGTCCTCAGTTCCATCCAAATCAGTGATTCTCTTTCTCCAAGGCCCTCCACTAGAACTTTCCGTGATAATCGATGGAGGTGAAACCGTAGAGAACTCAAACGAGGGAAGCACATTGTTTGCATGGTTTTCAGCTCCATCATCCACATCAGATCTTGGATGGGGTGAATTTTTCAATGATACATTTTTCCCTGTTGACCCGTCAACATTTGACAAGCTGTGTGAGCCAGGTTTCGGCCTTCGTTTACTCCTGTGAACTAACAAACCACGAAGAGTCTCATGGGCCAAATTAATCTGCACATTTTTTGGGGACAATTGTTCAGAAGATGACATTGGGTACAGCCAGAATATCACTTGGTAGTGGCAACTATTTGGCAAAGTGAAATTCTTTAAGAGATATCATTTTATAGAAAAATGGAAACAAATATCAACCTATCTATTGAGACATAAGAATATACCAAGCGTTGAGCGGTGCCGCTGAGGCCTGCGGGAGCTCATCGATTAGCTGAACGCCATGCCCAGCGTGCCGTCCATGACCTACGTGGGTGTCAACGGTTGTGATGAGCTGTGTGGCGCGAGAGCTGGGCATCCCGAGCATAGCGTTCTGTGGCGGCAACGCGACGTCGCACATGTGCTATAGTTGCATCGCTGATACAAGCGGATTCAATTAGTTTGGTGCATCGCTGATACCTGCGGGATCAGTGCATCAATGCTACCGTACTCTGCGTCTCTTCCCCTCTAATCTACCATGGAGAAAATGTTTTTCCTTACTATTTGGATACATACTTGCTGATTTCGTTACTGTTGTTGGCTACAGCTGTGAATCTTCAGACCTGAGGGGAAGTCGCCGTCAAATTGGTATTTGATTTTTTTTTCCTTTTATATTCTGGTGCGCACATGTTTTAGTTTGGCCGATTTAGGCAGAACAATTATATCTTTATAAGATGCACGTTGTAGGGACATTGAGGTTGCTTCTGCTTTAGGTCAGCAGGAGAATGTGAAGACGAAGCACTGGTTACTTCATTACGAGTCAAAGCTGTACATGCTTCTGCTACGGCCATGGTGAATTGAGTTGTGTTGCTCTTTATTCTTTCCAAAAGCTTACATTCCACAGTTGAAGTAGTTTGGCGTAGAGGGAGAGTATATATTATCATTTCTGCATACTTATACTATGTTGTACCGGCTTGTTCATATTCAGAGAGAAAACAAGTTTAAATTTGATCGATCTGGCAGTACTAGAAATAATTTGAATAGCATCAATGTGTGTTTTCTTAAAATAATTATGACATGTGAGTTTTCTCTTTTAAGTAAACTATTACTTGTGAAGCCAATATATGCAGGTTCATCATAAGGATATAAAAGATGGAATGGTTAAAAAAATACTAATGTAGCACTGTCAAACTAATGTAGCACTGTGTACATGTGATTTTCATGTGCACTTATATTTTTAACTAATTAGCTAAACTAATTAAAAAAATATAAACCAAGAGCTGCATAATGATACGTTTTTGTGCAAACCTTAAGATCTTCCTGTGCTCCAGTAACATTCAAGTCAACTGCATATATTTCTGAAGAAAAGCATTGTGGAGTATCCAGATGGACAGACAGGCATCCCAATCGAGCGTCCATGGTGAACCACGCAGGAATGCTAACCTAAAATAAAGAACCATGTTACGTAGTTATAGGTGGAACCTTTTTTACACAATATAGAAATCATGATTTTATCATAATACCATCTCAAATAACTCCTTTTTCTTATCCTCAAAAGAAACCTGCACAAACAAAATGAAGTGGCTTAACATTCTAACAAACATCCAGTTTATTCAAAAGGATCCAGTATGAACCATGAATTTCTCAAATTGCGATACGAACGAGCATGCTGCTAACCTTGCCAAAGTCTTCAATAACAGCTCCTCAAGTAATCTCCCATAATTTGACCGAACCAACAGTATCCTGGAAATAGGATCAATGTGGATAATGCGACTTGTTGTATTCAATAACAGCAGAGATAATTTGTGAAAATTTCTTATAGTCACCTTTGTCAGGACATGCCTTCTGTTATTCATGATCTCATGTTGAACTATTGCTGGAACTCCAGGAATAGTGAAAGATGGCTCTTTGTATACAGGTACCTAAAGTTAATTAGAAAATAAAACTTAGAAACATGTACTAGCAAAAGATAACCAAGTGATTTTTTTGTTACTAATCAGGCAATAAGGATATGTATAGTGTTGATAAGAACAATGAAATATGAATCATGAGAATATAACAGAAGATTCAAAGGAAGTTAAACGAACTTTTGGATAGTGCTCGAAGTAGTAACAATATTAGAAGCAAAATAGCCAATAAAAATGCCCCGATATTATTTGACACCAAAAAGGCAGTGGGTTACGAGAAAAAAATTTCCCGTAGATCTATAATTTTTATTTGGAAGTTACTTTTTACCACTTTCCTTAAGTTAGTATAGATTAGTATTTAGTTAGTTTCTTTTCTATGTACAAAAATAGATCATCAACTACAGGAGGTGAAACTATCATCACAGATAGCATGCTTGCAAAGGAATTACTATGGTGCGTCTAAGAACCGTGAAGTTATTGCTCAGATGTCAGAACACAACGTTTTTGACGAAGTAAGAAAAGATGTCATGCTTACAGGTGCTGATCCTTCTAAAGAAGCTCTTGCCCTTGAGAATGACAAATTCCCAGCTAAGAATGAGCCACCCTTTTGAAAAACTTTTTGTGGTGTTTGCCCTTCAGCTGGCCATCCATAAACAGAAGAATCGGTCGTTGCAACCCATATTGTGTCATCTTGCAAGGACAACTGTAGGATTGGGTGTTCATTTGTGCACAGTAAGACACACTCTCGTGTGGAGAGATCTGTCAGGTACACCTGTAATAGCAGGAACCAGAAGTTCAGAACTTACAACTAAGTCCATTATTCAGACAAAATAAGATTGTCTTACTCACAGACTGATCTCTTCCACCCCTATAAACATGACCAAATGAAGGCGTGCTTGCAGGCACCCAAACAGAATCAGTATGAACAGCATAAGAATGCACACAGCGTTGCTGTCCTAGATCCCATAGTCTGCAAAGTATGAACATTATGTAGACAAGATCCCAAAATTATTCGCAGCATGATAACATGTGATTATTTGCAGCATCTATACGATGCTACCTGGCATCATGACCAAATACAGAAAAGATCAGCTGCGTACTTACCTTATCATTGAATCAGATGAGCCTGATAGACAGTACCTGTAAAATATGTTACAGAGTTAGCGTGCTTCAAACTTCCAATGGAAATAAACAGGATCCAACAAAGTTCCACAAAGCCTGAAAGCCTGTAACATCTTGGTATTGCCTCCCTTCCCCGTTCGAGCATTACACTATTGTAGCTGCAGGACGCAGCACGGCATACGCCGAGCCAAACATACTGGGTACGAGCCCATTTTTCTAACAGGCCTATAAATTTAAATCGTGTTAGGCCCAAAACGCAGAGGCAGGTGCTAGGCCCACGCAGAGGCAGCTGCTAGGCCCAAATAGGAGTCCCAGTCGATCTAAACTATTGTCGATCTCAACTCTTGTCGATCTAAACTCTCCTCCTCCGACTCAAACTTTGCGAGCAGGTACTCCGACTAGAACTTTGCGAGCAGGCCCCATGGAGACGCACATAAAAAGAGTCTCGACTACCTCATCGTGATCGCCAATAGTCGTCGTTTGATAGAGCTCCCCACTTCGCCGGAAGTCCTCTGCTGTTTCGTCGGAACTCTCCTGCCGTTTCGCCTGAACTCCGCTGCCGTCTCGCCTCAAAAGAGATGAAGCTCCGCTCCCATCTAGTCTCAAAAGAGACGAGTAGCATCCAAGAACAGCATGAGGATCACCTGCCAGACATCAGCAGCCAATCCTCATCCAAAACAGAGCCTTCCTCCTGCCCACCAGTCAACCTTGATCTGTCGCCCACCTTTGTCGTCAGCACCGCCACCACCATCACCAGCATCCAAGAACAGCATGAGAACCAACTGTCAGACATCAGCAGCCAATCGTTATCCAAAACCAAACCTTCCTCCTGCCCGCCAGTCAATGATGATCTGTTGCCCATCGTTGTCGTCGGCACCGCCACCACCAACACCGATTCAAGCACCATTGAGAGCAAAAGCGACTCTCTAGGACATCCAAACTCCCAATCCGTACTGGTTGGTCTCGCATCGCATGCAATAGCAACAATAGAAGATACGGTAATCACTTCTCCTCATAAAGATACTATCAACTAGCACAACCACTTTTTATGCATTCTTTTATAATAATTGTTTGAACAATCTGAGTATTAAATTCTTTTTATTATTATTGCAGAATACGGATCCCAATGTTGATTCAACCACTGATGAGGATTTGGATAACCGGCCTTTTAAAAAAACCAAAAAAACAGAAACAATTGTTTTTGATAATCCCTTGCCATCACCTACCATCTCTACATTAGAATCAGAAGATCGGATAAATGAGTCGGCTTTATCTCTGGTTTCTGAAGTTCAGAATGAAGAAACAGAACCTAAATCTAAACATATAATAGAAAATTTCACATATGACTATCTCCCACAAGGTAAAATATTCACTTATTATTTATACTTTTGCAATCTATGCTATGTATCTGTTATTCACCCCATACTTGCTTTTTCTAACGTTTTCTGCAGATTATAAATTGACCGAACAGGATGAACTGGCTCATTGTGTTATAGAATACTCTAAGAAAGATGATATATTGGTGCAGATAGATGATATATCTATCGAACAATGCTATTTGGTTTGCCTGCTAGATGAAAGAGAATGGCTAGATGATGAAGTAAGTATCCTTGCTAACAATGAAATATTTTATGATTATTAATACCAATTGTTAATATACTTTTTAATCTCTATATAGGTAATCAGCGCATATATAAGTTGTCTTAAGGAGCAAGCACATCTGCAGAATCAAAATGATAGTAAAGTATATTTTGAGAATCCATTTGTTACAAGGCTGTTAAAACGGGACGGTCAAAGTGGAATACGTGGACCTACTTCTATGACACAGATTGTCAACAACTATCTGAACCATGACATGATGACATCAATACCCTAATCATCAAGTTATAGGTTTCTTAGATTGTTTTCATAAATATCTCTGTCTATAAGTAATTCATTGTATTTCTTACAGATTCACCTTCCAATAAATATCAAGGACTCACATTGGTATTTAGCTTCCATAAATTTTGAAAAGCAAGAGATTCAAGTACTCAACTCATTGTGTTGGAAGCACACTCGAGCCGACCTCACTATTACGGTTTGTTAATATATAATTTGTAATCATTCGTGCGTAATGTTATAAACTGATCCATTGATTATTTGTATCATTTTTTTCATTAACCATTTTATAGCTGCAAGGACTACAATATCATTTGGACATTCTTAGAAGTGAAGGATTTTTGATCAATAATAAATGGAAAGACGTTGATCTTACTAAATGGAAGATTACGGAACAACTACAAAAGCCAATCCAGAAAGATAGGTATATAAATCAAATATTTTTATAATAATAACTAAATATGAAATCTTGTGACTCAGATTTTTTTTAATTACACAGTTCATCTTGTGGTCTATTCATACTTAAATTCATGGAATATTGGACCAGACACACACTGTGCCATCCAGTTACATAGGTAAAAAAAATTCTGCTTGTCAAACATATGTAGTTGGTGCCATTTTAATTGTTATATATACATAATATTTGTTTTTGATGCGCAGGAAATTATTACTTCTTTTAGATATAAGTTAGCTGCCATATTATTATGTTGGAAAACAAACACGGCGCCACCAACTAAAATGGCTAAAGAAAGTGATTACAGTGATGAAGATCCAGATGATGTTGTTATGTCGGACCATCCATTTGATCAAAATGAAACAAAAGTCAATAACTCATTATCTGTTGAGAACAAATATCAATCGCTAATTTCTATTCTTTCTAACCTGAGTGTACATGAGTTAGTAGGTGGACTTTGCAACTACATCAAATCAGTCAGTTCAAGAGAAAGTTTAGAGTAAGCTATCTATTTGTCAAAAAAATTATTTGACAAATTGAATAAATTTTCAACAAAAAATATCTTATTTTCCTCATGTAATGATTTACAGGAAAGTCTGGGTACAAAGCTCTAATCCATATCCAATTAGCTTGACTCTAAAAAATCTGCAAGAAATGCTAAATGATGAGTTGCCTATGGACCGCAACTGTTTTAATTTGGTCATATGGAAGTTTATGTTTGATGACATCCAAACAGTGAAGAGAAAGAGAGGTGTCATATCAAAGCATTATCTTGACATGCAATTCTGGGTATGTTCTTATCATTTACTACATATTATTTTGTCTACATATATATACTAAACCTTTTTTATCTCATTTCTAAACAATTATTTTCTAATATCCTAGATGATTACTGATTTTGGGAGACATCCAAATTTTCGAAAGAAGTTAGATGTGGAACAGCTAGCATATTCCGTTCGTAGCTGGCCTGGTATCAAATATAATGTTTCATCATGCAAATCGGTAAGAAAACATCCCTATACGTGTCCTCCAAATTATTTATTTTGATACATCTAATATCAAGTGTATTTCAGATTCATATTCCAATACAATCCAGCAGTGAATTTATTCTATTCATCCTGGACAAAGATACCAAAACTGTGTATATTTTGGACCCTAATCCCATTGAACCCATGTACCAACGGAACCCACTTGCAAAATATGTGCACAGACTTCTATGGATTGCTGAACACTTACCAAAAGCCATGTCAAAGGCATGTCCTGGTTCTACTTGAAATAAGAATATTTTCCTATGGCAACATAAAATCGTACAGGGTATTTCGGGTCACAAAAGGTAACATTTCTTAATAGAGAAACACTATATGCTAAGTATTTGGACTACTGGATATGTACGATTTTAATTTGGCATTGATCACTATTTTTCTATCTTATACCAGGGAACTATCTGGTTACCTTGTTACACTATTCATGTCAACATGGGAAGACGAAAACGTGCATTTTCCATATATAAAGGTAAATATTAAAACCATTTTAATTATTATCTTTCTTACACATGTGGTGTTTTAATTATTCACTTATAACATGATAAACATGCAGGACAGATACGAACTAAGGAAACAAATTTTGGGACAACTGCTAACATTAAAGGAGAATGAATGTGAAGACAATATGCCTACCGGTGTACTGGATTTCATCAGTTTTATCAGGAAAATCAAAGAAACTTAAATGTGAACACCTGAGGATACAAAGTCAAACAAGATCATCAAAGAAGATACATTGCAAACTACATCTCCAGATGCTGTCACTCAATTGTCACTACGATCATAGAGGCTTTCACACACTTGTAAAATTGAGTTTGTCCAGCTTTTAGTAAAAACATAGATTTAGGCAGTAATGATGTTCTGTTTCGTTTTTCAAACCTCGTACTTGCCTTCAAAGCAAGATATTGTGGCACTATGTTATTTTGAGAACAATTCCCAATGAGGAAAATATACTTCAACTTTCTTTGGTTCTATATATAAATATACAAATATTATGACATGAATATATATGTGCATTTCTAATGTTTACACGTGAGATATTTGAGATGACAAAAAAATGAAGGAATGATAGCGCCCGACGAAATCAAGTCTTATTCGATCAGTTGAAGCAAAATTAATCAATATGCTCCTGTATCGATGCAAAATTAATCGATTTTGTAGTTAAAAAAAATTTTATTACCACTTATTATTTGACCATGGACTGAACCATCCTATGGCCCTATGCATATCAATCAAAATCACAACTATGTCCAGAAGCAGAAAACAACCAGGAAACACCTAACGGGAGCAGAAAAAAATGAAAGAATTTTACATGTGTTTGTCTCCTGTAGAGGTGGAGTGAAACAGCCAACCGCAGGGCATGGCCATCAGCTCCTTGCGGACTCCCTTCAAGAGGCTGGTAGCCTTCTTCAAAATTGACGTCAGCTTCTTGCAGTGCACGCACCAGGACGAAAACAACTCCACGAGAACCACTTCGGATCTGCTACCTCCAGGTTGAGAGAAGAGGCCAATTAGCCACAGATTCTCACAAAACTAATTGATCGTCAACTACCCTAAAAACACCTATGGACTGCACTTGCGACTACAATCAACTCCATCCAACAAATCACACCTCAGAGTTCAAGTCAGAAAATCACACATCAGAGTTCAAGTCAGATCAATCGTGCTCACCTCTCCTTGGAGATAACCCTTGATGTCTACGCACGCGTCTGTTCTTGTAGATAGTGTTGGGCCTCCAAGTGCAGAGGTTTGTAGAGCAGCAGCAAGTTTTCCTTAAGTGGATCACCCAAGGTTTATCGAACTCAGGGAGGAAGAGGTCAAAGCTATCCCTCTCAAGCAACCCTGTAATTACGATACAGAAAGTCTCTTGTATCCCCAACACACCCAATACACTTGTCAGATGTATAGGTGCACTAGTTCGGCGAAGAGATAGTGAAATACAAGTAGTTGTGATGATTATAAGTAGTAAATGCAATCTGAAATAAAAATGGCAGCAAGCAAACATGTAACAGAACAAGAAGTAAACGGTGTGCAAAGCTTGGAAACAAGGCCTAGGGATCATACTTTCACTATTGGACACACTCCCAACAAATATAACATAATTGAACAAATAGATACTATCATCAATATGCAACTCAAAACAGTTCTCCAATGGAAAACGAACACTAATCATGCGTAGGGCTACGAAGCACTCCTCAAAGTCCGTATGTACCCAGACTAGATTGTCCCACACTATCATCGTGAACGCACTAGATGGTTCCAACAAACACCAACAATTTATAGAGACATTAACCACAAATATACACATGATGCACACACTAGTCACCTTTAAACCATGATACGAGGTATCTCTGGAGAGTACAATAATAAAGCATATGAGTAGCTTAATATCTGAATAATAACATCTACCAATTCAACTAGATACAAAGCTCACGATCACATAAATATCACATCATGGGAGAGAGAGGTGAACCACATAGCTACCGGTAGAGCCCTCAGCCCCGGGGGAGAACTACTCCCTCCTCATCATAGGAGACAGCAAGGTTGATGGAGATGGCGGTGAGGTCGATGGAGACGGCGGAGACGGCGATGGAGACCGAAGGAGATGGCTCCGGGGGCACTTCCCCGTCCCGGCAGGGTGCCGGAACAGAGAATTTTGTCCCCCGAAATTAATCGGCGGCGGTGGAGCTGCGGAACTCTTTCTGGAAAATTGCCGATTCCCCTTGGGTTTTCTGTCCCGAGGCTTTATATAGGCGAAGGGGCATCGTCAGGGGGCTGCCAGGGCGCCCTCACACGTAGGGGATACGGCCAGGGGCCAGGCCGCGCTGCCCTATTGTGTGGGCGGGCTCTGGCCCCCCTCCGTCTCTCTTTTGGTCTTCGGTACTCTTCCGGGGAAAATAAGACTTCTGGAACTTGTTTCGTCCAATTCCGAGAATATTTCCTGTGTAGCTTTTCTGAAACACAAAAACAGCAGAAAACAGGGAACTGGCACTGTGGTGTCTTGTTAGTAGGTTAGTTCCGGAAATCGCATAAAAACGTCATGAAGTGTAACGAAACACAAGGCAAATGGTGTAAAAACAAGCATGGAGCATCAAAAATTATAGATACATTTGAGACGTATCAGCATCCCCAAGCTTAACTCCTGCTCGTCCTCGAGTAGGTAAGTGATAACAAAAGAAATAATTTTTGAGGTGACATGCACCTATACAATCTTGATCATCTATGAAAGCATTGAGTGCTGGGATCATAAGAACTTAAACATGGGCATGAAAGACATAATCTTGATAGAAGAAACTTAGCAACCATGTTATAACATGAAATAGAACACAAACAAAAGATCATGAAAATGAAACAATGAAAGTCAAACGTGTGTTCAAATCATAAGGAAAAACATACAAATGGTTTTTAGCTTGTCCTTCATGGAGAGCAAACCATAAATGCATAGGACACCTTCAAGTTTAAGAGGGTGACTAGATACAAGTAATTTAAGAACAAGCAAAACCATAATCATGAATCAATCAATAATAAACTTTGGGACTATGCACATTATACTCAGAATGACAACTATGCTCTCTTAGACAATGCATAAAGATAGAAGATGGAGACTCAACATAAAAGTAAAAAAAAGGCCCTTCGCAGAGGGAAGCAGTGATTAAACATGTGCTAGAGCTTTTCATTTGTAAAACAGAGAGATAAAAAAAGGTTTTGAGAGGTGGTTGTCTTTGTCAACGACTGGCAATGGGGTTCTTACTATCTTCCATACAAAAATGAAGCAAGTTTTTGAGAGAGATTGGCACTTTTGTGCTCTTTTATAAAGCTTGGCACTCCTCCCCACCTTTTTTCCTTTCTCAAACCATGGCTAACCGATTCCATCGGGTGCCCACCAACATTCACATACCATGGAGGAGTGCCTTTTTTCTTTATTTTTTTCTTTATTTTTTATTTTTGGAATGAGACAATATGGAAGATAGCAAATCCGACCACTACGTCCCCATGAGCTAAAAATAGTGTCACAAAATGAGAAGTATTTTGAAGGTTTTTTGAAAGGTAGCACATGAAAATTTACTTGGAATGGCTTACAAATACCATGTATAGGAATTTATAGTGGACACAATGGCAAACTTGGTTTTTAGGAGTTGGATGCACGAGTAGAGCTCATACTCAGTATAAAATGAGGGCTAGCAAAAGACTAGGAGCGACCAACTAAGAGAGCAATAACGGCCATAATCATGCATAGCGACAAAATATCATTGAAAGAAGCATAAAGTGGTATCACAAGTCAAAAACCAAATGATCATAGAGGCTATAGGCGACTTATTTTGTAGTCAACATGGTGTAAGCATGTGCCAAGTCAACCCAAATAAAGCATCAAAGTAGAAAACCAAATAAATGCTTCCATATAATAAAAACAACGCATGATTTTTTTAAAGGCTCATTAAGCAATCTCAGTCATTTGAGACAAGTCGTGCTACAGCAAAAATCACTAAGCATACTATCAAAAAGACATCAAGCACGACATGCAAAAGCCTAGGCCGCAGTCTACACAAACTCCTTTTTGTACCACTTTTTTGCATGAAACTTTTTCTCTTTTCCAACACCATTCAAACCTTTTTGAGGAAACTCTTTTGAGGAAAACCAACATATACCAGAGGTCCAAATACACCTTGATGCAAAGATAAAACAAGATCTGAACAAAAATCAAGGCGAAAAACGAAAGCTAAACGCAGTAGCAGAAAAAGAGAACACTCGTTGAACGATAAGAGTGAAAACTAGAGTGTTCTTGGCAATTGAAAAACGGAGCATCTCTCTCTCCAAACACATGATGTGATCCAAACATTTATTGCAGCAAACAAAGCAAAATAAAACTGAAAACAAAAGCAACTGACGCTCCAATAAAAATGCATAATGCATGAAGCAATAAAAATATAGTGTTTTGAAAGGTGACCTGATTTTTGCCGATGAAGAAGGGGTGCCTCGGGGGCATCCCCAAGCTTTGACGCTTGTACCTCTTGGATATTTCTTGGGGGTTGCATGGGCATCCCCAAGCTTGAGCTTTTGTCCATTCTTCATCTCATCTCATCATTCTCCAATCCCTACACTTGAAAACTTCCTTCATACAAAACTAAACACAAATCTATTAGCAACATTAGTGTAAGCATAACATTGAATCAACCCCTTTTTGCTTCAGGTTTCAACTCAAAACCACCACATATAAATTATATACTACTGTAGCAACTTCCCCAAAAGTTTCATGATCAAAACAACTCAAAAAGAAAGCGATCGAGCGGCAAACACAAATATTGGCAGAAATCTGTCAAAACAGAACAGCTGACAAATGTCAAATTTTTAGACAGTTTTATGTTGCTCAAATAAAAAAATGTTGAACTAATGAAAGTTTGGATATAACCTGGGGCATATGCACAAGAAATCGCAGGTCCAAAAGATGTTCTGAGAATTTTCACAAATTTTTACGGTGCAGCACCAAAATCTGTTTCACGACAGCAACATCCGCAAATCTTACCTTACTCAAATTAGAGGCTTCTCTTGGCCCAACAACGAAATAAAAAGGATAAGGAGTGGTTATTACAGTAGTAATAACTTCCAAGACTCAAATAAAAGAAAAGGTACTAGAAATAAAACATTGGGTTATCTCCCAAGAGTGCTTTTTTTTTACGCCTTTGAGCTAGGCGCAGTAATTTGCAAAGATGCTCATGTGGGCGCCATATAAGAGCTTGAGGCAAAGGCGCCATATAGAACTTAAAGCAATAGAGAGCATCAAAAAGCAAATGTGAAAGACATTTAAATCTAAATCACTTCCTATGAAAAATAGTCTTGTAAAGAGACAAGGTATGAAAGCGCAAAGCAAAAAGCATAGGAAGGCAAAACAAGTACAACTTCAAAGATTGCAACATAAAGAGGGGAAACTCAATATTGTTGAGATCCATCAAACCATGTTTCCCTCTCTCATAATAACTTTCAGTAGCATCATGAATAGAACTAACAATATAAATATCACATAAAGCTTCCCTATCATGAGCCACATGCATAAAAGAATTAATACTCCCCACATGAACAATCGTAGTAGGAGCAGATTCAACAGAATAATTATTCTCATCACCATAATCATCAAAAACAGGAGGCATATTGTAATCATAACTAATTTTCTCCTCAAAAGTAGGTGAACTGAAAATATTATACTCATCATTGTAACCATCATAGACTAGAGGTTCAGCATCATCACAAGCTAGAGAACAACTATTTCGCAAAGCATATTCATCAAATATATCATCATAAGAAGAAACATGGATAGTACTAATGTTACAACAATTATTAATCTTAGAATTTGTACCAAAAAGATTTTTAATATCAAAAGTAGAGTGCTTTTCCCAATCATGATCACTAACATAGGTAACAGGCATAGGAACATCACATAGGGAACTATCTGGTTACCTTGTTACACTATTCATGTCAACATGGGAAGACGAAAACGTGCATTTGCCATATATAAAGGTAAATATTAAAACCATTTTAATTATTATCTTTCTTACACATGTGGTGTTTTAATTATTCACTTATAACATGATAAACATGCAGGACATATACGAACTAAGGAAACAAATTTTGGGACAACTGCTAACATTAAAGGAGAATGAATGTGAAGACAATATGCCTACCGGTGTACTGGATTTCATCAGTTTTATCAGGAAAATCAAAGAAACTTAAATGTGAAGACCTGAGGATACAAAGTCAAACAAGATCATCAAAGAAGATACATTGCAAACTACATCTCCAGATGCTGTCACTCAATTGTCACTACGATCATAGAGGCTTTCACACACTTGTAAAATTGAGTTTGTCCAGCTTTTAGTAAAAACATAGATTTAGGCAGTAATTATGTTCTGTTTCATTTTTCAAACCTCGTACTTGCCTTCAAAGCAAGATATTGTGGCACTATGTTATTTTGAGAACAAGTCCCAATGAGGAAAATATACTTCAACTTTCTTTGGTTCTATATATAAATATACAAATATTATGACATGAATATATATGTGCATTTCTAATGTTTACACGTGAGATATTTGAGATGACAAAAAAATGAAGGAATGATAGCGCCCAAAAAATCAAGTCTTATTCGATCAGTTGAAGCAAAATTAATCAATATGCTCCTGTATCGATGCAAAATTAATCGATTTTGTAGTTAAAAAAATTTTATTACCACTTATTATTTGACCATGGACTGAACCATCCTATGGCCCTATGCATATCAATCAAAATCACAACTATGTCCAGAAGCAGAAAACAACCAGGAAACACCTAACGGGAGCAGAAAAAAATGAAAGAATTTTACATGTGTTTGTCTCCTGTAGAGGTGGAGTGAAACAGCCAACCGCAGGGCATGGCCATCAGCTCCTTGCGGACTCCCTTCAAGAGGCTGGTAGCCTTCTTCAAAATTGACGTCAGCTTCTTGCAGTGCACGCACCAGGACGAAAACAACTCCACAAGAACCACTTCGGATCTGCTACCTCCAGGTTGAGAGAAGAGGCCAATTAGCCACAGATTCTCACAAAACTAATTGATCGTCAACTACCCTAAAAACACCTATGGACTGCACTTGCGACTACAGTCAACTCCATCCAACAAATCACACCTCAGAGTTCAAGTCAGAAAATCACACATCAGAGTTCAAGTCAGATCAATCGTGCTCACCTCTCCTTGGAGATAACCCTTGATGTCTACGCACGCGTCTGTTCTTGTAGACAGTGTTGGGACTCCAAGTGCAGAGGTTTGTAGAGCAGCAGCAAGTTTTCCTTAAGTGGATCACCCAAAGTTTATCGAACTCAGGGAGGAAGAGGTCAAAGCTATCCCTCTCAAGCAACCCTGTAATTACGATACAGAAAGTCTCTTGTGTCCCCAACACACCCAATACACTTGTCAGATGTATAGGTGCACTAGTTCGGCGAAGAGATAGTGAAATACAAGTAGTTGTGATGATTATAAGTAGTAAATGCAATCTGAAATAAAAATGGCAGCAAGCAAACATGTAACAGAACAGGAAGTAAACGGTGTGCAAAGCTTGGAAACAAGGCCTAGGGATCATACTTTCACAAGTGGACACACTCCCAACAAATATAAAATAATTGAACCAATAGATACTATCATCAATATGCAACTCAAAACAGTTCTCCAATGGAAAACGAACACTAATCATGCGTAGGGCTACGAAGCACTCCTCAAAGTCCGTATGTACCCAAACTAGATTGTCCCACACTATCACCGTGAACGCACTAGATGGTTCCAACAAACACCAACAATTCATAGTGACATTAACCAAAAAGATACACATGATGCACACACTAGTCACCTTTAAACCATGATACGAGGTATCTCTGGAGAGTACAATAATAAAGCATAGGAGTAGCATAATATCTGAATAATAACATCTACCAATTCAACTAGATACAAAGCTCACGATCACATAACGATCACATCATGGGAGAGAGAGGTGAACCACATAGCTACCGGTAGAGCCCTCAGCCCCGGGGGAGAACTACTCCCTCCTCATCATAGGAGACAGCAAGGTTGATGGAGATGGCGGTGAGGTCGATGGAGACGGCGGAGACGGCGATGGAGACCGATGGAGATGGCTCCGAGGGCACTTCCCCGTCCCGGCAGGGTGCCGGAACAGAGACTTTTGTCCCCCGAAATTAATCGGCGGCGGCGAAGCTGCGGAACTCTTTTTGGAAAATTGCCGATTCCCCTAGGGTTTTCCATCCCGAGGCTTTATATAGGCGAAGGGGCATCGTCAGGGGGCTGCCAGGGCGCCCTCACACGTAGGAGGTGCGGCCAGGGGCCAGGCCGCGTCGCCCTATTGTGTGGGCGGCCTCTGGCCCCCCTCCGTCTCTCTTTTGGTCTTCGGTACTCTTCCGGGAAAAATAAGACTTCTAGAACTTGTTTCGTCCAATTCCGAGAATATTTCCTGTGTAGCTTTTCTGAAACACAAAAACAGCAGAAAACAGGGAACTGGCACTGTGGTGTCTTGTTAGTAGGTTAGTTCCGGAAATCGCATAAAAATGTCATGAAGTGTAACGAAACACAAGGCAAATGGTGTAAAAACAAGCATGGAGCATCAAAAATTATAGATACGTTTGAGACGTATCAGCATCCCCAAGCTTAACTCCTGCTCATCCTCGAGTAGGTAAGTGATAACAAAAGAAATAATTTTTGAGGTGACATGCACCTACACAATCTTGATCATCTATGAAAGCATTGAGTGCTGGGATCATAAGAACTTAAACATGGGCATGAAAGACATAATCTTGATAGAAGAAACTTAGCAACCATGTTATAACATGAAATAGAACACAAACAAAAGATCATGAAAATGAAACAATGAAAGTCAAACGTGTGTTCAAATCATAAGGAAAAACATACAAATGGTTTTCAGCTTTTCCTTCATGGAGAGCAAAACATAAATGCATAGGACACCTTCAAGTTTAAGAGGGTGACTAGATACAAGTAATTTAAGAACAAGCAAAACCATAATCATGAATCAATCAATAATAAACTTTGGGACTATGCACATTATACTCAGAATGACAACTATGCTCTCTTAGACAATGCATAAAGATAGAAGATGGAGACTCAACATAAAAGTAAAAAAAAGGCCCTTCGCAGAGGGAAGCAGTGATTAAACATGTGCTAGAGCTTTTCATTTGTAAAACAGAGAGATAAAAAATGGTTTTGAGAGGTGGTTGTCTTTGCCAACGACTGGCAATGGGGTTCTTACTATCTTCCATACAAAAATGAAGCAAGTTTTTGAGAGAGATTGGCACTTTTGTGCTCTTTTATAAAGCTTGGCACTCCTCCCCACCTTTTTTCCTTTCTCAAACCATGGCTAACCGATTCCATCGGGTGCCCACCAACATTCACATACCATGGAGGAGTGCCTTTTTTCTTTATTTTTTTCTTTTTTTTTCTTTTTGGAATGAGACAATATGGAAGATAGCAAATCCGACCACTACGTCCCCATGAGCTGAAAACAGTGTCACAAAATGAGAAGTATTTTGAAGGTTTTTTGAAAGGTAGCATATGAAAATTTACTTGGAATGGCTTACAAATACCATGTATAGGAATTTATAGTGGACACAATGGCAAACTTGGTTTTTAGGAGTTGGATGCACGAGTAGAGCTCATACTCAGTATAAAATGAGGGCTAGCAAAAGACTGGGAGCGACCAACTAAGAGAGCAATAACGGCCATAATCATGCATAGCGACAAAACATCATTGAAAGAAGCATAAAGTGGTATCACAAGTCAAAAACCAAATGATCATAGAGGCTATAGGCGACTTATTTTGTAGTCAACATGGTGTAAGCATGTGCCAAGTCAACCCAAATAAAGCATCAAAGTAGAAAACCAAATAAATGCTTCCATATAATAAAAACAACGCATGATTTTTTTAAAGGCTCATTAAGCAATCTCAGTCATTTGAGAAAAGTCGTGCTACAGCAAAAATCACTAAGCATACTATCAAAAAGACATCAAGCATGACATGCAAAAGCCTAGGCCGCAGTCTACACAAACTCCTTTTTGTACCACTTTTTTGCATGAAACTTTTTCTCTTTTCCAACACCATTCAAACCTTTTTGAGGAAACTCTTTTGAGGAAAACCAACATATACCAGAGGTCCAAATACACCTTGATGCAAAGATAAAACAAGATCTGAACAAAAATCAAGGCGAAAAACGAAAGCTAAACGCAGTAGAAGAAAAAGAGAACACTCGTTGAACGATAAGAGTGAAAACTAGAGTGTTCTTGGCAATTGAAAAACGGGGCATCTCTCTCTCCAAACACATGATGTGATCCAAACATTTATTGCAGCAAACAAAGCAAAAGAAAACTGAAAACAAAAGCAACTGACGCTCCAATAAAAACGCATAATGCATGAAGCAATAAAAATATAGTGTTTTGAAAGGTGACCTGATTTTTGCCGATGAAGAAGGGGTGCCTCGGCGGCATCCCCAAGCTTTGATGCTTGTACCTCTTGGATATTTCTTGGGGGTTGCATGGGCATCCCCAAGCTTGAGCTTTTGTCCATTATTCATCTCATCTCATCATTCTCCAATCCCTACACTTGAAAACTTCCTTCATACAAAACTAAACACAAATCTATTAGCAACATTAGTGTAAGCATAACATTGAATCAACCCCTTTTTGCTTCAGGTTTCAACTCAAAACCACCACATATAAATTATATACTACTGTAGCAACTTCCCCAAAAGTTCCGTGATCAAAAGAACTCAAAAAGAAAGCGATCGAGCGGCAAACATAAATATTGGCAGAAATCTGTCAAAACAGAACAGCTGACAAATGTCGAATTTTTGGAAGGTTTTCTGTTGCTCAAATCAAAAAGTGTTGAACTAATGAAAGTTTGGATATAACCTGGGGCATATGCACAAAAAATTGCAGGTCCAAAAGATGTTCTGAGAATGTTTACAAATTTTTGCGGTGTAGCACCAAAATCTGTTTCAGGACAGCAACATCCGCAAATCTTACCTTACTCAAATTAGAGGCTTCTCTTGGCACAACAACGAAATAAAAAGGATAAGGAGTGGTTACGACAGTAGTAATAACTTCCAAGACTCAAATAAAAGAAAAAGTACTGGAAATAAAACATTAGGTTATCTCCCAAGAGTGCTTTTCTTTAACGCCTTTGAGCTAGGCGGAGTAATTTGCAAAGATGCTCATGTGGGCGCCATATAAGAGCTTGAGGCAAATGCGCCATATAGGAACCTAAAGCAATAGAGAGCATCAAAAAGCAAATGTAAAAGACATTTAAATCTAAACCAGTTCCTATGAAAAATAGTCTTGTAAAGAGACAAGTCATGAAAGCGCAAAGCAAAAAGCATAGGAAGGCAAAACAAGTACAACTTCAAAGATTGCAACATAAAGAGAGGAAACTCAATATTGTTGAGATCCATCAAACCATGTTTCCCTCTCTCATAATAACTTTCAGTAGCATCATGAATAGAACTAACAATATAACTATCACATAAAGCTTCCCTATCATGAGCCACATGCATAAAAGAATTAATACTCCCCACATGAACAATCGTAGTAGGAGCAGATTCAACAGAATAATTATTCTCATCACCATAATCATCAAAAACAGGAGGCATATTGTAATCATAACTAATTTTCTCCTCAAAAGTAGGTGAACTGAAAATATTATACTCATCATTGTAACCATCATAGACTAGAGGTTCAGCGTCATCACAAGCTAGAGAACAACTATTTCGCAAAGCATATTCATCAAACATATCATCATAAGAAGGAACATGGATAGTACTAATGTTACAACAATTATTAATCTTAGAATTTGTACCAAAAAGATTTTCAATATCAAAAGTAGAGTGCTTTTCCCAATCATGATCACTAACATAGGTAACAGGCATAGGAACATCACATAGGGGAGATAAAATATCATCAGAGCAAACTTTCTCAACTAAAGCTGGGGAACTAAAAATATCATGCTTAACAAAACCAGCTTCCCCAAGCTTAGACTTTTCTATAGCATTAGCAACAACGGTATTCAAAGCATTCATACTAACAACACTATTAGCATGCGAATAAAGCTCCAAAGGTTTTTCAATTTTCTCTTCAAATCTAAACTCAGGAAAAAGACTAAAGAACTCTTTATTTTCCATTAAGCCAAACTAGTGAAAATAAAAATAAGAAACAAAAAGATATAATTGCAGAATCTAAAGGAAATAACTTTGAGCACTCATCAGCAACTAAAAGACTTAGTAGCCAAAGGATGTGAGTACCTTTTACCTTACCTCCCCGGCAACGGCGCCAGAAAATAGCTTGATGTCTACGCACGCGTCTGTTCTTGTAGACAGTGTTGGGCCTCCAAGTGCAGATGTTTGTAGAGCAGCAGCAAGTTTCCCTTAAGTGGATCACCCAAGGTTTATCGAACTTAGGGAGGAAGAGGTCAAAGCTATCCCTCTCAAGCAATCCTGCAATTATGATACAGAAAGTCTCTTGTGTCCCCAACACACCCAATACACTTGTCAGATGTATAGGTGCACAAGTTTGGCGAAGAGATAGTGAAATACAAGTAGTTGTGATGATTATAAGTAGTAATTGCAATCTGAAATAAAAATGGCAGCAAGCAAACATGTAACAGAACAGGAAGTAAATGGTGTGCAAAGCTTGGAAACAAGGCCTAGGGATCATACTTTCACTAGTGGACACACTCCCAACAAATATAACATAATTGAACCAATAGATACTATCATCAATATGCAACTCAAAACAGTTCTCCAATGGAAAACGAACACTAATCATGTGTAGGGCTACGAAGCACTCCTCAAAGTCCGTATGTACCCAAACTAGATTGTCCCACACTATCACCGTGAACGCACTAGATGGTTCCAACAAACACCAATAATTCTTAGAGACATTAACCAAAAAGATACACATGATGCACACACTAGTCACCTTTACACCATGATACGAGGTATCTCCGAAGAGTACAATAATAAAGCATATGAGTAGCATAATATCTGAATAATAATATCTACCAATTCAACTAGATACAAAGCTCACGATCACATAAAGATCACATCATGGGAGAGAGAGGTGAACCACATAGCTACCGGTAGAGCCCTCAGCCCCGGGGGAGAACTACTCCCTCCTCATCATAGGAGACAGCAAGGTTGATGGAGATGGTGGTGAGGTCGATGGAGACGGCGGAGACGGCGATGGAGACCGATGGAGATGGCTCTGGGGGCACTTCCCCGTCCCGGTAGGATGCCGGAATAGAGATTTCTGTCTCCCAAAATTCGTTGGCGGCGGCGGCGGAGCTGCGGAACTCTTTCTAGAAAATTGCCGATTCCCCTAGGGTTTTCTGTCCTGAGGCTTTATATAGGCGAAGGGGCATCGTCAGGGGGCTGCCAGGGCGCCCTCACACGTAGGGGGCACGGCCAGGGGCCAGGCCGCACCGCCCTATTGTGTGGGTGGCCTCTGGCCCCCTCCCAGCTCTCTTTCGGTCTTCGGTACTCTTCCGGGAAAAATAAGACTTCTGGAACTTGTTTCGTCCAATTCTGAGAATATTTCCTATGTAGCTTTTCTGAAACACAAAAACAGCAGAAAACAGGGAACTGACACTGTGGCGCCTTGTTAGTAGGTTAGTTCCAGAAATCGAATAAAAACGTCACGAAGTGTAACAAAACACAAGGCAAATGGTGTAAAAACAAGCATGGAGCATCAAAAATTATAGATACGTTTGAGACGTATCAACCCTCTAGGCTTCGGCCACCTTCTCGACAAACGCAAACCTATCTGATTCCGAGCGCTGAAAGCAAAACGACCAATCAGGAAATCAAGAAACAAATCTAGCAAAGGTTGGGCAAGAGCGTGAAGATGAAGGAGTTATCTATGCAAGTTGGCTCACCATACAAACAGAAAAATCAGCATGCAATTAGTGTACTCAACACTTTCTAACCTAGATGTATACAACAGACTCCATTAATTTTAAAGGACCACCAGAGTGCTGATGCGGGCAGGATAACCACCCAGTTGGGAACCCCAAGAGGAAGGTATGATGAGTACAGTAGCAAATTTTCCCTCAGTATGAAACCAAGGTTTAATCGTATCCAAGAAAAAGCCAAATTCCAGAAGGTGATGCTTGCTAGCTTCACGACAGCTCCGGACAATTTATAAGGCGCCTCATCTAAGCTTTGCTTTGCCAGCTACAACGCGGAACCTGCACACAACACAACCAAATACTTTGCTCCTAACTTACGATGAGGTTGTCAATCTCACCGGTTTGCTTGAAACAAAGGGTATGAGCGTATCAAGTGGAAAGCAATAGTAGTATGCAAGTAAAGTAAACAATGCAAGTAAAGTAAACAGGTGATAGCAATATAAAGGAAATAGGACCGGGGTCTACAGTTCACTAGTGGTGTCTCTCCATAAGATAAAATAACACATGCCGGGTAAACAAATTACAATTGGGCAATTGATAGAATAAAGACAACATGATATGTCAAGAGGATCACTATGAGATTTACTCTGGGCATTACAACAAGATACATAGACCGCCATCCAACTGCATCTATGACTAATAATCCACTTGTGGCGAATCAATCCGAGAACTCCACAAGTATTAAGTTGCGAACAACAGATAACTGCATTAAGCAAAGTGTGTAATGTAAACAAAGCATATGCCCTCAAGCATACGAATGTTGTTTTCCCCCTAGTAGAAACAGCACATCTACAACCTTAGAGGTTTCTGTCACCCCCCAGATTAAATAGAGGCATGAACCCACTATCGAGCATAAATACCCCCTCCTGGAGTCACTAGCAACTACTCGGCCAAGATAGCTACTAACAACGGAGAGCATGCAAGATCATAAACAACATAGAGATAACATAAGATAAAATTCAGCACATCAACTCAATCAGACCACTACCATGGAGGAGTGCCTTTTTTTTCTTTTCTTTTTCTTTTTTTTTTCTTTTTGGAATAAGCAATATGGAAGATAGCAAATCAGACCACTACGTCCCCATGAGCTAAAAACAATGTCACAAAACGAGAAGTATTTTGAAGGTTTTTTCAAAGGTAGCACATGGAAATTTACTTGGAATGGCTTACAAATACCATGCATAGGAATTTATAGTGGACACAATGGCAAATTTGGTTTTTAGGAGTTGGATGCACGAGTAGAGCTCATACTCAGTACAAAATGAGGGCTAGCAAAAGACTGGGAGCGACCAACTAAGAGAGCAATAATGGCCATAATCATGCAAAGCGACATTAAAAGAAGCATAAGATGGCATCAAAAGTCAAAAACTAAATGATCATAGAGGCAATGGCGACTTTGTATAAGTCTAACATGTGTGAGCATGCGCCAAGTCAACCCAAATAAAGCATCAAGGAGAAAACCAAAATAATGCTTCCAAATAATTAAAAACAACGCATGATTTTTTTCGAAGGCTCATTAAGCAATCTCAGTCATTTGAGATAAGTCATGCTACAGCAAAACCACTAAGCATACTATCAAAAAGACATCAAGCATGATATGCAAAAGCCTAGGCCGCGGTCTACACAAACTCCTTCTTGTACCACTTTTTTGCATAAAGCTTTTTCTCTTTTCCAACACTATTCGAACTTTATATAAGCAACTCTTTTGATGAAAACCAACATGGACCAGAGGAAAAAATACACCTTGATGTAAAGATATAACAAGATCTGAACACAAATCAAGGCGAAAATCGAAAGCTAAACGCAGTTCTAGAAAAAGAGAACACTCGTTGAAACGATAAGAGTGAAAAACGGAGTGTTCTTGGCAAATGAAAAGCAAGGCAACTTCTACAAAAGAAATTTTTTAGGGTCCAACCATTTATTGCAGCAAACAAAACTAAACAAAACTGAAAACTAAAACAACTGCCGCTCCAAGAAAAACGCATAATGCATGAAGCAATAAAAATATAGTGTGTTGAAAGGTGACCTGATTTTTGCCGATAAAGAAGGGGTGCCTCGGGGGCATCCCCAAGCTTTGACGCTTGTACCTCTTGGATATTTCTTGGGGTGACATAGGGATCCTCAAGCTTGAGGTTTTGTCCATTCTTCAACTCATCTCATCATTCTCCAATCCCTACACTTGAAAACTTCCTTCATACAAAACTAAACACAAATCTATTAGCAACATTAGTGTAAGCATAACATTGCATCAACCCTTTTTGCTTCAGGTCTCAACTCACAACCACCACATATAAAGTATATACTACTGTATCAACTTCCCCAAAAGTTCCGTGATAAAAAAAAACTCAAAAAGAAAGCGATAAAGCGGCAAACACAAATATTGGCAGAAATCTGTCAAAACAGAACAGCTGACAAAGGTCGAATTTTTAGAGGGTTTGGATATAACCTGGGGTATATGCACAAGAAATCTCAGGTCCAAAAGATATACAAAGAATTTTCACGAATTTTTATGGTGCAGCACCGAAAACTGTTTCAGGACAGCAACATCCCCAAATCTTACCTCACTCAAATTAGAGGCTTCTCTTGGCACAAAAACGAAATAAAAATGATAAGGAGAGGTCATTACAGTAGTAATAACTTCCAAGACTCAAATAAAAGAAAAAGAACTGAAAGTAAAAACATTGGGTTATCTTCCAAGAGTGCTTTTCTTTAACGCCTTTGAGCTAGGTGCAGAAAGTGCGAATCAAGTAATATCAAGTAATGAAGCATCAAGCTCTTAATTTGCTCTAAGAATAGAGTCAAAAAGTAATTTCTTCCTCTTTCTAGGGAAGTGTTCCATACCTTTCTTGAGTGAGAATTGATATTTGATGGTGCCTTCCCTCATATCAATGATGGCACCTACAGTTCGAAGAAAGGGTCTTTCCAAAATAATAGGACATGATGCATTGCATTCAACATCCATAACAAGAAAATCAACGGGAATAAGATTATTGTTAACCATAATAAGAACATCATTAATCCTTCCCAAAGGTTTCTTCTTAGCAACATCAGCAATAGGAACATCATAATAACACTTTTCAAGCGGTGGTAAATCAAGCATGTCATAAATCTTTCTAGGCATGATAGAAATACTAGCACCTAGATCACATAAAGCATGGCAATCAAAACCATTAACATGCATATCAATGATGGGTTCCCAACCATCTTCTAACTTCTTGGGAATAGAAGCTTTTTGCTTCAACTTTTCATCCCTAATTTTCATAAGAGCATTGGTAATATGCTTAGTAATGGTACATACCTTCATCTTTCTAGCCATCTCATCTTCTCTTTCCCACCTGGCATGCAATTCTGCTAGCATCCTAACATTTTCATCAATTCTAACTTAGATAGCATTAGCAGTGGCAAAAGTATTATTCTCTTTCACATCATTAGGCAACACTTTTAATTTTAGAAGTTCAACATCATGAGCAAGGCTATCAACTTTAGAAGCAAGAATATCAATTTTGCCTAACTTTTCCTCAACAGACCTGTTAAAAGCAGTTTGCTTACCGATGAAGTCCTTGAGCATTACCTCAAGCTCGGAGGGCGCGACCCTAGTGTTGTTGGAGGAATTACCATAAGAGTTGCCATAACCATTACCATTAGTAGAAGGATACGGCCTATAATTGTTACTAGCAAAATTATTGCTATAAGCATTGTTGTTAAAATTATTATTTCTAATGAAGTTTACGTCAACATACTCTTCTTGAGCAACCAAAGAGGCCAAAGGAACATTATTAGGATCAACATGAGTCCTATCATTAGAAAGCATAAGCATAATAGCATCAATCTTATCACTCAAGGAAGAGGTTTCCTCAACAGAATTTACCTTCTTACCTTGTGGAGCTCTCTCGATGTGCCATTCAGAGTAATTTGCCAACATATTGTCGAGAAGCTTTGTTACGGTGCCCAAGGTAAGGGACATAAAAGTGCCTCCAGCAGCTGAATCTAATAGGTTCCTTGAAGAAAAATTCAGTCCTGCATAAAAAGTTTGGACAATCATCCAAGTAGTCAGTCCATGAGTGGGACAATTCTTTACCATAGATTTCATTCTTTCCCAAGCTTGAGCAACATGTTCATTATCAAACTGACTAAACTTCATAATATTGCTACGCAAAGCTATAATCTTAGCAGGAGGATAGTATCTACCAATAAAAGCATCCTTACACTTAGCCCACGAATCAATACTATTTTTAGGCAAATACAGCAACCAATGCTTAGCTTTTCCTCTCAAAGAAAAAGGAAACAACTTAAGCTTAATAATATCACTCTCTACATCCTTATATTTCTGCATCTCACATAGCTCAACAAAATTGTTGAGATGAGCGGCAGCATCATCAGTACTAGCACCAGAAAATTGCTCTTTCATAACAAGGTTCAACAAAGCAGGCTTAATCTCATAAAAATTTGCAGCAGGAGCAGGTGGCGCAATAGGAGTGCAGATAAAATCACTATTATTAGTGATAGTAAAATCACACAACTTGGTGTTCTCAGGAGTAGCCATTCTAGCAAAACTAAAAGCAAACAAGTAAAAACAACTATAAAGGATACTAATTTTTTTGTGTTTTTGATAAAACGGTGCAAGTAAAAATAAAGTAAAGCAAAACTTAAAACAAAGTAAAGGATGTGCGTGCGAAACTCCCCTTGCAGAAGTCTTCTTTTTTCCCGGCAACGGCGCCAGAAAATTAGCTTGATGCGGGCAGGATAACCACCCAGTTGGGAACCCCAAGAGGAAGGTATGATGAGTACAGTAGCAAATTTTCCCTCGGTAAGAAACCAAGGTTTAATCATATCCAGGAAAAAGCCAAACTCCAGAAGGTGATGCTTGCTAGTTTCACGACAGCTCCAGACAATTTATAAGGCGCCTCGTCCAAGCTTTGCTTTGCCAGCTGCAACGCAGAACCTGCACACAACACAACCAAATACTTTGCTCCCAACTTACGATGAGGTTGTCAATCTCACTGGTTTGCTTGAAACAAAGCGTATGAGCATATCGAGTGGAAAGCAAAGGGTATGAGCGTATCGAGTGGAAAGCAATAGTAGTATGCAAGTAAAGTAAACAATGCAAGTAAAGTAAACAGGTGATAGCAATATAAAGGAAATAGGACCGGGGTCCACAGTTCACTAGTGGTGTCTCTCCATAAGATAAAATAACACATGCTAGGTAAACAAATTACAGTTGGGCAATTGATAGAATAAAGACAACATGATATGTCAAGAGGATCACTATAAGATTTACTCTGGGCATTACAACAAGATACATAGACCGCCATCCAACTGCATATATGACTAATAATCCACTTGTGGTGAATCAATCCGAGAACTCCACAAGTATTACGTTGCGAACAACAAATAACTGCATTAAGCAAAGTGTGTAATGTAAACAAAGTATATGCCCTCGAGCATATAAATGTTGTTTTCCCCTAGTAGCAATAGCACATCTACAACCTTAGAGGTTTCTATCACCCCCCAGATTAAATAGAGGCATGAACCCACTATCGAGCATAAATACCCCCTCTTGGAGTCACTAGCAACTACTCGGCCAAGATAGCTACTAACAACGGAGAGCATGCAAGATCATAAACAACATAGAGATAACATAAGATAAAATTCAGCACATCAACTCAATCATAATACCATTATTCATCGGATCCCAACAAACACGGCATGTAGAATTACATAACGGTGATCTCGATCATTTAAGGCAGCTCACGAGATCTAAACATGAAGCACATGGTGGAGAAGACAATCATCTAGCTACTGCTATGGACCCATAGTCCAAGGTAGACTACTCACTCATCGCGCCGGAGGCAATCATGGCGATGAAGAAGACCTCCGGTGGCGATTCCCCTCTCCGGCAGTGTGCCGGGAAGAGCTTCTGGACCCTCCCGATCTCGGGTCGACAACGGCGGCAGATCGTGATGTGTTTCTGGAAAAGTGATCGGGTCCTTAGGTTTTTCCCGTCGGGGGGTCTTTATAGACGAAGCGGCAGCTTCAGAAGTGGACCAGGGGGCCCACACCATAGGCCGGCGCGGGACAGGGGCAGGCCGTGCCCCCTGGTGGTGTGGCCGCCCTCTGGCTCCTTTCCGTCTCCTCTTCGGTTCTCTGGAAGCTTCGGTAAATATCTGGACATCTGGCTTTTGTTTTGTCCAATTCCGAGAATATTTCATGTGTAACTTTTCTGAAACATAAAAACAGCAGAAAACAGGGAACTAGCACTGTGGCATCTCGTTAATAGGTTAGTTCCGAAAAATGCATAAAAATGCCACGAAGTGTAACGAAACACTAAGCAAATGGTGTAAAAACAAGCATGGAGCATCAAAAATTATGGATACGTTAGAGACGTATCAAGTACCTACACTATCAGGAGCAGAAACAAAAACAGTGATATCTACCTTGATCACTAGAATAGGACCAACATTGTTCACCTCATATGCCAGTAGCAGGGATGATTAAGCTATCAGAAACCAGTAGCAGGGATGCCAGCAGCATTGATTAGCAGATTGAGAGATCCGTGGGTTCCCCAATTTCATATGATGTGGCCTGCAGTGAAAGGTTACACCGGTAGATATCATGCGCCAGCTTGCAAAATTGTGGGGAAAGGGTGAAAAGCGGGAGAAGGTTATCCATTACTACCTCTATGGTTGTCTCGTCGGTGACGTCCAGCGGCAGCACATGACACAACCAGTACTCTCTGACCAGCAAACCTTGATCGGTACCTCTGCTCCAGATTTACACGCACACTACCTACATAAATCAAGCACCAAGCAGAAACTTACTTCTTTGATGGAAATCGTCAACGAAATAAAGGCATAACAAAACATCGAGTAATAAGATGTAGCATCTGCTACACTGCAAAGAGGATACTGGGATAAATTAAGTCAGTAGTTCGTTTCTAAAGGAACTTGGCTCTTATATTCTTTCTGAATCAAATAGAAGTACTAAAGAACCATGATTTCCTGATTGAGTGCAGCAGCCCCGGCTCACAAGGGACTGGAGGATGTGGCTGCCTTCGCAATGGTGAGCGTGAATGGGAAAGGTCGACCTGGGTGAGATAATGACAGACGAATTTCTACTAAAGTGTGATGCACGTCCTTCGCATCTATCTCTGTTGCACGAGCGCTATCAGAGTGCAGTACGCCGTGCGGGAAAGCTACCGTGGGAACGTTCCCCAAATAGATTTTGTGATAAATAAAACATGAGATGAAAAAAAAGCAAAATCATCATACATACCAAGGGACCCATTCTCCCTTGGGCTTCTCTTCAACAATTTCAGAGTCAGTCTCACTATTGGAAGTGTCATAAGCACATTCACTGGACCTACAGCAACAAATGTCTGCACAATCAGTCATTATTCTGAAAGTACCATTTAGGATATAAATAATCATCTTCAACTAATTTTTATGAAGTTGACGATCAATATAACATAATGATATGCAGAACAGATGAAAGAATGCTACAATTATTTTCTATTGCTTTGAGGCTTCTAAGTAGTAACAGACAACATGAAAAAGATTGAGATTTATAAAAAACGAAAAATAAACCAATAACTATTAATCCATGGTTCTTCAAAGAAGAGGGTAATGTTACCTTGGAGTTGAGTCAAGTGTAGGAGGTGACCTAGAGAGTTTCAGTGCTCTCACCTCAAGGGCATACTCCTCGATGCTTACCAAGACAAGCGAACCAATATTAGTCCAGGGACTATTAGTCTATTACAACGTTTTTTAGGGAGATATTCAGAGGCCATTGTGGTACCTAGGAGTTGAGTCAAGTGTCGGAGGTGATAGGTGTATTATCCGTGCTTCCAACTCCCTGTTGCCCACCTCGCTGTCATGCTTCTTAACCCTGATGGAAACAAGCACGGTAATATACACACTGGTAAATGATGATTTTTATTCATTTGTTTCACGTAAAATTTATTTCTTTGTACCTTAATGCAAAATCTGCAAATTTTGAACTTGAAATTATTTATTAAAAAACAAGATAAACCAGGAGATTAGCCAAATAGCATGGTTCTAATGAGCAACGCGCACGCCAATGTAATACCATTGCAAAACGTATGTGTGTTTAGCTAAAGAATATTCACATAATTCAAAGACAGGTTTTTAAACCTTAGAAACACATCGAGCTTTCTAGATAACATACGCACAGAACCCGTGAGGGTTACATACAGCAAGCACCCATCATCATTTAAAAAGAAGAATCAACAGCCATCAAAGAAAAAGAAAGGAGAAGGACCAACATATATTGGTCATACCTGTGAGTTGAGTCAGGTGTAGGAGGTGATTGGTCCAGTGTCAATGCTTCAAACTCCCTGCTGCTTACCTCTCCGACATGAGAGGTGCTCTGTACCATCTAAAAAATACTTTCAAGGCTCTGACTGAATGAAGGAAAAATAATTATTCCTCAGTGCCACCACATACCTCTCAGGTCGCGGTGCATGCTCGGGGAGGCTAGTGACACGGCAAACCCACCGGACCTGGGATCGCCGCTCGCTCCAACTTGCCGCCGATCTGGTGGAAACAATGTCTGCCCTTCCGCCTAGCTCTGTATCAGCTGGCCCGCCGCGAACCTCCTCCTCGGCTCCTCCCGCATCCGAATCTTTGGGCACCGGAATTAACTGGCGGGGGCGGCGTGGGAGGAGGAGGGGTGGAAGTGGAGGCCCCGCCAGGCGAAGGCCGAACGCGGGAACAGGAGGCGGAAGGTGGAGGCGGTGGAAGCGGCGGACATGGGGCGAGACAGGAAGCAGAGGTGAGGAGTGGGAGGTGGAGCCATGGAGGTGGCGGAGTGAGTGTCGCGGATTTGGTTTGGATAGGGTGGGGGGCGGAGGGTGGGGAAAGTGAGTGAGAGAGAAGACGTATTGAGAGTGAATAAGGAATATTTAAAAAATAAATAAAAAATAGGGCTAATTTGCTACATTGTCTTAGTTAGAATGAAGTAAAATTAAAAATTCTTTTGACAAAATAATTATAATATTATTCACCTAACAATATGTACTGGATCTACTCAGACTAAGAGCATAAAGGTAGATTTTTAATAAAAAAATAATATGCTTTTTTATGTATAATATTCAAATATTGCATATATTATAGAAAACAATTAGAGTCATATTTCAATTTTAAGTAAACTATTACGGTCGCACAGTAAAAAATATATATTATGGTGCACAACAATAAACTCATCACGAAACAGGCTTTCGTCCAGCTTTATAAATAAAGCCCAACGATCGAACCGATACAAAGTGATTACCTAACCTCTTACAACATACAAAACAGTTCACCTGAAAAAACCCTTTCCTGCACTTGGTACCTGAAACCATCGATATTCCACGAACCGAGCTTCCGACGATAATCAACTCTTTAGCTAACATATTTATGCGTATGTCAAGAAAAAAAAAGCCCATAACAACGCACGGGCATTCAACTAGTGAAAATAAAGTAGCCTTAGTGGCCCAATCTGCCAATCCTATGTCCCAACGCCCAACTCTTAAGCCCATATGTTAATCATTTGTATATTTTATTTGCACTTAGGCCATGTACGAGACAACATCCATGCCAGCTTAGCAGGGAGCTCCTTTTGTTCTGAGGGTAAAGCAGGGAGCTCCTAGTCGTCGCTCGCGGCAGTGCTTGCTCGTGGGCTGCTTTCGAAAGTGGCCCAATAACATGTATTGCTCCCTTCTTTTCTTCTCTGTTTTTTTTCTCTCTTTAATTTTGTTAAGTTACCAATTTTGAAGTTAACAGTTCAAGAAATCAAAATTTGAACAAGAATTTGAATAAATTTCAAGTTTGAAGAAACTACGAATTTGTTTTTTTCAGTTTGAAACAAAATTCGAATTTGAGCAAAATTCGAATTTGAACAATTTTCAAATCTAAAAAACCTGAACAAAAAATCAAAAACTAGAAAAAAGTTTTGAAATTGAACAAATTTTAAATTTGAACAAAAATAGAATAAAAAGTCAAAACCAAGAAAAACAGGCAAAAACCGCCCACATGAAAGACCACACAAAAAATTAGGAAAAAACTCGAAACAAAGATGAAAACTAAAACAAGTGCCTGTTGCTGCCCTAAGTAGATCGTCTCGTTAGCATGCACATTGATCGGGAGATAGATTGAGTAAATACACACGCACGATCGGGTGCGGTCGATTGTCGTTTTTCTGGATTTCGATGGCGCCTGCCAATCTTGCCTGTGGCAACCGAGACTGAGGTTCAATCCAGCTATGAGAATTCAGTACTAACAAGTGCTATTTTGACTGAAGGAAGAAAGGTTTGTTCTGAACTTTTGCTATCACGGCTGATGAATCTCGTGATGAGTCTAAGAAAGAGCAAATGACAGTAGTTCTTCGATTTTTCAACATAGATGGGAGATATGGGAGTGTTTCATTTATTTATAATATTCATGTTAGTGACACTTGTGCTTTGACTCTCAAGAACTCTCTTCCGGTGTGTCAACTGCAACAACAAAACAGGCCCTTCCTGCTATGAAACTGGATAAGACATGTGTTCGCACTAAGTTGGGAGATGACTTTCTTTGCCACTATGTGATAGTCTACATAGAGAAGGAAACAACAGAGAAATTTAGTGTTGAAGAAAATTTTGAGACATTTGATCTTTGTGCTTGTAAAGCCGAACTCAAATTGATAGATATGTAACTTCATTAATATTGTAGAAAAACAAGCATATTTTGATTATTCAGACCTTATAATATTTTACTATGTTGTGCAAATTCTTTTCTTGATTTTGATGCTTCAACTCTTAACCACCCCTACCTACAATTCTTCGCTCCATCCCTGCTTATAGGGGGCACCCTATTAGGACCTTAGAATATTTATGTTGTGCCAATCAGCGAGGTTATTATCAAACTGCAAGCGCCACTACTATGAGAACGACAGTGGCGTGACTCAACGGTCCGCTGTGCCACTAGTAAGTGAGCCCCAACACCGGGCTGGTCCCTGTATTAATGGTGATATGCTTGGGTTTTGCGATGTCACCAGCGCGCAGCTGTCGTTGGAAACTTGTCACGCCACCGGCATGCGGTAAATGGTGGCGCGGCTAGTTTTCAACACCATCATTAGAAAAATCAAATATCTTTGTGCACCGATTCGCTCGACTCGTGGCATGGGCGTGGTGCAGTGCGCCACATGTCCCCCTGATTCTAGTGGCTGCACGTCGCGTCACGGTTTTCTCAGTTTCTGATGGCGTGGTGCATCATGCCAGCATTACAAAATACCGACGACATCATATTAGTGGTGTGACATGTTGACGTCCGCAAAGACGCTTTTGCCACGCCATCAGTAGGCATATCTGTACTAGTGTTTGCATGAATGATCGCTGTATATGTACATATCCATATGCATTTTCATGCAAATCACTAAATGTAACTAATTATTTGAATTTCCATTTTATATGTTATGTACCAAATATAGTTCAAGCTATATTTGAGAAAACTCAAGCGAACTAGTTGGCCCGATCTATTAGAGAAGAGAAGGCTCATTTCTCTTTGAGTTCTTTTTTTGTTGTTGTGGATGGACATTTCTCTTTGAGTTGGTCTCAGGTCGAGCTAAAATATGGTCTATCTCGAACGGATCACGAGCCTCAAGCCATTTCTGGAACCTTACCTTAGATTGAAAACATGGGACTACAAGTTTATGGTTGGAACCTGTGCTCGTCAGCATTACATAGAGAGTCAGATTTATCCAGTTTTGAAGCTCAAGGTTGTACTGCACTTGGACAATAATTGAAAGGGCTCTAGTTTTTTTTTGAACAGGAAGGCCCGGAATACGTATGCTGAACTCAAAGCTATATTTCTAAGACTTTTATATGTTCCAAAACACCACGTTTTTGTGAACGTGGAGAAGTCTAAAACATCCCCTTCCATGTTCAACGTTAAATTAGCCCATTTGACCCCATATCACAACTATACGCAATGGGGAAATAATGCCCCCTCCTTATCTTATATCCTCCTCATCTTTGACTACTACTACGGCCGTCCGATTCCTCTCGACCTCTCACACATCCTAAAACTGGCGATAGGCTGCTCTATGCTTCACACTGTGTTATCAACCCATCGGATGGTCTTCGAAAATGTTATTTGTTGGGTAGTTGTCCACTTACATTCATGATCGATATGACCCACACCAATACCCATTTCAACTCCTCATTTGTGATTAGGGTTTAGAATATGGCTACACACCATAAAAAGATCGGAAACCTGTCTCCGCACTTTGTCTTTTCCAGCGGTGACAAACCATCTTGTGCCATCATCAAATGTGCCAATTACACTCAAGCACATGGTTAGTCCACTAATTGTGTTGTCAACTTGTCATCAACACCCAAAGATATTAGGGAGGAAAATGCCCTTTCACATATATTTCTAGATAAACAGAACACAAACAAAACAAGGTAAACATGCAACAACTTTAAACCAAAAGAAAATGCAATCAAGACCCTAGGCCCAAAAGGTTGTCCTCTAGGCTGAACTCGCCATGGATGCGCCACCATAGCTCTCGCTTACAACAGTCTGACGAGTGTTAATGTTGTGGGAACAATGCGTACCTTCTAGGGGGCATCGGTTACGTGTTATATAGCATAGGGAACAACCCCCATATGTGGCATACAAGGGTTATACACATGTCGGAGTACTACTCCGTACACGTACACATATGATAATATAGACTCAGTACATACTCTAACATCCCCCTTAATTTAAACAACAAGAGAGGTTTAGATTATGTTTAAACTGATCTAAACTCTTAATAGGAAGAGCCTTAGTTAATCCATCAGCTAGCTGATCTCTGGTGGAAATAAACTTGATAGCTAGACGGTTGCTTGCAACTCTTTCACGAACAAAATGATAATCAATCTCGATGTGCTTGGTACGAGCATGAAATACCGGATTGGTAGACAAGTAGGTAGCACCCAAGTTGTAACGCCAGAGACATGTCATCTCTGTTAACTTGACACCAAGCTCATGGAGAAGAGCTTCAACCCATATTAACTCAGTAGTGGCATTGGCTAAGGATTTATATTCAGCTTCAGTGCTAGAGCGTGATACTGTGGCCTGTTTCATGGCACTCCATGAGACCAAGTAAGAGCCAACAAAAATAGCAAAACCACTTGTAGAGCGGCGGTCCTCAAGAGAACCAGCCAAATGTGCATCAGAAAAAGCACTGAGAAGGTAATACCAAGCTGTGATGTATCCCTGATATAGCGAAGAATTCTCTTAGCAGCTGTCCAATGAGCAGTGGTGGGAGCATGTAAATACTGACAGACCTTGTTCACAGAAAACGACAGATCTGGACAAGTAAGAGTGAGATACCGAAGTGCCCCAACTATGCTTCTGTACTGTGTACTGTCACCAGGACCAAGAGGTGTACATTCATGGAGAGACAGTGTCTCGGATGAGGATAATGGTGTAGGAGCCGACTTACAATCAAGCATGCCAACTTTGGCTAAGAGATCATGAGCATATTTTTCTTGAATAAGCAACAGACCATCTGATATCTTCTTGACTTCAATTCCTAGGAAATAGTGGAGCTCTCCCAAATCTTTGATAGGAAAATTGTCACCGAGGTCTTTGAGCAACATAGAAATAGCATAATCAGAGGAGCTAGTCAAAATGATATCATCAACATATATCAATAAAAAGATTGTGACACCAGACTTTTGAAAAAGATACAAGGAAGTATCAGCTTTGGAGGGAAGAAAACCAAGTGCTTGCAATTTGGAGCATAGCCGAGAGTACCATGCTCGGGGAGCTTGTTTCAGACCATATAAAGCTTTGTCAAGTCTGCAAACATGAAGAGGAGCAGCAGGATGTTCAAAACCTGGAGGCTATTTCATATAGACCTCTTCTTCCATAACACCATGAAGAAACACATTCTTGACATCTAGCTGCCGTAAACTCCAACCATGAGAGACAGAGATGGATAGAACAATTCTGATGGTGGCAATTTTGACAACTGGGCTAAAAGTGTCTTCATAATCAAGACCATACCTTTTCTTGAATCCCTTGGCCACTAACCAAGGTTTGTAACGATCAATAGAACCATCAGCACGACGCTTTATACGATAGAACCATTTACAATCAATGATATTTTTATTGGAACTAGGAGGAACCAAGTGCCAAGTCTTGTTGTCCATAAGAGCATCAAATTCATCTTGCATAGCAGCACACCAATTGGAATCATTGAGTGCTACAAGAAGGTTACGAGGTTCTCCTGTAGACGAAAACAGGCCATAGCGAATAGTACCATTTATATATTTTTTCGGCTTTCAAATACCTTTTTGTAAGCGAGTACGCCACTCAGGTGGTGGTGCTTGCGGTGCAGCAGAAACATCAATAGAAACATCAGGTGCAGAAGATCTAGTAGGGCAATCATGCGGCGGGGCTTGCTGGTCGCTGTCAGGAGGAGCAGCACCAAGGGAAGGCAACAACGCCGGGCTAGGGGAGGCATGCACGCGCGCGCGAACTGGAGGAGGCGACGCGGGAGGCGACGGAGTGGGAGACACGTGCAACACGTAGCCCGAGGGAGGCGCAGGAGAATCTCCACCGGTTGATGCACCCTCGGGATCGCCAGCAGCAGGAGAATGTTCCGCCGGATCATCCTCGAATGACGCAACAGATTCATCATCTTGTGCTGAATCTTCAATATGTGATTCAGAGAGATGTGGAGCACCGCTTTGCACCATATTTTCTTCTGCACCTGTATTTTCCTGAGGAGAATCATAAACAGGAGTAGTAATAGGCACATATGCAGTCATAGGTTCATCATTATTTTGTGCACCCTCATAAGATTTTGATGTTGGAAGGAGAAGAATTTCCTTTTTGAGAAGGGCACCGGCATTGGGATGAAGGGCTTCAAAAGGGAAGACATTTTCATAAACAACAACATCACGAGATATATAAACACGTCATGTGGAAACAAATAAACACTTGACACCTTTGTGGAGAGGGCTATAACCAAGGAACACACACCTAGTAGACCGAAAAGCAAATTTGCGTGTATTGTAGGGACGAAGGTTGGGCCAACAAGCACAACCAAAAATTTGAAGAGCATCATAATTAGGTGTGATATGTAGAAGACGTTCAGCTGGGGTGTCAAGATCAATAACCTTGCTAGGAAGCAAGTTTATGAGGAACGTGGCGGTGAGAAAAGCTTCATCCCAATACTTATGAGGCATGGATGCATTGACAAGTGCTTGTGGTGGTACGGTGTTGATGTAAATCACCATCCAGTTGGGAACCCCAAGAGGAAGGTATGATGATTAAAGCAGCAAATTTTCCCTCAGTAAGAAACCAAGGTATGTCGAATCTAGGAAAAAGCCAAACTCAAGAAGGTGATGCTTGCTAGCTTCACGACAGCTCCGGACAATTTATAAGACGCCTCGTCCAGTGCTTTGCTTTGCCAGCTGCAACGCGGAACCTGCACACAACACAACCAAATACTTTGCTCCCAACTTACGATGAGGTTGTCAATCTCACCGGTTTGCTGTAAACAAAGGAATGAGCGTATCGAGTGGAAAGCAATAGTAGTATGTGAGTAAAGTAAACAGTGCGAGTAAAGTAAACAGGTGATAGCAATATAAAGGAAATAGGACCGGGGTCCACAGTTCACTAGTGGTGTCTCTCCATAAGATAAAATAACACATGCTGGGTAAACAAATTACAGTTGGGC
This sequence comes from Dactylis glomerata, assembly GCA_007115705.1. Classification (NCBI taxonomy): domain Eukaryota; kingdom Viridiplantae; phylum Streptophyta; class Magnoliopsida; order Poales; family Poaceae; genus Dactylis; species Dactylis glomerata. The sequence goes on from QXEO01000104.1 coordinate 3,056,225, forward strand.
AATTGATAGAATAAAGATAACGTGCATATGTCGAGAGGATCACTATGAGATTTACTCTGGGCATTACAACAAAATACAAAGACCGCCATCCAACTGCATCTATGACTAATAATCCACTCGCGGGGAATCAATCCGAGAACCCCACAAGTATTAAGTTGCGAACAACAGATAACTGTATTAAGCAAAGTGTGTAATGTAAACAAAGCATATGTCCTTGGACATAAGAATGTTGTTTTCTCCCTAGTGGCAACAGCACATCTACAACCTTAGAGGTTTCCGTCACTCCCCCAGATTAAATAGAGGCATGAACCCAACTATCGAGCATAAATACCCTCTCTTAGAGTCACTAGTATCTACTCGGCCAAGATAGCTACTAACAACGGAGAGCATGCAAGATCATATACAACATAGAGATAACATAAGATAATATTCAGCACATCAAGTCAATCATATCACCAATATTCATCGGATCCCAACAAACACAACATATAGAATTACATAACGGTGATCTCGATCATGTAAGGCAGCTCACGAGATCTAAACATGAAGCACATGGTGGAGAAGACAACCAACTAGCTACTGCTATGGACCCATAGTCCAAGGTAGACTACTCACTCATCGCGCCGGAGGCAAGCATGGCGATGAAGAAGACCTCCGGTGGCGATTCCCCTCTCTGGCAGGGTGCCGGGAAGAGCTTCTGGACCCTCCCGATCTCGGGTCAACGACGGCGGTAGATCGCGATGTGTTTCTAGAAAAGTGATCGGGTACTTAGGTTTTTTCTATCGGGGGGTCTTTATAGGCAAAGGGGCATCGTCAGAAGTGGACCGAGGCGGTCTCACACATAGGGGGCGCGGCCAGGGCCTGGGCCACACTTCCCTACTGTGTGGCTGGCCTGTGGCCCCTCTCCGTCTCCCCTTTGGTTCTCTGGAAGCTTCGGTAAATTTCTGGATGACTGGCTTTTGTTTCGTCCAATTCTGAGACTATTTCCTGTGTAACTTTTCTGAAACACAAAAACAGCAAAAAAACAGGGAACTGGCACTGTGGCATCTCGTTAAAAGGTTAGTTCCAGAAAATTCATAAAAATGCCACGAAGTGTAACGAAACACTAAGCAAATGGTGTAAAAACAAGCATGGAGCATCAAAAATTATAGATACATTTGAGACGTATCAGCATCCCCAAGCTTAACTCCTGCTCGTCCTCGAGTAGGTAAGTGATAACAAAAGAAATAATTTTTGAGGTGACATACACCTACACAATCTTGACCATATATGTAAGCATTGTGCGCTGGGATCAAGAGAACTTAAAACTATGTTATAACATGAAAAAGAACACAAACAAAAGATCATGAAAATAAAACAATGAAAGTCAAACGTGTGTTCAAATCATATGGAAAAAACATATAAATGGTTTTCAGCTTGTCCTTTATGAGAGAGCAAAACATAAATGCATAGGACACCTTCAAGTTTAAGAGGGCGACTAGATACAAATAATTTAAGAACAAGTAAAACCAAATTTAGGAATCAATCATTGAAAACTTTGGGACAATGCACATTATTCTCAGAATGACAACTATGCTCTCTTAGACGGTGCATAAAGATAGAAGGTGGTGACTCAACATAAAACTAAAAGAAAGGCCCATTGTGGAGGGAAGCAGTGATTAAACATGTGCTAGAGCTTTTCATTTGTAAAATAGAGAGATAAAAGTTGGGTTTTGAGAGGTGGTTCCTTTTGCCAACGACTGGCAATGGGGTTCTTACTATCTTCCATACAAAAAGTAAGCAAGTTTTTGAGAGAGATTGGCACTTTTATGCTCTTTTATAAAGCTTGGCACTCCTCCCCACCTTTTTCCTTTCACAAACCATGGCTAACCGATTCATCGCGTGCCCACCAACATTCACATACCATGGAGGAGTGCCTTTTTTCTTTCTTTTTTTCTCTTTTTTCTTCTTTTTGGAATAAACAATATGGAAGATAGCAAATCCGACCACTACGTCCCCATGAGCTGAAAACAGTGTCACAAAACGAGAAGTGTTTTGAAGGTTTTTTCAAAGGTAGCACATGAAAATTTACTTGGAATGGCTTACAAATACCATGCATAGGAATTTATAGTGGACACAATGGCAAACTTGGTTTTTAGGAGTTGGATGCATGAGTAGAGCTCATACTCAGTACAAAACGAGGGCTAGCAAAAGACTGGGAGCGACCAACTAAGAGAGCAATAACGGCCATAATCATGCAAAGCGACAAAGCAACATTAAAAGAAGCATAAGATGGCATCAAAAGTCAAAAACTAAATGATCATAGAGGCAATGGCGACTTTGTATGAGTCTAACATGTGTGAGCATGCTCCACGTCAACCCAAATAAAGTATCAAGGAGAAAACCAAATTAATGCTTCCAAATAATAAAAACAATGCATGATTTTTTCAAAGGCTCATTAAGCAATCTCAGTCATTTGAGACAAGTCATGCTACAGCAAAACCATTAAGCATACTATCAAAAAGACATCAAGCATGACATGCACAAGCCTAGGCCGCAGTCTACACAAGCTCCTTTTTGTACCACTTTTTGCATAAAGCTTTTTCTCTTTTCCAACACCATTTGAACTTTTTTGAAACAACTCTTTTGATGAATACCAATATGGACCAGAGGTAATAATACACCTTGATGCAAAGATATAACAAGATATGAACACAAATCAAGGCGAAAATCGAAAACTAAACGCAGTAGCAAAAAAAAGAACACTTGTTGAACGATAAGAGTGAAAAACGGAGTGTTCTTGGCAAATGAAAAGCAAGGCAACTTCTCCAAAAGAAATTTGTTGGGGTCCAACCATTTATTGCAGCAAACAAAACTAAAGAAAACTGAAAACTAAAACAACTGACGCTCCAAGAAAAACGCATAGTGCATGAAGCAATAAAAATATAGTGTGTTGAAAGGTGACCTGATTTTTGTCGATGAAGAAGGGGTGCCTCGGGGGCATCCCCAAGCTTTGACGCTTGTACCTCTTGGATATTTCTTGGGGTGCGTGGGCATCCCCAAGCTTGAGCTTTTGTCCATTCTTTAACTCATATCATCATTCTCCGATCCCTACACTTGAAAACTTCCTTCATACAAAACTCAACACAATTCTATTAGCAACATTAGTGTAAGCATAACAATGAATCAACCCCTTTTGCTTCAGGTTTCAACTCAAAACCACCACATATAAAGTATATACTACTGTAGCAACTTCCCCAAAAGTTCCGTGATCAAAAGAACTAAAAAAGAAAGCGATCGAGAGGCAAACACAAATAGTGGCAGAAATCTGTCAAAACAGAACAGCTGACAAAGGTCGAAGTTTTAGAGGGTTTTCTGTTCCTCAAATCAAAAAGTGTTAAACTAATAAAAGTTTGGATATAACCTGGGGCATATGCACAAGAAATCGCAGGTCCAAACGATATTCTGAGAATTTTCACGAATTTTTACGGTGCAGCACCGAAATCTATTTCAGGACAGCAACATCCCTAAATCTTACCTCACTCAAATTAGAGGCTTCTCTTGGCACAAAAGCGAAATAAAAATGATATGGAGAGGTTATTACAGTAGTGATAACTTCCAAGACTCAAATAAAAGAAAAAGAACTGAAAGTAAAACATTGGGTTATCTCCCAAGAGTGCTTTTCTTTGACGCCTTTGAGCTAGGCGCAGAAAGTGCGAATCAGGTAATATCAAAAGAGGCATTAAGATCAATTGTTTCCTCAAGATCACTGCTTACCACACTAGGCACTTTAGAGGTTCCCGAAGATGATTCAACCTGCAAGTCACTCTTAGTTGAACTAAAAGTCTTACCAATCTTAAAAACATGCTGTGGTTTAGGCATAGACACCTTGGGAACATACATAAATTTTTGCTCTTTTCCAACAAAAGTTTTCTCCCTATTAAACTTAAGAGAAGAGAATATTGAACTTAAAGTTTCCATAGATTCCTCTAGTTTCCCAATCCTAAGATTTTGACTATCAAGAGTAGTGCTAGCCTCTAAAACGGTGATTCTCTTACCGATACTTTCTATCAATTCATTAACACGGCTAGCATTATCAAGGATATTTGGCAAACTTTTTTCTAAAGAGCTAAGCTTTTCTAAAACTTCCTCCAAAGCGACCTCAGTTTTAACAACATGAATAGGTGGTACTCCCACTAAACTTTCAATTAAAGTGCATGCTTCAAGAGCGGGAGTACCCAGAAAATTACCTCCTGCAAGAGTATCAAGAACATACCTATTCCAACTAGTTATTCCAACATAAAAATTTCTAAGGAGGATCATGGTAGAATGCTTCTTCGTACACCTATGATGAGAATTGCTAATACGGTACCAAGCATCTTTCAAGCTCTCTCCCCCTTGTTGCTTAAAGGTACAAACTTCAACTTCAGGATTACTCATTCTAACAAAACTAAAAGCAAGTAAATAAAAGTAACTATAAAGGAAACTATTTTTGTGTGTGTTTTTGACAAAACGATGCAAGTAAAAATAAAGTAAAGCAAAACTTAAAACAAAGTAAAGGATGTGCGTGCAAAACTCTCCTTGCAGAAGTCTTCTTTTTCCCCGGCAATGGCGCCAGAAAATTGTTGCTTGTGGCGGTACGGTGTTGATGTAAATCACCGTCTAGTTGGGGACCCCAAGAGGAAGGTATGATGAGTAAAGCAGCAAATTTTCCCTCAGTAAGAAACTAAGGTATGTCGAATCCAGGAAAAACCAAACTCAAGAAGGTGATGCTTGCTAGCTTCGCAACAGCTCCGGACAATTTATAAGGTGCCTCATCCAGTGCTTTGCTTTGCCAGCTGCAACGCGGAACCTGCACACAACACAACCAAATACTTTGCTCCCAACTTACGATGAGGTTGTCAATCTCACTGGTTTGCTGTAAACAAAGGAATGAGTGTATCGAGTGGAAAGCAATAGTAGTATGCGAGTAAAGTAAACAGTGCGAGTAAAGTAAACAGGTGATAGCAATATAAAGGAAATAGGACCAGGGTCCACAGTTCACTAGTGGTGTCTCTCCATAAGATAAAATAACACATGCTGGGTAAACAAATTACACTTGGGCAATTGATAGAATAAAGATAACGTGCATATGTCGAGAGGATCACTATGAGATTTACTCTGGGCATTACAACAAAATACATAGACCGCCATCCAACTGGATCTATGACTAATAATCCACTTGCGGGGAATCAATCCGAGAACCCCACAAGTATTAATTTGCGAACAACAGATAACTGCATTAAGCAAAGTGTGTAATGTAAACAAAGCATATGTCTTTGGACATAAGAATGTTGTTTTCTCCCTAGTGGCAACAGCACATCTACAACCTTAGAGGTTTCTGTCACTCCCCCAGATTAAATAGAGGCATGAACCCAACTATCGAGCATAAATACCCCCTCTTGGAGTCACTAGTATCTACTCGGCCAAGATAGCTACTAACAACGGAGAGCATGCAAGATCATAAACAATATAGAGATAACATAAGATAATATTCAGCACATCAACTCAATCATATCACCAATATTCATCGGATCCCAACAAACACAACATGCAGAATTACATAACGGTGATCTCGATCATGTAAGGCAGCTCACGAGATCTAAACATGAAGCATATGGTGGAGAAGACAACCAACTAGCTACTGCTATGGACCCATAGTCTAAGGTAGACTACTCACTCATCGCGCCAGAGGCAAGCATGGCGATGAAGAAGACCTCCGGTGGCGATTCCCCTCTTCGGCAGGGTGCCGGGAAGAGCTTCTAGACCCTCCCGATCTCGGGTCGATGATGGCGGCAGATCGCGATGTGTTTCTGGAAAAGTGATCGGGTACTTAGGTTTTTCCCGTCGGGGGGTCTTTATATGCGAAGGGGCATCGTCAGAAGTGGACCGAGGCGGTCTCACACATAGGGGGCACGGCCAGGGCCTGGGCCGCACTGCCCTACTGTGTGGCCGGCCTGTGGCCCCTCTCCATCTCCTCTTCGATTCTCTGGAAGCTTCGGTAAATTTCTGGATGACTGGCTTTTGTTTCGTTCAATTCCAAGAATATTTCCTGTGTAACTTTTCTGAAACACAAAAATAGCAGAAAACATGGAACTGGCACCGTGGCATCTCGTTAATAGGTTAGTTCCGGAAAATGCATAAAAATGCCACGAAGTGTAACAAAACACTAAGCAAATGGTGTAAAAACAAGCATGGAGCATCAAAAATTATAGATACATTTGAGACGTATCAACAAGCAATGAGAGACCAACTTCAACTATATGGTGATGTTTTGTTTCAGTAGAACCATTTTGTTGATGGGCATGGGGACACGATACATGATGCGTGATACCAACTTTCTGAAAGAAGGCATTGAGTTTCTCATACTCACCCCCAATCTGTTTGCATAGCAATAATTTTCCTATCAAACTTGTGTTCCACATATTGTTGCCAATTAAGAAAAGCTTGATAAACATCAGAACACTTTTTAAGCAGGTAAATCCAAGAGAATTTACTGTAGTCATCAACAAATCTTACATAATAGCAATGTTTGCCAACAGAGTATGGTGTAGGACCCCATATATCAGAAAACACTAGTGCAAAAGGAACAATAGATCTACTGGTGGATATGGGATATGGCAACTGGTGGCTCTTGGCCAGCTGGCAAGAGTCACATACATATGAGGTAACCTCAGGAGTGTAAGCTATTTTATTTCTTGAAAGAACTTGTTGAATGACAAATGCAAAAGGATGTCCTAAGCGGCAATGCCATCTAGAGGATGACAACTTTATTGAGATAAAAGAATGCTTGGAGGAATCACTGAAGATATGCATCAAGGGATAAAGACCTCCATAGCAAGGGCCCCTAAATAGAGTTCTTTGTGTTGCTTGGTCCTTGATCAAAAAATAGAAAGGATGAAACTCAATAAAGACATGATTATCAAGAGTGAAATGATGAACATATAGCAGGTTTTTAGATGCACTAGGAACATGAAGTATGGATTTGAGATGAAAAGAACTATGAGGAGTGCGCAAAACTGAATTACCAATATGACTAATATGCATACCTGTGCCTTCAGCTGTGCAAACACGATCATTACCATGATATTGATTATGTGTGGTGAGCTTGCTCAACTCACCGGTGATGTGATCAGTAGCTCCAGTATCATAGTACCAGTTTGAATCAACACCATGAGAGGCTAAGTTAGCCCCCTTGTTTCCTTTGTTTACATAATCTTCTTTGTTGTTTTGATAGTGCCACCAGCAGTCACGTGTGGGATGCCCATGAATAAAGCAAATCTGGCACGTGACATCAACAAATGGGATGGGGCACGACCATGCGTACGTCCACCATCATCATCGCGGCGACGGGGGCGTCGTCATCATAGCGACGAGGGTGATCATCATCATAGTGGCGACGACCCTGGTAGCCACCACCATCACAATGGTATCCACGGTAGCCACGCTCCTCCTGGCAGCAACGGTCATCATAGGGCGGTGGACGCTCATCTTGGCGACCACGCGGGTCATACAGCTGGTGGTAGTCTTGTTGGCGAGGACGCTCCTCCTGGCGACCACGGTCAGAACCACGTGGAGACTGGCGATTTTCAGTACGATGGGAAACGTTGGCAGAAGAGGAGAAGCTATCAGGTTCATCGCTCTTGTGCATGTTGTGGTAGGCTTGGACTTGATCTAATAAATCTAACAAGGTCGTACCCGGATTGGCCCTGACAGCGGTGGTGAGGTTGTTGTAAGAATTTCCCAATCCAGAAAGAACATACCACAATAATTCATCATCATAAAGCGGTTTACCAATAGCAGCAAGTTCAGACCCAATACTTTTCATCTTTGCAAAGTACTTCTTGGCAGACATGTCGTTCTTGCGTGTGTCACTGAGGGCGGAGCAAAGCTTCTACACATGGGACTTGGAAGCAGGGCAGACATGCGCATTGAGGGCATCCCAGACCTCTGAGGAGGTCTCAAGCCCGATCACATGAGGGTGAACATCTGGGGACAGAGAGTTCAAGATGAACCGGAGGACTTGCTGATGTCCCACAAGTATAGGGGATCGCAACAGTCTTCGAGAGAAATAAAACCCAAATTTATTGATTCGACACAAGGGGAGCCAAAGAATATATGTAAGCCTTAACAGATGAGTTGTCAATTCAGCTGCACCTAGAAACAGTCTTGCTCGCAGTGGTTTATCAGTAGCAACAGTTTTATAGTGGTGATAGTAGTGAAACAGTAACATCAGTAGTAAAATAACAGCGGTAATAGTAGCAATAGTAATCAGTAGGAACAAATACTGTAGGCATAGGGATGGATGATACGTCTCAAACGTATCTATAATTTTTGATGCTCCATGATTGTTTTTACACCATTTGCCTAATGTTTTGTTACACTTCATGGCACTTTTATGCATTTTCCGGAACTAACCTATTAACAAGTCGCCACAGTGCCAGTTCCCTATTTTCTGTTGTTTTTGTGTTTCAGAAGTGATACACAGGAAATATTCTTGGAATTCGATGAAACAAGTTCCTGAAGTCTTATTTTACCCGGAAGCTTCCAGAGATCCGAAGAGGAGTAGGAGGGGAGCCACAGGGGCCCCACACACTAGGCTGGCGCGGCCAGGGCCTGGGCCGCGTTGCCCTGTTGTGAGGCCACCTGGCTCCACCTCTGACATCGCCCCTTCGCCTATAAAGACCCCCCGATGGGAAAAACCTAAGGACCCGATCAATTTTACAGAAACACATCGCGATCCGCCGCCGTCGTCGACCCGAGATCGGGAGGGTCCAGAAGCTCTTCCCGGCACCCTGCTGGAGAGGAGAATCGCCACCGGAGGTCTTCTTCATCGCCATGCTTGCCTCCGGAGCGATGAGTGAGTAGTCTACCTTGGACTATGGCTCCATAGCAGTAGCTAGATGGTTGTCTTCTCCACCATGTGCTTCATGTTTAGATCTCATGAGCTGCCCTACATGATTGAGATCACCGTTATGTAATTCTACATGTTTGGTTTGTTGGGATCCGATGAATATTGGTGTTATGATTGAGTTGCTATACTAAAATATATCTTTTGTTATCTCTATGTTGTTTATGATCTCGCATGCTCTCCGTTGTTAGTAGCTATCTTGGCCGAGTAGTTGCTAGTGACTCCAAGAGGGGGTATTTATGCTCGATAGTGGGTTCATGCCTCTATTTAACCTGGGGGAGTGACAGAAACCTCTAAGGTTGTAGATGTGTTGTTGCTACTAGGGAGAAAACAACATTCATATGCTCAAGGGCATATGCTTTGTTTACATTACACACTTTGCTTAATGTAATTATCTGTTGTTCGCAACTTAATACTTGTGGAGTTCTCGGATTGATTCGCCACAAGTGGATTATTAGTCATAGATGCAGTTGGATGGCGGTCTATGTATTTTGTTGTAATGCCCAGAGTAAATCTCATAGTGATCTTCTTGACATATCACGTTTATCTTTATTCTATCAATTGCCCAACTGTAATTTGTTTACCCAGCATGTGTTATTTATCTTATGGAGAGACACCACTAGTGAACTGTGGACCCCGGTCCTATTTCCATCATATTGCTATCACTTGTTTACTTTACTAGCACTATTTACTTTACTCGCATACTATTATCACTTTCCACTCGATACGCTCATAACCTTTGTTTCAAGCAAACCGGTGAGATTGACAACCTCATCGCAAGTTGGGAGCAAAGTACTTGGTTGTGTTGTGTGCAGGTTCCGCGTTGCAGCTAGCAAGCAAAGCTTGGACGAGGCGCCACATATAAATTGTCCAAAGCTGTCGCAAACTAGCAAGCATCACCTTCAGTCGCATTGTCTGCTTTTCTCTCCTGATCGACATAACCTTGGTTTCTTAACTGAGGGAAAACTAGCTGCAATACTCATCACACCTTCCTCTTGGGGTTCCCAATGGGCTGGTCATTCACCATGCATCAAGCTCTTTTTCTAGCGCCGTTGCCGGGGAGAAGAGTGGAAGACCTCTGCAAGGGGAGTTTTTCGCACACACATCCTTTACTTTGTTATTGTTTTGCTTTATTTTATTTATTTTACCTGTATCGTTTTATATCAAACACCCAAAAAAATTAGAATCCTTGGTAGTTGTTATTTCTTTACTTTTAGTTCATCATGCTGTTCCCTAAGTACGTTCTGGAGGACCTCTCAGTAGGTAGTGGTTCAATTATTGGAAAAAGTAACATTGAGGAGTTCTTTAATCACATTAGTATGCATAAGGAAGTTGAGGAAAAATCTTTGGTTGAGCTAGCTCCTAGCTATGAAGTTGCTTCTGCTTATTTAGTTCACATGTTAGAAGCTAGGTTTGCTAGTCTTAATCCTTTTATGCAATACATGTTCCTTAAGCTCCATGAAATTGAAGATCCTGAAAAGAAAGCTTTTATTTTGGAAGCTTTGCGCCTAGAATTTAAAGATGTCGTTATTGAAGCTAGAAAAGTTCTTAAACGTTTTAATAAACTCAGTTCACCTATAAAGGTTATTAGTACAAACGATGAAGGGGCCGAAATACCTATACCTAGCAAGCTCTTTGGATTGTGTGAAGCTTTCAAAAATAATTTTGACTGGATCTGTCCCAAAAATCTTTTTAGTGATTTGAGTGAACCAAAGTGTGATCACAAAGGGTCTTCAAAAACTTATGTGGATGAAATACAATGCCTTATTGACAAGACCTCTGCAGTTGATCTTAATGCTTCTTCTGAAAATACTTGATTCGCAATTTTCTGCGCCTAGCTCAAAGGCGTTAAAGAAAAGCACTCTTGGGAGATAACCCAATGTTTTATTTTCAGTACTTTTCTTTTATTTGAGTCTTGGAAGTCATTACTACTGTAATGACCGCTCCTTATCTTGTTTATTTCGTTTTTGTGCCAAGAGGAGCCTCTAATTCGAGTGAGGTAAAGATTTGGGGATGTTGCTGTCCTGAAACTGTTTTTGGTGCTGCACCGTTAAAATTCGTATAAATTCTCTGTATATCTTTTGGACCTCGATTTCTTTTGCATATGCCCCAGGTTATATCCAAACTTTCGTTAGTTGAACACTTTTTGATTTGAGCAACAGAAAATCCCTCAAAAATTCGACCTTTGTCAGCTGTTCTGTTTTGACAGATTTCTGCCAATATTTGTTTTTGCCACTTTATCGCTTTCTTTGCGAGTTCTTTTGATCATGGAACTCTTGGGGAAGTTGCTACAGTAGTATATGCTTTATATGTGGTAGTTTTGGGTTGAAACCTGAAGCAAAAGGGGTTGATTATATGTTATCCTACACTAATGTTGCTAATAGATTTGTGTTTAGTTTTGTATGAAGGAAGTTTTCAAGTGTAGGGATTGGAGAATGATGATATGAGTTGAGGAATGGACAAAAGCTCAAGCTTGGGGATGCCCATGCATCACCCCAAGAAATATCCAAGAAGTACAAGCGTCAAAGCTTGGGGATGCCCCCGAGGCACCCCTTCTTCATCGGCAAAAATCAGGTCACCTTTCAAGACACTATATTTTTATTGCTTCATGCACTATGTGTTTTTCTTGGAGCGTCAGTTGTTTTAGTTTTCTTAGTTAGTTTAGTTTTGTTTGCTGCAATAAATGGTTGGACCCCAACAAATTTCTTTTGGAGGAGATGTACTCATTTTCATTTGCAAAGAACACTCCGTTTTCACTCTTATCGTTCATCGAGTGTTCTTCTTTTTCCGCTACTGCTTTTGGTTTTCATTTTCGTCTTGATTTGCATTCAGACCTTGTCATATCTTTTCATCAAGGTGTATTTTTGCCTCTGATCTTTATTGGTATTCATCAAAAGAGGTGTCTTTAAAAATTTCAAATGGTGTTGGAAAAGAGAAAAAGCTTTATGTAAAAAAGTGGTACAAGAAGGAGCTTGTGTAGACTGCGGCTTAGGCTTTTTCATGTCATGCTTGATGTCTTTTTGATAGTATGCTTAGTGGCTTTGCTGTAGCATGACTTGTCTCAAATAACTGAGATTGCTTAATGAGCCTTTGAAAAAATCATGCGTTGTTTTTAATTATTTGGAAGCATTATTTTGGTTTTCTCCTTGATGCTTTATTTGGGTTGACTTGGCGCATGATCACACATGTTAGACTCTTACAAAGTCGCCAATAGCCTCTATGAACATTTAGTTTTTGACTTTTGATGCCATCTTATGCTTCTTTTAATGTCGCTTTGTCGCTTTGCATGATTATGGCCATTATTGCTCTCTTAGTTGGTCGCTCCCAGTCTTTTGCTAGCCCTCGCCTTGTACTGAGTATGAGCTCTACTCGTGCATCCAACTCCTAAAAGCCAAAGTTTACCAAAGTGTCCACCATACATACCTACTAGCAATTTGCTATTCCAAGTAAATTTGACTTGCTTTTATTTTCTCTTCAAATTAAACTCTTACCAGTGTTATGCGAAAATTCGGTCAGTAAAGCTCTCACGAACCGGAAGGCACAATTTACTTTTTTCTGTTCTTAAAAATTTGACATTGTGGTCTCTTATGTTGAGTTGTTATGCTTGCAAGTTGTAAGTTGGAGACTAGCCCAGCCATGCAGTCATGGGCAAGCTTTCAACATTGCACTTCTTATTTGAGTTGATATCGTGATCTTTTATTTATGGATGCCCGCAGTGTGAAATGAATTGAGAATCTTGTGGGGATCATGGAGTTTGTATATGTGTTAGGGAAACGCCGGGCCGCTAATCTAAGCCATGCATAATTCATGGTGGAAATTTGCAGCATACCCATGGTGAACATTCGACGACGCATCTCACAATAAAAGCTAAACAAATGGCAAATAAAAGAGATGTCGAGGTGTTCATTGTCTGCTTGTCCTGTCATTTTGATGTGGGCTTGTTCTATGTCATCGGGCACGGAGGTACCCCGTTGGCGGTTCTCGATGATACGTGTATACTTACAATGACAAGAGCCTTGCTTGGGACTCTAAGTAAAGTAGCATGAGGTTTGGGTACTCGTATTCATGGGACACGAGGTTTTCAACTTATGATTTGTCAAGCATATGCATCATAATTGTTCTCGCATTAACTTTAACCATTCAAGATGCTTATGATGGGGGCAATGAGAGCTCAAAGCCGGTAAGTACCATAATTTTTGAAGGTTATAAAACTTGCAATCACTGCTTCCCTCTGCGAAGGGCCTTTCTTTTACTTTTTATGTTGAGTCACCACCTTCTATCTTTATGCACCATTAAGAGAGCATAGTTGTCATTCTTAGTATAATGTGCATTGTCTCAAAGTTTTCATTGATTGATTCATATTGTTGGTTTCACTTGTTCTCAAATTATTTGTATCTAGTCGCCCTCTTAAACTTGAAGGTGTCCTATGCATTTATGTTTTGCTCTCTATGAAGGACAAGCTGAAAACCATTTGTATGTTTTTCCTTATGATTTGAACACATGTTTGACTTTCATTGTTTCATTTTCATGATCTTTTGTTTGTGTTCATTTGCATGTTTACAACATGGTTGCTAAGTTTCTTATTGTCAAGATTATATCTTTATGCCCATGTTTTAAGTTCTTATGATCCCAGCTCACAAATGCTTACATATATGATCAAGATTGTGTCGGTGCATGTCACCTCAAAAATTATTCTTTTGTTATCACTTACCTACTCGAGGACGAGCAGGAGTTAAGCTTGGGGATGCTTGATACGTCTCAAACGTATCTATAATTTTTGATGCTCCATGCTTATTTTTACACCATTTGCCTAATGTTTCGTTACACTTCGTGGCACTTTTATGCATTTTCCGGAACTAACCTATTAACAAGTCGCCACAGTGCCAGTTCCCTGTTTTCTGCTGTTTTTGTGTTTCAGAAGTGATACATAGGAAATATTCTCGGAATTGGACGAAACAAGTTCCTGAAGTCTTATTTTACCCGGAAGCTTCCAGAGATCCGAAGAGGAGTAGGAGGGGAGCCACATGGGCCCCCCACACCAGGCTGGCGCGGCCAGGGCCTGGGCCGCGCCGCCCTGGTGTGAGGCCACCTGGCTCCACCTCTGACATCGCCCCTTCGCCTATAAAGACCCCCCGACGGGAAAAACCTAAGGGCCCGATCAATTTTCCAGAAACACATCGCGATCCGCCGCCGTCGTCGACCCGAGATCGGAAGGGTCCAGAAGCTCTTCCCGGCACCCTGCCGGAGAGGGGAATCGCCACCGGAGGTCTTCTTCATCGCCATGCTTGCCTCCGGAGCGATGAGTGAGTAGTCTACCTTGGACTATGGGTCCATAGCAGTAGCTAGATGGTTGTCTTCTACACCATGTGCTTCATGTTTAGATCTCATGAGCTTCCCTACATGATTGAGATCGCCGTTATGTAATTCTACATGTTTGGTTTGTTGGGATCCGATGAATATTGGTGTTATGATTGAGTTGCTATACTGAAATATATCTTATGTTATCTCTATATTGTTTATGATCTTGCATGCTCTCCGTTGTTAGTAGCTATCTTGGCCGAGTAGTTGCTAGTGACTCCAAGAGGGGGTATTTATGCTCGATGGTGGGTTCATGCCTCTATTTAACCTAGGGGAGTGACAGAAACCTCTAAGGTTGTAGATGAGTTGTTGCTACTAGGGAGAAAATAACATTCATATGCTCAAGGGCATATGCTTTGTTTACATTACACACTTTGCTTAATGCAATTATCTGTTGTTCGCAACTTAATACTTGTGGAGTTCTCGGATTGATTCGCCACAAGTGGATTATTAGTCATAGATGTAGTCGGATGGCGGTCTATGTATTTTGTTGTAATGCCCAAAGTAAATCTCATAGTGATCCTCTTGACATATGCACGTTATCTTTATTCTATCAATTGCCCAACTGTAATTTGTTTACCCAGCATGTGTTATTTATCTTATGGAGAGACACCACTAGTGAACTGTGGACCCCGGTCCTATTTCCATCATATTGCTATCACCTATTTACTTTACTCGCACTGTTTACTTTACTCGCATACTATTATCACTTTCCACGCGATACGCTCATAACCTTTGTTTCAAGCAAACCGGTGAGATTGACAACCTCATCGCAAGTTGGGAGCAAAGTACTTGGTTGTGTTGTGTGCAGGTTCCGCGTTGCAGCTAGCAAGCAAGGCTTGGACGAGGCGCCACATATAAATTGTCCGAAGCTATCGCAAACTAGCAAGCATCACCTTCAGTCGCATTGTCTGTTTTTCTCTCCTGATCGACATAACCTTGGTTTCTTAACTGAGGGAAAACTAGCTGCTATACTCATCACACCTTCCTCGTGGGGTTCCCAATGGGCTGGTCATTCACCACGCATCAATGGATGTGCGGGCATTGCATGGATAAGATAATTCATGAAATCAATGAGACATGGGCATTGCAGATAAATAATGATAAAGCATCCTAGTACTAACAATCATAGGCATGTGTTCCGTATATAGTCGTACGTGCTCACAAGGAGAAACTTGCACGACATCTTTTGTCCTACCAGCCTGTTGCAGCAGGGCCTCAAGGGAAACTACTGGTAATTAAGGTACTCCTTTTAATAAAGTACCGAAGCAAAGCATTAACACTCGGTGAACACATGTGATCCTCACATCATAGCCATCCCCTCTGGTTATCCCAATTTCTATCACTTTGGGGCCTCGGGTTTCGGACAACAATATGTGTATACAACTTGCAGGTATGACCATAAACAACAAGTATCATCATAAAAATAATAACATGTTCAGATCTGAAATCATGGCACTTGGGCCCAAAGTGACAAGAATTAAGAACAACAAGTTGCAACAATGTCATAGGCACTAAATAAAGATACTAGGCACTATGCCCTAACAATCTCATATCAAATTACATGAACAATCTCATCCAATCCCTACCATCCCCTCACCTACAGCGGGGGAATTACTCACACATGGATGGGGGAGTCATGGATGGTCGATGGAGTGACGTCGGTGATGATGGTGATGAAGATCTCCTCCAAATCCCCGTCCCGGCAGGGTGCCAGAATGGAGTTTCTGGTTCCGAATCGCGGTTTCTGATGGCGACGCAGCGGAAGTCTTTCTGGGAAAAACACCGTCTCCCGATATTTTTAGGTCAAGGGGTATATGTAGGCGGAAGGAGAGGTCGAGGAGACGGCCGAGCTGCTCTCACACCAGGTGGGCGCGGCCAGGGCTGGGTCGCGCCCCCTGTGTGTGTGGAGGCCTCGTGCCTCCCCTCCGTCTCGTCTTCTGGCTCCGTGGGTCTTCTGGTGAAATAGGATTTTTGCCAATTTTTCCCGAATTTTTACTGAAAGTTAGATTTCTGCACAAAAACAAGACACCAGAGCAATTCTGCTGAAAATAACGTTAGTCTGTGTTAGTTGTATTCAAAACACACAAATTAGAGGAGAAACAATAGCAAAAGTGTTCGGGAAAGTAGATACGTTTTGGACGTATCAACTCTCCCCAAGCTTAGCTATTTGCTTGTCCTCAAGCAATTCAGTTAACAACTGAGAGCGATAAAAGAAACTTTCACGAACACATTTGCTTCATAGATGTATATATATTAACTATATGATCAAGTACTCAGGCAATTCATAATAAGAAATATGCAGCTAATGCTACCTCATAGTCAAGCAAGCTATGAAAGAGCGCCAACATACTAATAATAAGTAACATGAAACATAAGAAGTTGCAAGATTGTAATGCTCATAAATGATATGAAAGAGTGGTATCCAGCTTGCCTTTATTTGTGGAGCAAAACATAAATGCTTAGGCACCTCTGAAGTCCAAAGGAAGACTAGAAGTAAAAATATCAAAGATACAAGCATCAAAGTTATACCACAATTAACCGTGTTCTGGGACAAGCATATTACACTAAGAATAACAACTATGCTCTCAAGAAGTGCTTTAAAGTTAGAAGATGAAGACTCAACATAAAAGTAAAAGAAAGGCCCTTCGCAGAGGGAAGCAGTGATTTAACATGTGCTAGAGCTTTTCATTTGTAAAACAGAGATAAAAATTTATTTTGAGAGGTGGTTGTTTCATGTCAACGACTGGCAATGGGGACTTGCTATCTTCCATAATAAACAAGTGAGAGCGGTTCCGAGTTCTTTGAAATTTTGGCACATTGGTGCTCTTTTATAAAGCTTTGGCACTCCTTCCCACCTTTTTTTTTCTTTCTCAAACCATGGCTAACCGATTCCATCGGGTGCCCACCAACTTTCACATACCATGGAGGAGTGCTCTTTTTCTTTTCATTTTAGAAATTAGATTACGATGGTCTGACCAGCTCCCTTGCAAAATTAATGACGAGCAGATGAAGCTGCCTAGTCGAGGGGTACTCAATTTAATATGGAAGATAGCAATTCCGACCACTACGTCCCCATGAGCTAAAAACAGTGGCACGAAACGAGAAGTATTTGAAAGTTTTGAAAGGTAGCACATGAAAATTTACTTGGAATAGCTTTGAAATACTATGCTTAGGAATTTATAGTGGACTCTTTGGAAGACTTGGTTTTTGGTAATTGGATGCACGAGTAGAGCTCATACTCAGTACAAGTGAAGGCTAGCAAAAGACTGGGAAGCGGCAATCAAGAGAGTAATAACTGTCATAATCATGCTTGCGACAAAACAAAATTAATATAGGCATAAAAATGATACAAGAACTCTGAGGCAAAGTAAATCATCGAGGCTTAATTGACTTTTTGTTCAGTCATGTGCATGCTTGAGCATGTGCCAAGTCGATTCAAATGAAACTTTCAGAGGAGGATACCACAATAACATACCATATTATGAATAAAACAATGCATGCAAGAGTCTACATGACATGCTACAGACTATTAGTAAATTGGAACTAATCATATGAGAGCAAGAACTACAAAGCATCCATTAGATAACATATACCTTACATGAACCGACTAAGCATGTCCACATAGATGAGTATATGTACAAAAATGAAAACAAATAGAGTTCATACCAGCCTCTTACCACATCTCGGATTGTCATATGTTGTCATTATTGCTTTTTCACTTGTGTGGCTTGAATAATACAAAGTGAATACCAAGATCCAATGGAGTAACAAGAGACTGAACTCTGCAACAAACTTTACAAAACCGAAGAAGAACAACAAATATTTTTGGGTTTTCGATTTTTAAACAAGAACAGAAGGAAAACGCAAACAAAGCAAAATATTTTTGGATTTTTCAAATACCAAACCAAAAATAGCAAGTAAAGCAAACCAAAGGTAGAAAGCTAAAGAAACAAATAGAGAGAAACAACGGAAATATTTTTGGTCTTTTTGTGGTTTGGAAAGCAGAAACAAGAACAATAAAGAAAGCGAAACATGGATATACAAAGGACCGACAAAATATGATATGTAGATGAGTGAATCATCGGCGTACGTCCCCCCAAGCTTAGGCTTTTGGCCTAAGTGGAGATCAATTCCAACTCGGCCAACTCGGCCACGAGGTGGCACCTCCATAGTGCGACGAAGAAGCACCATCGTCCTGATATGAGCTCGAGGACGCCCCGGAGTGGTATGTGGTGTAGTGGTAGGCTGGCTCCTCCTCTTCCTCCTGGTCCACGACGCCATGCTGTACGTTGAAGCCGAGCACCCTAAGCCGCTCGTCCAACTCCTCCTTCGTGCGTGACCATGGCTTGTTATCAATACTAAACAAACTAGGTTGTGGCAGGGGCACTTCCCTTTCCTCTCCATCCGTAAATAACATTCTATAAACTAATTTCCCTGCACAAGAGTTAGCAGTAACAAAGTGATGGAGCTTCATGGCAGCAAGATCAAGCCTCTATGGAGTTAACAATATATCATGAGGAGCAATAGGAAGTTCAAGAGCAGCAACAATGCGCGCAGCAATAATACCTCCATAAATAGGTCCCCTAGCGGCTAGGCGACGAGCAATAATAGCACCGAGGTTATACTTCCTACTAACATCAAGAGCGGTAGCTAGAAAAGCTAAATGATAGTTGGAGATATTGCTAGTGTTTCCTCTACCAAGTACACTAGTGGCAAGATAGTAAGTAAAATATCTAATAGCTGGGAGTTGAATGTTTCTTATCTTGCCACGTTGTGCGGTGCGGTCATCATCGTTGGTTACTCCTCGGTAGAGCTCCAACAAATCAGCGGGTTGATGTAGCATCTTCCTCGCCGTCCCAAACATGGGTATACCTAGAATATTACAAAATCTCTCCAAAGACATGGTGATGTACTTATCATAAATCTTGAATGCAATGGAAGGATTGAAATGAGAGTTAGCGAATTTAAAGCTTTCAACGAAAATCTTTGTGAGAATAGCATATTGATTACTCTCATCCATCATTTATGTAGTCAATCCAACCCTGTTAACAAGGAGCAAGAAATCATCAAGAATCCCTGCATCACGCAAAAAGTTAGCACAAGGGAAGGTCGATGGATGTGCATCTCCATCGTCTCCCTCAAGGTTAGGTGACATAAGATCTTCATTGTAGGATATCCTATATTGAGCAGTGGATCTTGAAGGCCTTGATGACCTTGGTGCTTCTCTTTCAAACACTTCTCCATAGGTGTAGTTGTCCATGTCCCTTTTCTGAAATTTTTAACAAACCTCATAAAATATGATTTTGAGACAAGCAAATGTAGAAAACTACTATAGTGAGTTACTAGAGAGCTAACATGCATCAAAATAACATTTCTAAGCAATAGAACAAGCATGCATACTCATTTATCCTGCCACCTACAATGCTAAAATACTCAAGAAATACTTCACCAAAAGAAATTCTACTTGGACAAGCGGAGGAGTCACATACCGGAGAACAAATGCTCCAAATCTCAGCAGAAATGATGGGCTGAGCAAGGAGATCGAAAAATCGCGATGAAGAGCAGCAAGAACTCGAGTTTGAGCTGGGTGTGTCGTTGTTTTCGGGAGAGAGAAAGAGCTGGGGAGGAAGAGATAAGTGAGAGGCCAGGTGGGGCCCTCTCACAGTAGGTGGGCGTGGCCAAGGCTGGGCCGCGCCCCCTGTGTGTGTGGTGGCGTGGAAGCCCCTCCTGGTGTCTCCCAGGTGCCTCTCTGTCCCATTTTTGACATAAAAATTTATAAAGAATTTTCTGGAATTTTTCGAGAAACTTTATTTTCGAGGATTTTTCAGAAATTGGCATATCGATAAAAACTCAGAAAAATGAAGATGAAATGATTTCAAGCAAATCAAAACCAAGTATGCAGCAGCTCTGAGATGCTCTAATTCATGTACTAAACTAAAGGAATAAAATTGGTGGAAGTAAATATAAGTGAGGTGGAGTGGATGCGGTGAAAACGAAGTTTCGTTCATATAAAATCACTTTGTTAACAAGGTTGATCAAGTCTTGTGACCAAACTAACTTTATATGAGGCAAAACTTTGCACTTCACTAAATGCTTATGTTACCTCAACTTTGATAGGAATAGTCCCAATCATAACAATTTTATATTCTTCCTTGGGCTTTTGCTCTGAACAAATAATCTGACCAACTCTGATGGTCTCAACATGCTTGATTGAATTTAGAGCATTCTTTCTATCAATCTTCTTTGGAAAATAAACCATATACTCTTTGTCATTGACACTAAAAGTTACTTTTCCTTGATTGCAATTAATAACAGCACCTGCAGTGTTTAGAAAAGGTCTCCCAAGAATAATAGACATATTATCATCTTCAGGCATTTCCAACACAACAAAATCAGTTAATATCAAACAACTGTTAGCAACTTGAACAGGAACATTTTCACATATACCAATAGGAATAGTAGTAGACTTATCAGCCATTTGCAAAGATATATCAATTGATACCAATTTTTCTAGATCAAGTCTCTTATAAAGAGAAAAAGGCATGACACTAACTCCAGCTCCCAAATCACATAAAGCAGTTCTAACATAGTTATTTTTAATGGAGCAAGGAATAGTTGGTATACCTGGATCTCCAAGCTTCTCCGGAACTTTACCATCAAAAGAATAATTAGCAAGTAAAGTGGAAATTTCCTCATTAGGAATCTTTCTTTTGTTAGTAACAATATCTTTCATATACTTTGCATAAGGAGGCATTCTAATAGCATCTGTCAAAGGAATTTGCAGAAATAAAGGTTTCATCCATTCGCAAAACCTGTTGTAGTGTTCTTCTTCATTGGACTTGTGTTTCTTACTAGGAAAAGGCATTGGTTTCTGCACCCAAGGTTCTCTCTCATTACCATGCTTGCTAGCAATGAAGTCTTCTTTGGTGTACTTTGCATTCTTATCAATCTTTTCTGGTTTCTCTTCAACTTCTTCTTTATCGAAAGCATTACCTGGTTCAGTTTCAGCATCAGAAATAGAAACACTGTTAGGATCTTTACCTGCATCAGATGATTCTGTAGTTGTTTTATGCTTCTTCTTCTTCTTCTTGGAAGGAATATCATCACTTGAAGTATGTTGAGAATCTTGCTTGACCCTCTTAGGATGTCCTTCAGGATATAAGGGGTCTTGGGTAGTAGCACCACTTCTTGTGCGTATTTCACATGCTTGCTTCTCTCTTGCGGCATTAACTAGCAAGTCTTTTTGCACCTTGGTAAGCTGATCAATTTGTGTTTGAACCATTTGAAAATGTTTAACAAGTATCTTCACATCATTGGAGGTTCTCTCCACAATATCCTGCAACTTGTTAATAGCTCTAGAATTTTCCAACAAATGATTCTGCACCATTCTATTAAAATTATTTTGCTTGACAAAAAAATTATCAAATTCATCTAAGCATTGATCAGGAGGTTTAGAATAAGGAATATCTCTTTCATCAAAGCGTTGGAGAGAGTGTACCTCGATAGTAGATGAGTGAGGGATTGGCTTATATAATTCTTCTATAGGAGGTAAATTCTTAACGTCTTCGGCTTTAATACCTTTCTCCTTTAGAGATTTCTTGGCTTCCATCATCACTTCATCATTTAATTCAATCATCCCTCTCTTCTTCGGCGTAGGCTCTGGGACTGGCGCAGGTGTTGGTGCTGGTGTTGGCTCAACTAGAGTCCAATCATCATGATTCCGGCTTATTTTAGCCATTAGTTCTTCAGCTTCCGCCGGAGTTCTTTCCCTGAAAACACAACCAGCACAACTATCCAAATATGTCTTAGATTCATCAGTTAGTCCATTATAAAATATATCAAGGAGTTCATTTTTAGGCAATGGCTCTTTAGGCAAAGCTCTAATTAAAGAATAAAACCTTGTCTAAGATTCAGGCAATATCTCTCCTTTTCCCTGTTCAAAATCAAAGATTTTCTGCACAGCAGCATGTTGAGCACTAGCAGGAAAATATTTCTGAAAGAAAGCATTAACTAAAGCAATAGGACTATTAAGAGATCCAGGAGACAAGCTATTAAACCAAGTTTTAGCTGCATCTTTCAATGAGAAAGGAAAAATCTTAGCAACAAAATAAGTGTGAAGCTTAATATCATCAGAAAACAAGTTACTCAAAGTAGAAAGCTCATTCATGTGCTCCATAGCACTCTCATCTTTAGTACCACAAAAAAGAGTTTTCTCAACAATAGATATGTAAGATAAATCCAAAGAGAAATCATAATCCTTGTCTGTAATATCTATAGGAGAAGCAGCAAACTTAGGATCAGGAGACAATTTATATCTAATAGTACGTCTTGCAAGAAGTTCTTTAACATCAGCAGCATTACGAGTAGCACGTGCTTCAGCAATAAAATCATCATTAAGCTCAATATAAGCATCATCAAAATCATCACTAGGACATTCCCTAGACTCAGGTGAACTAACAGGTGTAACAGTGGTGTTTTCCAACTTAGCTCTAGCAATAGTAGCATCTAGAAAGGAACCTAGTGAACCACTCTCATCAAGCACAGTAGAAGCATTATCTAAATTATCAGTGGCATTTTCAAACTCAGCAGAAGTAGTAGCAGTAGCGTGTGCATGTGGTGGTGTAAGCAACTTACTCATAACAGATGGCGAATCAAGAGCAACAGAAGTGTTAAGAGTTGTACCTCTTCTTGTAGTGGATGGCAATATAGGAACTTTTCCATCATGAGGTTTACCCATGATGAAAGGATTGCAGCGAACAATATGAATACCAAGTGAACTTACAAATAAAGCTATGCTCCCCGGCAACAGCGCCAGAAAATAGTCTTGATGACCCACAAGTATAAGGGATCGCAACAGTCTTCGAGGGAAGTAAAACCCAAATTTATTGATTCGACACAAGGGGAGCCAAAGAATATATGTAAGCCTTAACAGATGAGTTGTCAATTCAGCTGCACCTGGAAACAGTCTTGCTCGCAGTGGTTTATCAGTAGCAACAGTATTATAGTGGTGATAATAGTGAAACAGTAACAGCAGTAGTAAAATAACAGCGGTAATAGTAGCAATAGTAATCAGTAGGAACAAATGCTGTAGGCATAGGGATGGATGTACAGGCGTTGCATGGATAAGATAATTCATGAAATCAATGAGATATGGGCATTGCAGATAAATAATGATAAAGCATCCTAGTACTAACAATCATAGGCATGTGTTCCGTATATAGTCGTACGTGCTCACAAGGAGAACCTTGCACGACATCTTTTGTCCTACCAGCCTGTTGCAGCAGGGCCTCAAGGGAAACTACTGGTAATTAAGGTACTCCTTTTAATAAAGTACCGGAGCAAAGCATTAACACTCAGTGAACACATGTGATCCTCACATCATAGCCATCCCCTCCGGTTATCCCAATTTCTGTCACTTTGGGGCCTCGGGTTCCGGACAACAATATGTGTATACAACTTGCAGGTATGACCATAAACAACAAGTATCATCATAGAAATAATAACATGTTCAGATCTGAAGTCATGGCACTCGGGCCCAAAGTGACAAGCATTAAGCACAACAAGTTGCAACAATGTCATAGGCACTAAATAAAGATACTAGGCACTATGCCCTAACAATCTCATATCAAATTACATGAACAATCTCATCCAATCCCTACCATCCCCTCACCTACAGCGGGGGAATTACTCACACATGGATGGGGGAGTCATGGATGGTCGATGGAGTGACGTCGGTGATGATGGTGATGAAGATCTCCTCCAAATCCCTATCCCGGCAGGGTGCCAGAACGGAGTTTCTGGTTCCGAATGGCGGTTTCTGATGGCGGCGGCGCAGCGGAAATCTTTCTGGGAAAAACGCCGTCTCCCGATATTTTTAGGTCAAGGGGTATATGTAGGCGGAAGGAGAGGTCGAGGAGACGGCCGAGCAGCTCTCACACCAGGTGGGCGGCCAGGGCTGGGCCGCGCCCCTTGTGTGTGTGGAGGCCTCGTGCCTCCCCTCCGTCTCGTCTTCTGGCTCCGTGGGTCTTCTGGTGAAATAGGATTTTTGCCAATTTTTCCCGAATTTTTACTGAAAGTTGGATTTCTGCACAAAAACGAGACACCAGAGCAATTCTGCTGAAAACAGCGTTAGTCCGTGTTAGTTGTATTCAAAACACACAAATTAGAGGAGAAACAATAGCAAAAGTGTTCGGAAAAGTAGATACGTTTTGGACGTATCACTTGCTGATCCCGAGCAATCCAGGAGACGTACTCAGGATTTTCAATCGTGATCTTCTTGTTGTTGTTGGAATCTTCATCTTCAAGGAATTCTGCAGGAGCTTTTTCTTTTCCTTCCACCAGATCAAGCACATGTGCGCCACGGAACGCTGGCACGATCAGCGCCTTCCAGACCAGAGCGTCACGTGTGAGAAGCTGGGCAGGAGGGGTGCCGAGGGCAGCAGCGAGGGCGGTGGCAGAGGACGCATACGAGGATGGGGACATGATGCAGCGGCGACAGAAAACTATGGCGGCGGCAAGATGGATATCGTATGTAGGGTTTTGATTTTCTTGATGCAGACGTAGCACAATGAGGCGACGACAGCAGAGGATCGATGTAGGATTTTTGTTGTCGTTGATTTCTCTATGCAGCTACCAGGAGGCAGCGACCACAGAGGGGATCTAGGGTTTTAGGTTTGATCTTATGGATTTCTCGATGCAACGGCGGCAGGAACTGCGGCAGGAACATAGGATTTTGGTGTGTGTGGCTGAATTGTGTTTTGCTTCGCGGCAATGACAGATCTCGGCAGCGACCTGAGGAGGCGGCGGCGAGGAGAACCTGAGGTGGCGGCGGGAGGAGTTTCTTCGGTACGGCGGCTAGGTCAAGGAAGAAGACCGCTCTGATACCATGTTAATGTTGTGGGAACGATATGTACCCTTTCAGGGGGCATCGGTTACGTGTTATATAGCATAGGGAACAGCCCCCATACGTGGCATACAAGGGTTGTACATACACGTCGGAGTACTCTGTACACGTACACATACAGTAATACAGACTCGGTACATACTCTAACAATGAGGACTAAATCTCGTTGAATCACCACAATATAGTAGAGCCATCTCATACGACGGAGATTGGCAATTGCTCCAAGCTTAACGACAGGGGCACCAGGCACCTCATTTAGGCAGGCAGAAACCCTAACACTGCTAGACCTGTCCGATGACCTTGCTTGCAAACACTCGAAATTAAGGGGTTTGTTGAAGAGAATAACTTCATCGCCGAGGATGTCCACGCAGCCACACCATGAATCCAACGTATAACAGCAAGAATCAACCCACTGTCCACCCGTGAGGACAAAAAAACTCTCAAGCTACTCAGCAACAGTCCTCCATCTCATGGTGGCGGAGGAGCAGAAAGCCAGAAACTCTGGAAAGTCGAGTCTTAGGGTTGCGGACGTCGAAACTCTGTGGTGTTACTCTTTACACATGGATCGATCTAATTATCTGCACTTTCTGAGGAGTCCTATGCTATCTCTTCAGAAGGCAGGCCTACAAAGTACCTACGACGTACCTAGTTGATCACCTCAAAATTCACATGGGGATCTTAATTAATTTCCTAAGCGATTCTGTCGAAGGAATTGGTTTAGATCCACCACCATGGCCGTGATGTCGTCCCTGCTCCCTCTGCTCCTGGCCATGGTGACAAGCTCCTTGCAGGAGTCCATGGACACGCCGGCGTTACCGCCGCCGCTGCTCCGGGCGATGGCATCGACGGCTTCCTGGTTGGAAACCTTGCTCCAGAGGCCGTCGGATGCGAGGACGAGAAAGGCGCAGTCTGGCGTGATGCGGAGGCGCGTCACCTCCGGCTCGCAGGTGACCCATGGCCTCATGTCGGCGTCGCCGAATGCCCGCGAAACGGCGAGGCTGTCCTGCACGCGCCACACGCCGCCGCTACCCCGGCTCACGTACCCGCCCTGCGTGCAAACATACAAAATCAGTGTTATCGTTCCTGAATTTTCTCAAGAACGAACGGTTTTCTGATCGGCATAAGTGTACTGGTCACGTACGGAGCTCTCGATGCGGAGGCGCTCGTCTTCGCGGCCAGGAGTGTGGTCGGACGTCAAGGCGGTGGCGACGCCACCGCGGGTGCCGAGCACGGCGCGGCAGTCGCCCACGTTGGCAACATAGAGTTCGCGGTCCTTCACCAGCGCCGTTGCCGCGCAAGCACCACCTCGCGTGCCCTGCATTGCAAGCGTGGATGTCAACATCAGTTGATAATGGAGTACATTTTTGCACTAGATGTATAGAGACTAAGGAACCACGCCTGTAAGTGCTAAGATCGTTCTCATAATTAAGTAAATGAACTAAGAATTTAATTGATTCCACCAGTAATCTTGGGGTTGATAATGGTATATTTTTTCACAAACATGCGTACAGACTAAAAATCAACCTATAAGTGCTAATATCCTTCTTATAATTAAGTAAGTAAACGAACTAACAATTTGGTTTGATTGATTGATTCAATGTTTCCGTAAGAAATCTTGAGCCATCATACATGTTCAACTAATAATCTTGGGTTGATCGTAGTGTATATATTAGAATCACATCAACATGAATTAATTCAACATGCATATGCATATATGAAGTTATGAATACATTTTTCCACCATTCCAAATGTTCATGGAACAACAAAGACATGCATGCATGCACTTACGAGTGAGGACTCTGTCTACACCTAATTAATGTAAGTTGTCTTAGATTTTTGTTGTATCAAAATGGATGATGTTAGCCGTCTGATTTAATCTTGATTGAGATATCGGAAGGACATTCATTAGACATAAAAAAGTATCTCCCATAACTTCCTTGTTCGGTTTCCTGAGGATTGACATGGATTGAGGTGGATTTAATACCATCTAAGTCAAAATTCTCCCTAATCCCCTCCAAACAACTTTAATCCATTTGAAAAGTGGATTAACCAAACAAGGCCTGAAATTATTTCAAACTCGATCTACACCCCAACCTATAGGCGTGCACGAATCTCTGCACGGTTCGACCGATCAAGTTGGTCGATGTCGGCTAACCAACTAGCAGCAACATGCAGCAGAAGCGACACGGCAGCGCGCGCGCTAGTTGTTCGGCGGAAGCAACATGCAACCATATGCAGCATGGAGTACGACAAAGGCATCGACGAGTCAAATAAAGGCACGCACGCAGCTGTCTAGCCATCAGCATCGTCCACCTCGCACGTAACAACAAATTAAAAGGAAGAGTTTGAAGCGTTCAAAAGGTGTAGCCAAGAACAGGTCAATCGGAAAGCACCAGTTTCCCATGTTGCTAGCTTTTGCATGCCAATTAACCGAGATGTCGACGCACGTACGTATCTGGCATCATTCTGGCTATGAAGAAAATCTAGCTTTTGATGTGCATGGGCGCCTACCTGGCTCAGGAACTCGCTGTCCGTGGTCAAATATCCGGCTCTGATCGCTGCCATGGCACCGCCCTCTTCCGGCAACGATGCGGCGGCCAGCGCGGCGACGATGTTCTTCCCGAGCTTGTCGGCGATCAGGTCAACGGCGGCCCTGCCGCCATGCCCGTCGTACACACCGTAGAAGGCCTGCAGTTGGTGTACAGATCAATTCTCAGCTAATGTTGCTCGGTCGTACACTAATAAGTTCGGACTGCAACATATATTAACGGAACAAAGCTGAAATCGTTGCGCATGTGTACTGCCAAAATGTATATACAATCTTCTGAAAGAAGATAATGGTCTAAGTTTGGAATTTTGCTCGCTAAGCAATGGACCGGGTTGATTGTTTCTTTCTTTTTCTTTGCTATAAGAATCCATTCTGTTCAACGTTTTCGCTTTATCCTTTCCTAGTTTGTGTTGCGTAAAATAATCGTGTAACCTTAAATTATTGCGTATAAAAGTGGTTTCGTTTTGACATTTTTTGCAGGTATTTTAACATGATACAAAATATTATAGTACTATGCCCCGCATTCTTTAACTGTACCACATTAGTAAATTAAAATGGATCGTCAAAAAACAAACATTCTTGACACACATTTTATGTAATAATCAATTAGTTCCACTACTAATCCATTTGCAGGTTATCTTCTTGTCTAGCAATTGGTTGCAGTCTTAGCCTACGTTGCATCGGCTCGAGATAATATGAGAAAAAATAACCAAAAGTTGTAACAAATTTAAATAATAAAGTTCTAGCAAAAGAATTTTACATGACTGGCCCTTTTCTCCCACGCTGTAAGAAGGGCACGTCAAACCATTATGCCACGCTATAGACAAGGGCGCGACACACCATTGTGCCACGACATAGTCAAGGGCGTTGCACATATTGTAGTTCAGCGCCATTGCCTACGGCTCGAGGAGAATTAGTGGATGGTAGGGGGGTCCGGTTGCTAACGGTTGAGTCAGTTGTGATGGAGTTTTATTTCCTAACAATGATCGTGGCTAGTTGCATAATAGGTTTCTACTACTTGAGAGCTTCTTGAACTACAATGTAATCATGTTCGTTGGTTTTCAGGCACAAAGTTGTTTACATTGTTGTGGCGGCGGCGGTCAAGCATGTCAATCGAATCAATTTTAAATGTAGCCACTCCATTTTATCTTTATAAGATGAAATTGAAATAGATTCTCCTCAGGAATTTGTTGTACCTTCTAGTCGACTTAGTTATTCAGATTTAGTCCGATAGAGTTGTACAATATGAAATTTGAACTTACACATTGTAAAGAACAACTTCAGGTTTTGTTTGGGACCATTTTTTTGTAAACCTATTTTATTCTATTTTATGCTTGGCCGGCGGGTTAGGACTCTACGTCACCAAGCATCGTCAATTGAGATTTAACAAATAGGTATGGATTTTCTTTAGGATATTTAGTACTTTAATTATTGTTTAGACAACTAGTCCAGTTGAAACGAACATAAAATTTTATATCATATAATGAAATTTATCAAAGCATGCTAACAGTTGAGAATGAAATGTCATTTGCAGAATAGCGTTCAACTTTGAACTATAGTCACGCCAAGAATTATGGAACCGCGGGAGTACTTTAATTATTGATTTGACAACTAATCTTGCTGAAACCAACATCAAAATTCTTATTATCATGTAATGAAATTTCTCAAAGCATGCTTTTAGTTGAGAATGAAATGCCATTAGCACAATAGTTCATATTGGGGATGGGAGTTCAGCACCCAACTTTTTTGTCTGTATATTCTACCAGTTCAATAGCATTTTCGTTTTATACTCTTTGGTTCAGGCTCCATTCCAAGAACTAATCTACTTGATAACCATATTCAAGTTCCTGTTTAAATCAACGAAGCTGACTGAAGCACTTTTTTTTATACTAAAGACAGGTTGGGGTAATTTATCTGGAGCTAAAACAATGAAGTGATCATATTTACCAATTGGGAGTCTCCAGCAATCTCGTCGGTGATCACGGCATAGGCATCCTCCATCGCGTGCCTCACGCCTCTCCTGCTCGCCACGCAGAACCCTTCTCCCTGCACCACCACCTCCGCCGCTACTTCGGCCTCCCGGCAAGCAGCCTCGCCGAACGGGTTGACGCCGGCGCAGGCCACCGGAGGCGGTATCACCAGCCTCGACGGCCTCTTCGCCGTCGCCTTGAACGCCGGAAGAACGAGCACCGGAGGAGCTGGCGCCGGCAGCAGCTGGTCACTGGCATCGTCGAGGAGCGCAGTGACCGCGACAGCCATGGCAGGGCGGACCTTCTTGATCGCCCTGGCCGGCGGGATGCCGGCGGCGAGGGCCGACCTCGGGGAGCAGAGGGACATGAGCGCGCGGACGAGGCGAGCGAAGGCGACGACGACGGAGCACAGGAACTCGACGCTGTGGAGCATCGCCGGAGAGGGTTCGTCGGCGACGCGACGGGGACGAGAGGGTAGGTTAGTCTCTAGGATTGGGTTAGTTTGTCATACCCATTTAAGAAAGCTTTTGCTTGGTTTGGTTTGCGGATATATAGGTGATGGGTAAAGGGAGCAACGGGATGGAAGGAAGAAGGGGTCGCGGGTTGACCGGTCTGCGCGACGGTGCTGGTGACGGTATTGATGCCGCCTATTCGCGATTGATTATTACTCGTACTGTATTTTGAATTCATTTGCGCCAGTGAAAAGGGCTTGAGGTTTTACGCAAGCTTGATTTGAATAAGGCGAAGCTTTAGGAATTAGGAGTGCAACCAAGAAATTGTCTCCAAAAAATTATGCCACATTGCACTGACGTGTTAGAATGGCAATATTCCAAGGGAAAATTGCTGATTTTTTTATGTTTGCCAAAACATGCGCCTGATTGTGTATTTGCCAGATATTATTATAATTTTGTGATACATTTGTCAGAACGCATGATTATGTGGACAAAAGATTATTCCAATAGTAGTTGTTGGTAGTTTTTTATTTACATGATGTAAATTATATATATTCACATATAATATCTCATATACACATTTGATGGTAAAAGCTATATGCCCGCCTAGGTCGTGTCTAGGGCTGCTAAGCATCGCCTAGGCACTAGACGATTGCGAACCGCCTCGTCTACGTCTAGTGTTTTTTCCAACCTCAATTATATGCGGTAGCTTTTGTTATTATGGTTTAGTTTTTGGGTGTCATGTTGAGCAAATGAATAAGATTTTATTTCTCTCCCTTTCCCAAAAAATATGACATAAAATTCTCAAAAGATAAATGCGATAATTTTTTAATCATGGACCCAAATAGTGCACATATTTTTTGGCGCGACCTAGTGGCAATTTGCCACATGGCAATGAAAATCAGTGAAAAGATTAAAAGTTGTCCTCCCACCATTCATATCGATGGGCATCGTGACATCACATGCGGCGATGGGAATCTCGCATTCTCTTGTTATAAAAATGATTGTCACAGTATGGTTAGCATGGCTGGACTTCTTATCGATTTTGCGCAACATGTGTCTGCTTTCGCCCAACGCCAACCATGTTACTCAGAACTATTGTTCGCCGCGATAACACTCAGCATGGACATTTGGAGACTGATTACCATCATGTTTTTTTTCAATAAAAATGTATTACAGTACCTTTATTTTACGATAAAAACCTCTTAGTATGCTATTTTAGCCTGAAAACATCTTATATTTAAGAACAAAGGTGGTACTATGTTAGTATGAAACACAACCTGCTTACAAGAGATGGTCAAGATATCAAAAATGCACTCCGAATTATTACAAAAAGAATGACCCGCGGAGGTCAAGGCGAATCAGACAATCCGCTGAAAAAAATAGCACGTCTAGCTAGCCAACTCAGATCAAAACAATGGTCTGAAAAAACTCAAAACAGATACCACACCACTTGCTGCCATTGGGTATCCCCACTTGTTCACATCCCGGACAAAACCTTCACGAATGCATTGATCGGTTCAGGTGTGAAAATATTTACAGATCCGGCGCCGGTGACAAAACCTGCAGGGCAAGGCATGTAGATGTAGAATCGTTCAACACGACCGACACCCCATCCAGCCCGGTGGTTCAGATTCAAAGAGGAGAGGTCGGCAGAGCTAGGCCAATGCTGATCTGCAGCGCCGTGCCTACGTGGACTGAAACTAGCTCCGTGACAAATCAGACGTGGCGCTGGAAAGAATGCGTGATCCTTGTGACTGTGACCTCTCGTGCACGGTGGCGTGCTGATGTGGCACGGCATGTGGCGCGTGAGCTATAGACGTGCTGATCGGAGTGAAACTGGAGGAACATCACGGATTCACGGTTGATCAAGTTTGAACATGGTACAGTATAGAGTGTTGTCGCGAAAACGACCATTTCAGGACCTTAGAGCATCTCCAGCAGCAGCCCTAAAATAGCGCAGCGCTAAAATAACTGTTT
Source organism: Dactylis glomerata (assembly GCA_007115705.1). Lineage (NCBI taxonomy): Eukaryota > Viridiplantae > Streptophyta > Magnoliopsida > Poales > Poaceae > Dactylis > Dactylis glomerata. The sequence goes on from QXEO01000104.1 coordinate 3,088,368, forward strand.
TTTTACCGCACGCGCGCTGTATCCTCCTCCAGCAGAGGCTGCATAATTTCGCGCGCCGGAAACAAATACCGCGGCGCTGCATTCTGTGCAATCCGGAGCAGGAGTTTTGGTGCTTCTTCTCGCGCGCGCGCTTTCGCCGGAGACGCGCGGCAATAGGCAACCGCTGTGAACATTCCCTCCCGCGCCGCGAGCTCTCCCGTGCCCCTTTTCCCCTTCCGTGCCCCCTTCCGCCGCCACCACCAAACCTTCATCGGCGCCGCGCTCAGCTACACCGGCGGCCGCCCCCGCTCAGCGCCCGTCGACGCCGCGCTCACCTACCCCGGCTACGCCCCACCCACCGCCTTGGCCGCCGCACCCGCCGCGCTCTCGTGCCGTCGGATTTCCCGAAGATTGGCGGCCGCGCGCGCTCGATTCGTTGAAGGCGTGCCGCCGCGGCGCCGCGCTCACCCTCGTCGGCGTCGATGTCTTCTTCAAGCCGGGAGCGAATTTGGCGCACACAAGGTGTTCGTCAAAATCCCCAAAAGGTTTGTTCTGCCGCGCCCGCGCCCATTTTTGGTGCTTTTTAGGTAGAAGATGTTTTAATTATTTTTGCACATATGTAGATTAGTTCATCCTCATCCTATGATGATTCCGATGATGAGTTTGATATGGAGGAAGATGAGGCCATTGCCATGGTATTGGCTTGGCGAGCCAACAAGAAGCCCAAGATAGGTGGCTCGGTTTTTGGTAGGCAGAAATTATGGAGGGAACGGATCGAAGGCCACAACAAGTTGATGCAGATGTATTTCAATGACGATGCAACATTTCCCGAGAGCTATTTTCGTCACCGTTTTCGGATGAGCACCGGTTTGTTCAAGCGCATCGCGGAGGAGGTGGCCAAGTATGATACATATTTTGTGCAGAGGAGGAATGCCGCCGGAGAGCTCGGGCATAGCACCTATCAGAAGGTGACCGCCGCTTTGAGGATGTTGGCATATGGTATACCGGCGGATCTGATTGATGACCACTTGGCCATGGGTGAGATCACCGCTATCAAGTGTGTCAAGAGGTTTGTTGTGGCCATTGTTCAAGTCTTTGGCACCACATATTTGAGAGCCCCCAATGCCGAGGACACGGCTAGGCTCTTGGAGGAGAACGCGGCTCGGGGATTTCCCGGAATGCTTGGCTCCATAGATTGCATGCATTGGAGTTGGAAGAATTGTCCGGCGGCATGGTATGGACAGTTCAAAGGGCAGAAAAAGGATTCCACTATAATCCTTGAAGCGGTGGCCGACTACGAGACTTGGATTTAGCATGCTTTTTTTGGTATGCCCGGGTCTTGCAATGATATCAATGTTCTTCAGAGGTCTCCTCTTATGACAAGGATTGCATTGCGTGAAGGTCCACTAGTGGAGTTTGAAGCAAATGGCCATAAGTACAACTATGGGTACTACCTTGCCGACGGCATCTACCCAAGGTGGCAAACATTTGTGAAGCCGATTAAGAAGCCCAAAGATAAGAAACAATGTAGTTTTCATAATGCACAAGCGGCGGCTAGGAAAGATATAGAGAGAGGATTTGGGATTTTGCAAGCCCAATTTGCCATTATGAGGGGGGCTGCTAGATTTTGGGACCAAGAGTGTCTTTGGTATATTATGAATGCTTGTGTCATCATGCATAATATGATTATAGAGGATGACCGTGGGAAAGATATAATTCAAACCCACCACTATGATTTGATGGGTGTGCCCGTGCAAGTTCGACGAGCAGAACATAGGATGGCACGGTTCATGGCCTCTTATCATGCAATCTGGGACAATGAAACACATGATGAGCTTCAACAAGATCTCATCGAGGAGTGGTGGAAATGGTTTGGAAGCCGCTAGTGTCATATTTTATTTGTACGTTTGTTGTATTGTTGTGAAACAATTTGTTGTATTTGTTGGTGAACGGCTTTATTGTATTATTGTAAAACTATTTGTTGGTGTGTTGTAAAACTATTTGTGTTATTGTTGATGCAAAACTTTGTGTCATAATTTTTTTTAGACATTTTTTGTTCATTTTTTGGTGTTTGTTTGATCTAGTTGGATGTATGCATATGTTGGATTGTTGTTTGCGCTGGTCGAGCGCGCGCTACTATGCAGCGCCTGGTGAAGTGCTGCTTGCGCGCTGCATTTTCCAGCGCTGTTTTACAGCTTCTGGCGAAGGGCATGCAGGCTCCACGCGCTGCATGCGGATACATCGCGCTGGCTCGACGTTTAACAGCGCGCAGATATAGCGCTGCTGCTGGAGATGCTCTTAGGGCGCCAGGACTGAATCGCGCACCGAACATACCCGTTAGAGATTCGTGCGTGACATTTTTGCACGAAACCCCCTATTCTTGTTGATATTAGACCCGCAGTCCTGGCCCAAGACGATATATAAGGCGCCCGAATGCCAGAAACCCTAGATCGGTCAGACCCATCCCCGTCCCCTCCCCTGCCTCTCCCGCCGCCGCTGGGCCTCGCCGCCTCTCGCCGCCGCGCCGCCCTCCCGCCGGCCTCCATCCTCCTCCAGCGGCCGGCCGACCTGCCTCCATCCCCACGTCCTCGCGGTTCGAGCCATGAAGGCCGGCGGCGCCCAGCGGCGGCCGGAGCGACTTCAACAGCCGTCGGTTGCAGATCGAGGCCGGCGGCGCCCGGAGTGACTTCGACAGCCGGCGGAAGCAGATCGGCGTCGACGGTTCCAGATCGAGGCCGGCGGCCGGCAGGTGGAGACCGAGGAGGACGTCAGATCTGATTTCTTTAGTTCTGTTCTTGTGTTGGATCCGATTTCTATTTTTCTGTTCTTGTGCTTGGATCCGGTTGTATGAATGTGTAGTCCCGTTTGATTTTCGTACAAGAACTTTAGTGGTTGGATCTTGATTCAAACTTCATGGATCTGCTGGACAGATCTTGTTTCGAATTTCATAGAACTTTTTTAGAACATCAATGGTTCCCTTTCAATTTCTTGCAAGAACTTTACACACGTCTGCAACCAACAGGTCTCTCTAGGGATCTTTTTGCAGCGATTTATGTTACTTATAAACCAAGATGAAGAACTTCTCTATTTTCTTACCATCTACTAAAAAAATCATGTTTAAAATTACAGATCTTTATATTAACATCAATGGATCCACACAAATAACCCTGCAGAACTTTTTGCAAAATGCAGCGTGTGACCAAAAACCTAGAGGACCTCCTAATAAAAATCCAAAAATTGTTAGGTACTTTTTGTAAAATAGTCTCACCAATCCTGATGCATCTGACAACTTTTAACGGTTAGCGATAGGGTCCTGGCGCCATACCGTCCGGACAAATTCTGGGTTAGTGTTATCGCTAACTTTAGAAAAAACGCTTCGCCATGTCCAGCTCCCCCGAGTGGCAGGGCGAACCCTAGCCGCCGCCTCCTCCCTTCCCTATCATGGTATAGGGAAAAATGAGGGATCTCGCCAAAATTCCACTTGTAGTTTATTTATAAATTTTTAGTTTAAATTTTGGTCAAATTTTTTGTATCCCTAGCAATCCCTAGCTTGTAGTGTTTGATCGTGATCCGTTTAGGAAAGTTTAAGCAACGGGCTTTGATTGGAAAAGGTCTTGCATGGTGGCTGTGGCGATGGCTATAGTGATCCTCGTGTTCTTTTAGAAAAAAGGAAATATTTGGCATCTGCATTAGTTGATGCACACGACTACATAATATTTATAATTTATAAAAAGAGTCCAAAAGGAAATATAAAAAGAAAACTCTAATACTTGTATAACTCGTGACAGTAGCTCCATCAGCGTAATCACTAACCCAATTGCAGAAATCCTAACCAAACGAGACGTACACAACTCTCGGGTTAAGCATTTCAAGAAGGGATCGTCATATGTGTGTTGTCGATGACGAGTCCAACGAGTCCCACTACATGTCAATATCGAGATTTGCATCCACAAAGCTGAGTTTCGAGCCATCACTTTCGACAAGGGCACGACACAAACATACATCGATACTGCATGACCATGGATCTCTTATGTGTTTCTTATGTTCTCCGGCAAATTTTATATTGATCCTCAAGCTCTATTAAATAATAATTTCAGGGATTAAAGAAAACCTGCCTCTAATACTAGTTATGCTTAGAACCAGTCGATTTCTTTTTTTTTCTCTTTGATAAAGCATGAACCTTTCAACTAAATCATCTGTAATTTATGCATTTGATACACCACCTGATTATCTTGATAAAAAATCCTAAAATTGCGGCCAGCAGACAGCAGTGGACTTCTTCCATGCATACCTTTTCATAGTGCAATGAAACTTCATTAATTATTCTTAGATAATCCTTCTCGTGACGCAACTGAGAAAGAGAAAGCTACCTGCAACAACAACTATTATCTGTACTCCCTTGTTTGGATATACTACTACGTAACACTGTCTTTCTGTTTCACTGAAAAAATAAATATTACCACAATGCAACATTAATCATGATTTTTCATTTGTAGTAGCATTTGAAAGCACCATTGTTTTTCTATATTTCTCACACTGCCTTGGTTTACAAATGTAGGACGTTGTAGGAACCCTGTAGTCAAACACCTGAAAGCTTTGACTAGTGGTATATGTGGATTTATATTTATTGACCGCTAAAATAATGTAGACGAACGAGTATGTGTTGCTAATTCCTTTCACGGTATGTATCTATGTGTGTTTTCGGAATAAGTTTTGTGAACTAACCTCTTCAGATCTTTAAAAAAAGATGTTGGACTTTGGGAACATTGGATTCTGTGGAAAACAGAGCAACACATCGACGGCAATGCCTGGGATAAATTGGGCTATGCCTGAAGACTAGGCCAAACATGGATGATCCAGAATACTTCAGACCTGGAAAATCCATAGAAGCATGTGACTGTCAGCACGCTAGGTCTTATTGAGTGAGTAATCTCACTGTCTCATTATCATATTTATATTGTTTCAGAATCAATCAAAAGAAAATAACGATGAAAAACCACCGTGAGCAGGAGTGCATAGAACAAGTCCAGTGTAAAAACACATCACCTGCAGCCAGAGATGGCTCCAGAAAAGTGAGCACATAAGAATGTTTCAGAAGAAACCATGCGTCAAATTAACATAACTAGTTAACATCATGAATAAAATACGAAACTGAATACGTTGTAGTATCCAAGAGAAAGAACACAACAAATTAAAATAAATAATACTCCCTCCGGCGCGAATTAGATGACGCGCTGTCAGAACAAATGCATTTTTGCAAAAACCCCCTCCACATTCTAATTCTTCACATTTGAGGTCCCTGAATCTGAAATCAAAATCAACTCTTCTCCATCCAGAGGGAGGCCGGCCGTGCTCGAGCTCCCGCCGGCCCTCCCTGGACGCCCGCCGCCGTCCCTCACACCGCTTCCCTCCCGCCGGCCTCCCTCTCGAGCTACCGCCGGCCTCCCGCTCGCATCGGCCGTCCTCGCGCTCGAGCTCCTGCCGGCCCCGTCCTCACCCTCGCGCCGCCGGCTTCAAGCTCGAGCTCCTCCACGGCCAAGTCCGTGATGCCAATTCCACGCACAACTCGGGTGACCAAAAATCGGCGGCGCCGCCACCCAATTGTAGCCAACACTCAGTTCTTGAGTTCTTCTCTGAAAACAATAAGGTACATGGAAATTTAGTTTGCAATTTCTCTGAAAATTCAGTTTGCAATTGCTCTGTTAGAAATTGCTCCGAAAATTCAGTTTGCAATTACTCTGAAAATGCAGTTAGAAATTGCTCAGAAAATTCAGATAGGATCATTCATTCATTTATAAGGTACAGGGAAGATGAAGGCATGCATCTCCTAGACTCCTACATCAGCTGTTACACATTTGTCCATGACCGTACTATGTATGCAGCATGCAGCATGTAAAATCAACCGAATCTAAGCACTGAAGGAAAGCAAATTACTGATAGACATGCTAGTTCTGGTAGCAGGTTGGCATACTAGTATGAGTAGCAACAATGGGACGGTAACAGGTTGCCATACTAGTTCTGGTAGCAAGTTGGCATACTAGTATGAGTAGCATGCAAATTACTGATAGACATGAAATTAAAAACATTGTTACTGCCTTTACAAAATGTTAGCTCTGCATAGAAGCAACATGCTTGGGTCAGCTGTATCAGCATTCCAGGAAGGGATTCAGGGATTCCTGCATAGAAGCAACATGCTTGTATCAGCATTCAGTTAGCTCTGCATGAAAGAATAGATGCAAGCATTCAGTTTAGGAAAGCTGGACCTTTAGCAGGGATTCCAAGGATACTCAAAAAGATAGGAAGGGATTCCAGGGATTCCTGCATATAGAAGCAATATGCTTGTATCAGCATTCACTTAGCTCTGCATGAAAGAATAGATGCAAGCATTCAGTTTAGGAAAGCTAGACCTTTAGCAGCAACCTTCAAACGTGTGGACCATTCCATGAAACGACCATCCGGACTTCCCATCTATTTTGTCAAATACAAGAGCAACACTATAGTAGGTCTAAAATTCACAGTAGGAATTTACAGTACTGGATGGGATTTTCAGAGATGGTTAAATGCTCACTGGAAAAAGTGTGGTTAGCTAGAAATGAACTTCAACAGAACCTGTAGGGATAGGAATATTCTGTTGCATAATACAATGAAATTGAACCTTTTACCACTTTGTTTCAGATTCATACTTAAGCAATTCTGAAGGAATGACAGTAATTCTGAAGAATTTGGGTTCGACTTCAATCAATAGAATAAAGACTCACCTGCATTCCTTGAGCAGGCAAATGCATGTCTTGACTCTTGAGAGCGTCAGGGGCAACATCACAACATGCAGTAGATCTGACGCGAGAGATCAAGAGCCCAGAGAGAGAGGGAGCACCATCTCGCGGTTCTGGTTGTCGAAGCCGGTGGCCGCGGAGACAGAGAAGCTCCTCCAGTGGGCAGCCACCACGGAGGAGAGGGCACCACCGCCAAGATGCCGCCAGCACCCACGACATCTGTAAGCAGTACCCCCGTTCCCGCCGCGGCCGCCACGGATGGCATCCGATAGTAGCAGCAACAAGCCGGAGCGCTGGCCAGCGGCTTCAGCTCGGGGAAGATGCGTATTTTGCTCCAGTAGCAGTATCTCCCCGTCGGCGATGACCTCAGCAGCTGACGCCTTATCCGTTGGTCTCCTCTCTCTTGTAGTTCCAGGATTCCGCCACTAGTGCATATCTAGAAGCGCCGCTGCATATCCGGCCGTCGAAGGGAGAGAAAATTCCATCTTGAGCTCGAGGTGGATGAGGCCGACGCGCGGGAGGAAGAATATGGCGGAGACAACACACGGGAGGAAGAATAAGGCAGAGACGACGCGTGAGAGGAAGATGGAGGCAGAAGCGCAGCGCGGCAAAGCAATCCGGCGACGGCGGCGTGGGGCGGGAGGGGTGGTGGAAGCACAGCGTTGGGCGGCATCGGGTGGGGAGCACCGAGGAAGCGGTGCCGAGGAAGACGAGGACACGCGACTGGTCGGGAATTGTCGAAGCGTTTTTTTGCAAAATGACCTTTGCGTCATCTAAAACGCGCCGGAGGGAGTACCAGATCAATCGCATGCATAGATTATGAATCGTTTGAAAAGTTCAGTGACCAACAAACACTTGCGAGAACAAATCAAATTAAGTGTCTCACCAAAACCAAACAGGAACAGGTTAAGAGAAGATATCACCTATCTCGCTATCCTACTACCTGAGGAAATAATCAGAACTGCAACTGCAAATGACTTCATCAAAACTAGTGACTTGGGAAAACTATAACATAATAATAGTATAAAATCAAGCAAGAACAGGTCTCAGACACTTGGCACTCTATACTCATGGCTTTAGCTTTTGCTGCCCTTATTTTGGTGGACTAAATAGTAAATTAACTCATTACGTACATTTGAAACATCAGCGTCATACAACGTCTGTAAATTTGTCTGTGCGTTCCTTAATACAGTACATAACTTATCGTTTCTATTCTTTTTGCATGTGGCATCTTTCGAAGATTTCATGGTAGAACTGACCACTGAGACTTAATCAACGATTAAAATGAGATGAACTCATCCACGCAGATGTAGTCATGCATGGAGGTTAACAAGCGTGCAGAAAGACATAAGACTTAATCCAAAATTAACATTATGTAGTGCTACCGATGCATCTTTGTTGCGGTTCTTGTCTAGTTACTGAACTGGTATGCGCAGTCTCATGTCAAATTCTTCAGGGATTGGTAGGAGAAATATAGCCTGCTTGACTCTAACTAATTCATGGAAAGTCTTTAATATTATAATTTCCCATTTATAATTAGGATTTTACCATTTATGGTTAGAATTGTATTTCCTATATAAATACACAAGCAACGGAAAGTGTTAGAGTATATCACGGTTTAGCCATATTAGGTAGTTTAAGATTGTAATCAAATTCTATCTCTACTAGGTTTCATAGTTCCCTCTACTAGGTTTCTTTTTTTTAGATAAAGAATATATATTAATATCAAGCCGATACCAATTACATCCAGCCTCCGCAACAACGCAGTGCCCTAGTGGCAATACAGATACACACAGCCAAAAAAAAAGAATTACAGAAAAAGAAAAAGGCCCGCTACAGTGATAAATTCCTTATAGCAGCAACACTAACACCACCAAGACAGCACCAAAAGTCCAACATCTCCAAAAATCAACGCCTTCAAGAAGGGAACAGTGCACTAACATCGTCGTCGCCCGATCATAGATCTTAGGTTTTCACCCTGGAGAAAAGTCCGCGCTTACAAAACAATGCCTTCAACAAGGCAATTGCCAGGCACAACCAATTAAGGCCAGACCTTGGGTTTTTACCAATGCAAGGTCGGACCTTGAACTTCTCCTGTACTGTCGCCCCCACTAGCCATGTCGCTGCTATGAGTCACGAATCACGAAGCAAGTTCCTCTTTGCCACAAAGACTCAAACCACCAATGCAATTCTCCAGGACTCGGCAGCCATGACATTCCCCGTTAGATGACTTCACCATGGAACGAGAAATCACGTCGCATGATGGTAACAGCCAGCAGAGCTTCGCAACGCTCCCTCTGAAACCAAACGGTCAGATAAAAACATTGGTGCGCCCGACCGAATCCCATCCGATCCAACAATCTCCAGGCATGATCGCCCAATGGAGTTCGCCGGTGGAGCCTTCCGGAACACGTCACTCCTACCAGATCCATGAAGAAGGGCCTCCGGTAGATCCTCATCTTGGGGCGAGGAGGAACCATAGGACCACCTCCTTTATTCATGCTGAACCAGTAGCCCCCACGCTACTCGTCGGTAGAGAACGACCAGGCACCGCTGGCCTCCTTCAGTGTTGGGCAAAGCATGAGAGCCAGGCGCAACCCGTTCGGCCCAAATCTAACCCAAACTGGGCCTAGATCGGACCAAACAAGCTCTGCGTCAACGCCTCGCAATGCTTCCGGACGCCAGGATGGAGACACCACCGGCCCAGGTCGTGCCTGGACGGACGCGCCGCCGTTGGAACCGTCGGCACCGCATGAGCTCGACGCCGGACTTGTCTCCCTCGCACCAGCCTGACCCACCGGTCCAGATCGGACCCAGACGGACCCACCAGCTAGGCAGGGAGGACGTCGATGTCGCCATCTCCGAACGCATGGCCTAGCACCTCCGTCAACCGACCACCCCGCCGTCCTCCAAGCCCCACCGCTCGCCCAGCCCCGCCACCGCATGCCTAGCTCCGTCGCCGTCATGGGAGAGCCCGCAGGATCCACCACCGCCAGGGAGAGCCAGAGCGTGCGTGGACGACCGCCGATTCCCGTCGAGGCCACCCGCCTAGAGGCCCCGGCGAACTGCGAGTAGCCGCCCCGCCGCCACCGTCGGCCACGCGGGCTTCGCCCGACGGCTTCCCCCGGCGGCGGCGCGGGTGACGGCGGGGATTGGTGTCTGGCTCGGGCTAGGGTTTCAGTCGCCCCGGTATCACCCTTGGCGAGAGCGACGCGAGGCGTTTTTTCCTGCATCTACTTGGTCAACAGTCGAACAGATAAGGAATGTTCTCTACTAGGTTTCTTAGTGGGGTGTTTTATGGTACCCTCAAATGAATAATAACCCTCCAATTTCGTCCATCCAAAGGTCTACAAGATTTGATATTGGTATTTTTGAGGGAGAGATTTAATATTTTTGATATAAAAAACGTGACAAGTAATATTGATACTTGTCCCAATTTTGTACGTACCAGGAAAAGGGCCTGACCCAACCGACCGCCACTTGCCCAACTTACGTGACCTTGCTTACCGGACTGTGTAGACAAGCACTACATTTCTAAAAACAAAAACTAACAGCACCACCGTCCTCGCGATCTGGCTCATATGCAACGCCGATATCGCCATGCCCAACTCCGGCGGCAGATTGCCAGTGTATAGCGCGACGCCCGATCAGGACAACCAGCTTTGGTCTACTACTGTGATGAACTAGCATAACTTTCTCAAATATTTCGCTGCGTTGCAGATTCTAAAAACAGCACCTAAGACCATCAGCTTCTAGAAAATAATTTAGAGCAATCGCAGAATGCACAAGAATCAGGAGAAGCAACACAAATTGGCTCAAAACGACAAGGCAAAGCTAGATCCAAAGCAGACGCTCCAATTCCTAGGGCGACAAAACATTTTAAGTGATGTATCTTATTCAAGCTTGTACGTCAAACATTACATATAGGCGTTCAGACCTCCAAACAGCAGAGGCTCGACATTTATTCTCTTATTGTAGGAAAACTGAAATAAACTACTCATATGGAAAGATCCTACGCCAAGATGCCACTCCCCAAGCACTTCGTTCATCTTTTGCTCCTCATTATAATCTGCGCATATCAGTTAATAAATTATGAGTATTGGAAATACTGAGCAAGATTATGCTAGTGTATATTTCCACCAAACTCATATTTACAGAGAATGTTTCTTAGAGTTAGTCATCAATCATAACAGCCACCCTTGTTAAAAGCTATATATTATAAAAAATAGCCTGAAACACATATACTTCAAACATTTCCCTATTTATTTTACCAACCAAGAATATAGGCATGCATTATCAGCATGATGTCCAAGTTATATATATGCACTTACTGACTAGCTTTTGGCTCCAAGTAATATAGAATAGATCTTCACTTGAACATGCACATCACTAGATCAGAGGTGTAGTAATCAAATCTTGAGCAGATTAATTTAGCAACAACTACCTAGCCTGATGTTGGGAAGTGAAAAATATGGGGGCCTGAGGTGCAAGCGATACTAGGGATTAAGACATTAAGTGAGGCGATGCATATATGTGAATAGAAAAGAAACGACCACTTAAGTACTACTAAGATTGTCGTCAAACAAAAGAAAATGACAGCAGGGAACTGAAACATCCATAAACTGACAATAAACCAGCGACCAAGCACCAGAAACGAAAACTAGAGAGCGACTTTGCTTCAGGCTAAGAACCGCCAATATTCTAGTAGTAGCTATTACAGGAGTAAGATTGAGCTACCTTCATGAACACGCTTTTCGGATTTGCAATTACTTCATCACGGGTTGGTCCCTGCCATGTAAAGAACAATGTTAGGCCTCCTGGATATGGAACTGGATTGTTGTGTCTGTGAAGTGGAAGGGGGGTTCTTAACAGAATATACAGAGACCAAAGTACATATTATTCAAGCAGATGGTAGAATGCCAATATTTTCTCACAATATGAATAAAAGCTTCACCGCTAATTTGCAACAGGAAGTCATTGCAAGGGTCCTGAAACTAATTTAAATATGGCTTCCCTTTAGGCTACGCGTAGGAATATATGGGTGGTTCCAGGCATTAAATGGTTAGAATAAGGTCTTGCTAACAACGCGTTGATACTCATCACGCTCCTCAATGCCAGCGCCACCATTCATGTCTAAAAATTGCCATCATCAGAGTAAGATACACACTAAATATAAAACAATTACTCCCTCCGTTTAGAAATATAAGATGTTTTAGCTTTGTGAAGTAAGTGTATCTAGACATCTTTTAGTGCATAGATTCGAGCGAACCTATACACTAAAAAAATATCTAGATACACTTACTTCACAAAGCTAAAACATCTTATATTTCTAAACGGAGGGAGTAGAAAGTAATACATGAACCACAAATTAGTGTGAGATATACTCATCCATTATCCCCATCACTTCTTACATGAAAAAAGTATTCCTCTCTAGTCCATGTGTACTCTAGGCGCCGATAAATGTACGGAGGAAGACATTTTTCACAAATGCATCTGTACTTTCTAATTTTCTTCTAGATATGGTGATGTGGAAGCTCATGTTTTGCCGTCCAGATTAAAAAACAGTAGCGTTGTCGGGTCTACATGTTTTTGTTCCTGAGTGGAACGCGTCGACTCGGTTTGTATCGACTGTATTAACTGTAACCACATACCAATTATTTCATCTTCAATATTTACATATGTTGCACTCACGCATCTAAGTGGTGTGAGCAGTTGGACAATTACAGTGTCACAAGACGAACAGAAACGAGCGACGGGAACGGAGTCTGAACATAACAAAACCTCTTTTCTCCTTAGCAGTACAAGTTTTAATTCTTTAGCTTATGTTTAGATCCAACGTCACATGAAGCCTTAATTATATTTCATAAAATGTTTAGCAGCTAAAGTAAAATGGTAGACACAGTTCTAAACAATGCAACAGAAAGACGTAATTATAACAGATCTTTCAGCACCGATCCAAATGGAATGGATTCAGGCAATGAACCACAATAAAACATGAACATTTCACCGAAAAGTTGACTATATTCGAAATACACAGTTGCAGAAAGATTCAGAGAGAAAATAAATTTATGCTCCGTCATCTAGCAGTACTTTCATATATCCAGATTGACCATATAAGTGAACTGTATCTGAGTTATATTGTGAGAGGTAAAGTAAGTTGGGCAATTTAGACTTTTTCCATGATCTGACAATGGAGTAAACTGAGTATATATCTATACTACTTCCCCTAAAACGTGAATTAGGTTCAGACCAGGAGGAGGTTGGTCAATCCAAAATCACATTGGTCTCGTGGTCCTCTCACATGCGGTTCGATCGACGGTAGGAAAACAAGAACCAGCGCCTGCAAGAAAATTACCTGCTTCGGTCGGCGGTGGCGGCTCCGTGTAGGCAGACCGTTTGGGAGGTGGTGGCGGCTGCGGCCTTCCTCCGGTGGGCGCGTGGGAGGTGGAGGATGCGGCGGTGTGTACGAGGTGTAAGGTGGCGGCGCTGGCGTCTACCACGTGAACACCGCCGCGGCGGCGGCGCCGTCCGTCTTGTCTGCCTGCGCGTGGAGGCTGAAGAGGACTCCTCTGAGTCTGACTTTTTTTTTCAATCGTCTCTTCCCTTTTTTTCAACATTATAGTTAAGAGATAATGGGCTGGCGGGACCTAATCTACATCTTTCAGTTCTAGACGTTGGATTATTTGGTACTTGTCTCTTTCTCATGACAAATAAAAGGTACTGTAAAACTTAGAGGGTTATTATTCATTTGAGGGTACCCTAAAACACCCCCTTATGTTACGATGTTCCGTCTGCGCCCCAAACTTCGTTTCGCCACAGCTATTTGGCCGAACTATGCCCCGAACAAATGCAGGTTGTTTCTATGGCTTTCCAAGTGGCAGCGGCTCTTCACCATGATGATGATTCATGCCCCTTCCGCTCTCACACCGGCGGACAAGCATCTCTCACGCCATAAGGTGAAGCCAATCTAGGGCGGCATGAAAACTATTCGTGATCATGCTTCTTCAGTTGACTCGTTGGGGGATCTTTGGGGAGCGAATGTGCAGAACGAAGTGTGGCCTACGCTCCTCATCTTTGTTCTTTGGAATATTTGGAAATACCGGCATTCTATGATCTTCGGTAGGGAAGATCAAACACTCGACATCTTGTCCAGGTGCTCGGCGGACTTGGTCCTTTGGGCAAACCGATGCCAGAGTGTTGACCACAGGGCGCTGCATCTCGATTGGGGAACAATGATCAGACATATAGCCTCTTTCTTGTAAATTCCGTGTCCTTCCTACCGAGGACTCGGGTGTTTTTCTTTACACTGTACAGATGATCTGCTTCTCACTTTGCGCTTATAATTTTCCTTTTTATTTTTTGGCCTCTATGTTTCCTTCTCTGCCATTTGTTTGCGTACAGACTGAATTTTAAATTAAAATTATGATGAAGGAAGGCCTTTGGCTTGCCATAGTCCCGTACAAAAAAAGTTCCAATGGCCTGTGTTTCTTCAGAAAACACAAGGGAGTAAGGGTCCTATGAATATCTATCAAGTCCAACTCTATGCATTTAAGAAACAGAACATGCTCAGAATGTGGTCTATAATTGCCCAACAACATGCACAAAAAGGGGTTTTTTGGGTACAGAACAATAGAAGAAAATATAAACAGTTCCAGTCCCTTATCTCCATTAATTGTATCAAGGTACAACTATAAGAAAACACATAAATAGGCCATGAATGAAATCTGATTCAGGTTGCTCTTTTTGCATGACGCCACAGATTACAGAGGCGAAAAGATAAAAGATAACCCTTTTGCGTGAACGGTACATTCTCTAGGTAGCAGCTAGAATGGCGCTGCAATGGCATCACATAACCCTTGTGCCTGAAAGGCCGTTGCACTTGTTCAATCCCGTTCTTCAGGTGGATGGCATGCAGAAAGTTCTTAGTGATGGCCATGTGATTCAGAAAGTATAGGCAATTGCCGCGCAGACCACCAGCCAAGCACGATGCCCAAAAAAAACAGAAGATCCCAATGAACACCAGTCGTCATGCTCAACGGCAGATCGACCATGTAATCTTCTACTGTCGTAGTGTCAAGTTCCAGTCCCTTATCTCCATTAAACTCAAAATGACCCCCAACTCTAAGTAAATCTTGGCACCGACAGCTGCAATGCAGTTGCACTTGCCTATGTTGATCATCCGGGGAATTTTTCCTTTAATCATCCTTGGGTGGCAGCTGGATCATCTCGCCGTCCTGAGGCCGCCATAGGAACGTCTGCAATGAGGCGGGGTCCAGAGCGAGCACCCAGCCCTGTGGGTTCTCGACGTCGATGGCTACCGTGCTCAGGGCTTGGCTGGAGATGCTGCAATTCGTCTGCGAGTCGTCGGTGCAGCTTGCAAGATCGTGCACGAGCACCGGCAACTGCGACGGCGAGGCGGCTGAATCCTGCACAGAGTCCATCTCTATCGGCGACCGCTTAGCCAAGTTGAGATTGTCTAACCGATCACGTAGCAGCGATTGTCTGTCCGTATTGTTCTTCCCTGATTGAGGTGGCTTCTGCTTGATGTGATGCGTGTCCAGCCCACCTTATGTTATGTAGGTGATGACAGGACTGCGGTAAGCCAAGTCGACTCGGAGATTGCAACCGTTTCACCCGGGAATCGGACTGCTTCCCTGCGACGAGAAGGAGACGGAAAAGGAAGTGGAATTTTGAGGGGACTGAACTGGTGTCTGAAACGAACTCGTAACATATGTTCCTCTGCCGCGTTTGGCTTGGGGTGTATGGATGATTCTGGACTCCACGGCAACCAACGGCGGCAGGCACTCGCGGTGGCGGAAGATGGTGTGGCCGCGTGGGGAGCTAAGGGTGTGTTCGGTTCGGGAACGAAGTGGAACGGAATGTAATGGTTCTATTCCACTAGAATGGGTTGGTTCTATTCTCGTGTTCACTTGAGCTAAAAAAGTAGAATGGAACGGTTCCGTCTGGTGGTGTTTAGTTAAAGACAAATATGTAGAATGGAATGGCTACATTCTAGGACTTAGACAGTCAATTAATTGTTTATATAGCCAAAAAAAAGAAGTATTTTATTCTGAGACTAATTTTTCTCCTAAATAAAAATGTCAAACAAAAAAGACCATACTGCACAGTTCTCTTCTTTCCTGCAGTTGGATAGTCCTTGCGCATCCGTCCTCCACCAATTCCCGTTCGCAGTCGACCAATTCCCGTCGTCGTTGACTAATTCCCGTCGTCGTCGACCTATTCCCGTCCGCCATTGACCGATTCTCAGCCTCTTGCTAGCCGCCGGCTGCACGCCCGCTTGCTCCACCTGCCCGCTCTACTTGCTCAGCCTGCCCGCCCGCTTGCTCCGCCTGCGCGCTTCGCCCTGCCGCCTGATTTGCCTACCGCCCGCTTCGCCTGCCCTCTAGCTTGCTCTGCGTGCGCGCTTTGCCTGCGCGCTTTGATTGGTCCGCCTGCAGCTTGCGCCGCCGTCGCCAGCTTCGCTTGCCGCCCGCCAGATTCGTCTGTGTGCCACCGGGATGGGTGGATCGAGGAGTGAGATCGTGGGGGCAGGAAGAGATTAGGGGTGGGTGATTTTATTGTTTTCGGTCAGAGAGGGATTAGGTGTGGGTGGAACGAGCACATTCCACCAATTTGGTGGAACGACCCGGTTCCGCATCTGATGAGAATATTCGGTTTCAAGGAATGGTTTCATTTCACTTTTTTGCCTAACTGAACACAGGGATGGATGCCAGGTGCAGAACGGTTCCATTACATTTCACCCGATGACACCAACCGAACACACCCTAAGGTCACGAGGTGTCCACTCAACTGAAGAACAACCTAATTTTACTTCTCTTCAGAATGTTACTCGTAGCTAATTATTTACCAAACCAAAATTGCTCATCTAACCACCATAGATATAACGCCGCCCAACATACTGTTATATTTAATCTGCATATAGAATCTTTGCTCTCTTTTTGTTAATAAATCTAGAAGGACGTTTGAAGAACCTCAAGAGACATGAGAAAATAAGACGGTGGATTAAAATACAGATGAGCTCAGCAGCCGACCTGCTTTTGGAATCATTGTTTCTTAGACTTAGCTAAATCCAGACCAGGGGAATACCAGCGCACGGATGCTAGAACAAATATGAGTAAGTTTGATGCCATTTTAATTAAACTTGCACTGATTTAGCGTGGTAATCATAAATATCGGCACTCCAGTTTCAGAAAAGGAGGGAAAGTATTCTTAAAAGAAATATAGTATGCTAAATACTGTATGTTGCGCTCAACTTGCCGTAAGGGCAAGGAAATCTGTCTCAGTTGGCAGCTCCACGTTAATCCAAGAATCTTGGTCATACACATGAGACAGAAAATCCTTCTCCATAGAAGATCAAGCTGAACTGCTGAAGGGACATGAGACGAAGAGTATAGGGTTACACATCCACCTAACGTCGCTCATCAACACCTACAGAAAACGAACAAATCAGGAAACACACAAGAAAACAGCAAACAAAAGCAAAATCTGAAACAGAGGACGCAGAAACCAAGCACACCTGCCGTAGAGTGCAAAGAACTGCCAGGAAAAACGGCGGGCAAATTCAGCCATTTGCAAAGGCGGATTGCACGCCTACGAGCATCCATGTCAGCAGAAGAATGAACAGCAGTGGACCCGGCGGTAGGCGTATTGACTGATCTGGACACAACAGCAGGCATATGATGGCGCTAACGCACAAGCGAGAGGTCCGAAGGCACCGATGGAGAAAACGGAACACTAGTACGCCGATCACTCGTAAGAACATCAACAGAGCCCCTCCTCAAACATTTTTTAATAATAGGTAAATAAACAAAGCAAACACAGCAAAGAATAGGGACGCATATCAAACTGAAGCAGAACCCAACTGCGATACAATTAAGACGACGAAACGACCAGAGCTCACCGAGTCACAGAACTGCATAAACCATACGGAAGAAGGAGCAGATGAACAAAGATAGAAAAGAAGGAAGCAAGAAACATCGCACCTAACCTACGACAGAAAAGCGAAGAGGTATACCATACGAACGCATGGTAAAATAGATGGTAACAAAGGCACCAAAAAAGGGAAAACAGAATAATTAAGTAACCACGGGCAAGCAACACAATAATGAAGACTTCAGACTTGCACGCCCCTGGCTTTGGGTAGATGTCAATGGAGGAAAAAATACAAGTAGAATTTGACAAGCATATTCGAGCAAAATGTGTATCATATTGATAGCATATGGAAAAATGCTCAGGTCATGAAACTTTTGTCATGACAACAGTACATAGAGGCTACAGCAGGCTACAGCACATCATCGACAGACGATAGATAGCTACAAATACACATTTCATCATGAGAATGAAATAGCATTGCTCGAACAGATGTTATCAGACAGAAGAGATTGGATTTCTACAGGGAAGTGAAACATCAAAAAAAAAAGGAAGAGCTACTGCTGTACAGATTCCAAAAGCAGGTCGGCTGCTGAGCTCTTGCTCCCACAAAAGAAACCAGGCCCGTTCTTTACATGATGGCCTAGTCAGTAGAAGAGTCCTTTCCATTTTCACAAGAACCCTTTCCGAATACCTCTTCTATGACATTGTTCGTTGAAAGAAATTCGTCCTTCTCCCACACGCTAGTGAAACCAATATCCCAAGCTTTCGGGTCGCAATGGCCACCGAAGTATCCATGATCTGCAACACCACCAAAGCCATCGTCCCCATAGTGATCTCCAGCAATATCAGTGTGTGTCCCATCTGCAACACCAACATGATGAGCCTCAAATGATGTGCACGAGTCATCTTGAGCATCTGCGTCAAACATGGCTGCCTCCTGGTTATGGTCCATAAAGGACAGGACCGGAAGACCAGATAACATGGCATCCCCATCCGTGTAGTTTTTTTGCCTCTGCCCACTAGAGCAGTCAAACTCATTTTCTTCACTGGACTCTTCATGTAAGTGTCCCTCGAGGGGAACCTGGTTGCATGCACCATCGTCTTGATCAGTAAGAGACTCAAGCGGCAAATCATCATCACTCTTTTCTGAGACAGCAAACTCATCATCATCACTTCCCTCCCATTCATCATTATCACTGTCAACATTCATTGGATCAAACCTATTCTGCTCAGCCCTCTTCCTCAACATAAAGACATTGAAATAGTAGCTCACCAACTCTTTGCTTGTCTTGAAAGGGAAGGCAAGCAAAAGTTCATCCCAAAAGTTCCTTCCAAGGGAGGCAGGGTTTAATGCTACCACATCTTGGAACAAATGCTCTTCCTCTTGCGTCCATCTCAGGCCTACCTCCTCTCCCATATCAAAGAAGCCCAACTCTTTGAAAGTGTTTGGACCAAGGGCACCCATTAGTCGTTTTCTTCCTTCCTTCACATGCTTCCTCACACACTCAATCGAACCTATATCAATACAACTGCAATCTTCCTTACAACAAACAGGTTTCAGCACTGAACATAACTCAACAGAAACAGGCATTGGAATTACACAGTTTCTAATCCACTTGTCACTCTCAGCTTCACTTCCATCACATATGTGAGAAGATGATGACACATCAGGATAATCACAAACCGTGCTCCTCTTTTTACCAGATGCACACTCTGGTAACTCAGCCTGATAGTTTGGCCCAATAGGAACAGATTTCCTTGTGGCGCAAAGGCCAACAGACGAGTAAATGTCTTCCCTCTGATAATAACTGGCAGATCGCAGGTAATCTTCAACATACGTGTGGGCTAGTGAAAAATTAGCAGGTGAATCTACACCTTCATCTTCACTTTCCTCACTACCGTATCCTGGGGCATCAAAGATTTTCTGGCATGTACTGTGTGATTTGTACTCCGGAACGTTTATATCAGCATCTGCCTCAGGATCTTTCTCAGATATAGCTGAAATGGAGAAAATGCAAACCCAATCAACATTTCTATATTATGTATGTACTCCCCATTTCAATATGTTTAGTAATAGTGGTCATCCAACAAGGAAATCAAACTTCTACATAGATGTGAACAAAATACCCATTAATACTATGCCAATCACATGTCCACCAGAGACGTGATGGAGAGAGTTAATAGGGCCATTCAGAAAACTAGTCCTCCAGATTGGAGAATTGTCGAGCATTTGGAAAAGTATCAACTTCCATAAAAGACAACAGCGTACATGTAGGAGAAGTCTGCAAGTTAGCAGGTCTTACTTTGGTATTCCTTCTTCATCCGCTTGCAGTCCACCGTGTCTGGGTAATCATTGGATGGAGGTCTCTTGTTATGATCGACTGTCATTTCTTTAACAGCACTGGCAGTATTAACTAGATAAGACGTGGTATTCCATTCTGAAATACCAAAGACCAACTCTTCATCAAATTGGCCAGTCCACAAAATCCTTTTAACAAACTACAGAAGCAGCCTAGCACAAGAATCTAGGCATGCTTGTATACTACAAGAGAATGCCAGTCAATACCTGTTGCAATATGGTATTTCTCAGGAAGAAAGTTTGAGCGGCCATCATCAGTTCCCCTCAGATTGCCACATGCAAGCTGCTCAGAGTGGTGCCTCACAAAGACTTCACTGTTTTCTTGATGCAACATGATGATCCTAAGGAAGTAACTTTTTCATTAGACACCAAAGCTATGAGCAATATAAAGAATTAAATGGAACGGATGATCAGTGCAACAAAACTAGAAAGGTAATCATCCATCTGAAAGAGGAAATATATTTTGTTATCTAAGCCAACTGCAAATAAGCATCAAAGCTGAATACTACAGGCAAACAGTGTTGTATCATTCAAGTGCGAATATAAGCAAACTGTAGTGCCAAACGGATTGCAATCTCATGTTCTCAAAGGGAACTCATTGTGGCAAACGGATTGCAATCTCAAGCTCCAAGGGAATTCATGGCATTGATCTTTCAAATGCAACGTTTCCCAATTAGATTCTGGAAGGAGTAACACGTGCAGAAGTTTATCTGTTTCTAACTGGGATCCGTACAAGCAGTATACAGGGACGTAATCTCCCTGTGAGAATATGGACGTCCCGTGTAAAATTAAACAGGCAGACATGGCATCAATGGATCAACAGGTCAAGTCATTTAAGGTTTGCCTACCCTACTAATAAGTGAAATAATAAAGTCAAAATTTAATTTGCTCGCATGGGAAAAAAGTCAAAATTAAATTTCCCGTGTGGAAAAAGTCAAAATTATATTGAGGTCCCGATGCATCTAAGCCTGGTCGATTTGAGATCTATCTTTCTAGATATCGGAGGGGAAAATACTTACTGGCTAGGAGGAGGCGACGGAGGCTTGGACCAGAGGGGAACGACGAAACCCTAGCCAACAACCCTCACCAATTCGACGAAAATTTCGCAAGAATCGGATCCGAAACCCACCAATCGCGCAGAGATCGGCCGCTCCTGGGAGAAATTCCGCCTCAATCCAACCGATCGGGACCCGATTTGACCGCCTCGAAACCCTAATCTCGGGAAAACAGAGAATCAAGCATAGGGGCCAAAATTGGTATCAATCGATAGATCTCGTCGGGGGACGAACGGATCCGGTGTCGAATCGGCGATTCGGGGTGGCGGGGAAGATGAATCGAGATCTGGTCGAGGGCTGGGGAAGGGGAAAGAGGGGAAATTTGGGGGAAAAGATGTTCGGTCCACGGCCCGTGTCCTTTTTGGTAGTTTTATTTAAGGGAAAGACCGGCGAATACAATAAAGTAAAGAAATTATTGGTACGAGTATTTTTGGGCTCTTCCCTCGTCTCGGCCCACAGAAATAGACAAAGCCCAAAGTGGTGGGTAAGGCTCCTTTTATAGGAGACAACGTTCCAGAAGACAACGCTCGGGGACCCCTCAAAAAAAAGGCAACGCTCGGGGGTGCTGACGCTTGGCGCGCTCGGAGCTTGCATGGCTTTTCTCTAACCTGTTTTTCTAGTTTTCTTCAGTTGATTCATGTGTATATTTTTGGGATGTTGTGAGGTGCTAAGAGTATCTCAAGTGAGCCGATATAAATGAATAGATGGTGTGAACATGTCCGATTGAATAGTAAAGGTGGTCTAATCGGTGCGACCCAAATGGACCGACCATCGCGGACAGGTCTGGTATGATCCATTCCACCCCAAAATTTCTGCGTGCCCTACCCATGTCCCCACCCTTCTCTCCCTCCCCCTCCCGCCAGTGGCACACAAATCATTTAGACTTCCCTCCACTCCTATACGAATTTCATCGTCGTAGCCCCCCCCCCAAGCCCTAGCCAATGATGGAGGACGCCTCCACCGCCAGCCCTGCACCCAAATGCTAGCGTCGCCACACCTAGCCTAGTCACGTAGAAGAAGGAGCTGACGTTGGAGCAGCATGCAAGGGAAACGAATAAGCGAGATGGCCGGAGAGAATTGTCCAGGACACCGGCGGGAGAAGCGAAAACCGCCGTCGAGCAGGAGAGAGAGGCCGAACGCACCTTGGTCTTCAGGACAAGGCCAATGCTGCCCAAGCCGCCGCCAAGGATGTCATTGTGATCAAACAATAGGCATTCATCACCACCATGCTCAGGCCGGTGGCATTGCCAACGCTTCTTCGACAAGCTTCTCCTCCGATGATGGGTGGCCGCCTCTGCAACCCTGATCGCCAACTATATCTACGAAGGCGTCATGCCCGGTCTGGCACGTCCTCACACCTGGTGACTCTTGGTCCATGTGTTTGTAGATATCGTCCATGCCAGTTGGTTCGGAGATGGTCGCCCTTGACCTCAAATGCACTCCTACGGCCACGGAGTCAGTGCACGCCACTAGCAAGATGGCATGGGCGTGATACGTTCATTTTGCATCACTATTTTATATCATAATTTACTGCTATTCATTGATATATTTCATATTTAGAGGTGATACTTATGTTGTTTCCTCTGCTTTTACATGTTTGATGATTATTGGAGGACTTGCTGCCGGAGTCAGGATTCTGCTGGAAAAGGGACCGTCAAGACACCATATTACTGAAGATCAGCAATTCCAGGAAAATACCCAGAAATTCAAATTTCATTAGAAGACGAAGGTAGCCAGAAGGAGAGAGCGAAGGGAGCAGCCGGGGGCCCACACCACCAGGTGGCGCGGGCCAGCCCCTGCCACGCCACCCAGTGGTGTGGCCACCCTGGCCCACTTCTGTCATCGCCCCCTCGCGTATATGGTCGTCCCCAAAAACCTAAGACAGGGAGGGGGATCAGAGATAGACTCCACCGCCTCTGCGGGGTGAAAAACACACATAGAGAGAAAGCTCTCCGGCAGGCAGAAATCTGTCGGAGAAATTCCTTCCCGGAGAGGAAAGATCGTCACCATCATCATCGCCGTCGAGCTGGACTTCATCGGGATCATCATCATCACCATCACCAGCACCTTCATCACCATCATCACCATGCCATCCCGCTGTAACATCTTGGGTTGAATCTTGTCCAATTCTTAGGGGAAACTTTCCCGGTGTTGATTACTTGTAGTTGATGCTATTGAGTGGAACTGTTGAATTAAGTTTTATGTTCAGATTGTTATTTACCATTATTTCACCTCTGGTCATGATCCATATGATGTCTTGTGAGTAGTTCGTTTAGTTCTTGAGGACATGGGAGAAGTTGACATGTTAGTAGTAAAACTATGTTGAGTAATATTTAATGGTTTGATATTTATATGTTGTGGTGCTATTTCACTAGTGGTGTCATGTGAACGTCGACTACATGATACTTCACCTTTATGGGCCTAGTGGAATGCATTGTGAAAGAGCATTTCCCGCCTAATTGATTTTGGCGTTTGTTAACAATACATTATCTATTAATGTGTGATTATGCTTTGCAGGATTTTATAATATTCTTGCACAAGATATTGGGTTTTATATATTATACTTGATATTTAATATTGCCCAATGGAAATTATTGAGGAAATGGTGAAAATAAGCTCCTGGAGAAGTTTCATATAAAGTTGGGCCAGTTAGGCCGGCTTTAGCCGGTCCCCAGACCGGCTATAGCCGGACTGCTCGTTTTCGAGAAGGGTCCTGCGCCTCTGGACTCAACCGGCTATTTGTCCGGCTATTTCCGGCTGGGCCGGATATTTCAGGCCGGCTATAGCCGGTGTGAGACCGGCTTTAGCCGGTGTGGCCGGCTTTAGCCGGACTTAACTCCGGCTATAGCCGGACTTCCTGGCTGCCAACGGTCAGATATTTTGGGGGGGTATAAATACCCCCCTCTTCTTCTCCAACGGGTAGCCAGCCAAAATTGAAGAACACCACCATTGTTGAGCTCACCAAATCAACTAGATCTCCTCCCTCAACCCACCAAAGCTCTTGATCTTTGGAGAATCGAAGGAGAAGACCATCCTCTACATCCTCACCGAAGCGATTTGATTTCCCCTCTCATTTGCTTGAGGGCCCTTGTGTCTTGGGTTCCCTTGTGTCCCAAGACCTTGTTTGTGTATTTGATATATTGCTACTTGTTGTTTGACAGCATTGTGTTGTGCTTGGGAGCCTCCAATTCGGTTGTGGATGCGTGCCCCAAGATTGTAAAGGCCGGTTCCGCCTTGAGGAATCCCTTAGTGGAAAGTGAGCTAGGCCTTTGTGGCGGAAGCTTGCACCGGAGAATAGGGTGAGCCTTTGTGGCGTTGGTTAGGCCTTTGTGGCAACCACACCCCTCCAACGTAGACGTACTTCCCTTAAAAAGGAAGGAACTACGGGAATTACATCCGTGTCTCCGCGTGCTCCACTCTCGGTTACCTCTATCCTTTATTGCCTTTATATATTGTATCTTGTTTAGCTTGCTAGTTGACATATAGGTAAATTCACCTTAGTTGCATATCTAGAGAATTTACCTTTGTGTCAAGCCTAAATTGAAAAAGAACTAAAATTTGAGTAGCACCTATTCACCCCCCCCCCCCCCCTCTAGGTGCCCATACGATCCGTTCACATTGTGTATTTGGTTACTAATTGTGGGGTTGCCAGAGCGACAGAAACCTAAACCCCCGTTAGGAAACCATTACACCAAGGAGTGTAGGATCTTAGAGTTTAAGGTTGTAGTTAGATTTATCTTAATTACTCTCTTGTAGTTGCGGATGCTTGCAAGGGCTATAATCACAAGTGTGTATTAGTCCAAGTTGTGGGAGTACACTAGCATAGGTTCACCCCCATAACACTTATCAAACCAATGAAGATTGCTTAGCTGCATGAAGCGAAAGAACTCGACAGAAACTCCTGTGTGTCCTCAGGAATGTTTGGTAATCATAAGTTACACAATCGGCTTGTCCTTTGCTCTAGAAAGGATTGGGCCGCTCGCAGCAATTATTATTATTGTCTTTTATTTACTCGTACTTTATTTATCTGCATTACCAAATACCCCTGAAAACCCGTTTGCTAGTATTTACAGTGAATCCTTGATCAAAACTGCTTGTCAACACCTTCTGCTCCTTGTTGGGTTTGACACTCTTATTTATCGAAAGTACTACGATACACCCCCTATACTTGTGGGTCATCAAGACTATTTTCTGGCGTCGTTGCCGGGGAGTGAAGCGCTATTGAAGAGTGGAATTGGTAAAGGTAACTTTCGCTGTGAGTATTGTTTTTATTTCTTTCTTTTATTTTATTTTGCTATGGAGAAGTCTCCATTTGGTTCCCTATTTGGGAACACTACTGCCTCTATTACGGTAGTGGATGAACCACCGCCTGCTCAATTAGATCCTTTTAAAATACCTACGAAAATTGTTGAACGGGTTATGAATAACTGCTATTCAGGAGATGGAACTGTCCATCCGGGTGATCATTTACTCTTTATACATGATGATTATGCGAGTTGTTTAAGTGTGTAGGTATTTCATCAAGCCAGGTTAAGAGAAAGTTATTCTCTTTATCACTGAAGGGCAGAGCTGCGAAATGGTATAGGCTGCTAAAGGATAGTCCATCTATTGGCTGGGAGGAAATTGTACCTCTCTTTTATTCCAAATTCTATCCTCCAAGTGAGATTCATAAAGATCGGAATCAAATATATAATTTTTGGCCTCATGATGGAGAGAGTATTGCCCAAGCTTGGGGGAGATTGAAGTCACTAATACTCAAATGCCCCATTCATGAGCTCTGATTGTTGTCCCGCTGGTGTGTAGTTGACACCAGGAAACTAGTTGGTAAACCCCAAGAGCAAGGTATGATGAGCACAGCAGCAAATTTCCCTCAGTTATGAAACCAAAGTTTATCGAACCAGTAGGAGAAAACCAAACTTCAGAAGGTTGATGCTCGCTAGCTTCGTGACAGCTCCGGACAATTTATATGGCGCCTCATCCAGGGCTTTGCCTTGCACCAGCAGCAACGTGAAACCTGCACACAACACAACCAAGTACTTGTTCCCAACTTACAGTAAGGTTGTCAATCTCACCGGTTTGTTGTGAACAAAGGATTCAGCGTATCAAGTGGTAAAAGATAATAGTTTGCAAGAATGTAAATAAACAAGTAAAATAGTAAACGGTAATAGCAATATAAAGGAATTGGACCGGGGTCCACAGTTCACTAGTGGTGTCTCTCCATAAGATAAATAACAACATGTTGGGTAAACAAATTACAGTTGGGCAATTGATAGAATAAAACTAGCATACATATGTCATGAGGATCACTATGAGATTCACTCTGGGCATTACGACAAAATACATAGACCATAATCCAACTGCATCTATGACTAATAATCCACCCTCCGGATGTCATCCGAGCAACCATTAGGTATTAAGTTGCAAGCAACAGATAACTGCATTAAACAAAGTGCATAATGTAAACAATGCAAATATCCTTGGACACAAGAATGTTGTTTTCTCCCTAGTGGCAACAGCACATCTACAATCTTAGAGGTTTCTGTCACTCCCCCAGATTACTAGAGGCATGAATCTACTATCGAGCATAAATACCCCCTCTTAGAGTCACTAGCATCTACTCGGCCAAGACATCTACTAACAACGAAGAGCATGCAAGATCATAAACAACATAGAGATAACATAAAGATAACTAGTTGAATGCCCGTACGTTGCTACGGTCCGTTAAATTTATTTTTTGTCATACATGTAAGCATAATCTTGATATCTATTTTTTATAGTTTCTTACTCCCTCCGTTCACAAATACTTTGTGTTCTGGGTTTGATCAAAGTCAAACTTTCTAAACTTTGACCAAATATCTATAAAAAATATATAAACATTTACAATATAAAAACTATTCCATTAGAATCTCCTCAAAGCATATTTTCATATTATGTCTATTTGGAATTATGGATGTTGATACTTTTTTTTCAATTCTTAGTCAAAGTTTACAAAATTTAACTTTGACTAAACCTAAAACGCGAACTAAATAAAAACGGGTACTATCCCTACTCTAATGTGCCGGTCAAAAACACTTAAAGGAACCAAAAGCTATGGAAAAAAATACAAGGAGAAATAAATTACTCGAATAGTTGTTTCTTTTGCAACCACGAATGTCGAATATGGCACACATGATATTTCCTAGCATGTTGCAACAAACATTAGTTTCTCATGTAATTGTTGCTAAGCAAACAATGAAGATATATATAATTTTGATCAAAATTTACAATATCGTGTACCAATGGGCCAACACATGTGTGCTGCTAAAAATGCCTGCACCTATGATCAGATTGTAGGCTTGGCCATGACCTGTCCTTCTTGTCTCTGACACACCGAATTCATGCGGTACCGGTTCCTCACATCTCTGCTTGCTAGCTTTCCACAAGGAATTGTGTGGTGCTCCATAGGTGTGATCAAAGCATGAACTTAATTATAGGACATTTCAACACTTGACTAAGAAAACTTGGTGAAATAAAAATGATGTGATTTAAAGATACAAATAAGAGGCTGCAATTTACGAACAAAGTCAATAGAACACATGATGTCCGGAAACTGTCACAACCATGGTTCATGGATCTTGAAGTCAGCACATTATTTGGCTTCCTTGCAATCAGGAAAAAAAAAGTTAAAATCTATAAATTCGAATTCTTATATTTGTACAAAGAATGCATCACTAATTATTTATCAGGATTATGAAAATAAAAAATCAAGGAATCAAAGAAATGAAAAGGAAACATAACATAGGTGCTCATATGCTGATACTGATATCCAGAGCATAAGCAGGACGCTATCAGCAAGAAAAGAAAACCCTACAACAAGTATCCTAATAAAGTAGAACCACACGACAATCCCAACAAATATATTGTGCCATGTAGAGCAAAAGGAGTGGTGACTACACTCATATAAACTGACCTGTGATAAGACATTTTCCAAACATAGTGAAATCCACATTTTAGATGAATGAAAGAAAAGAAATACAACATTCAACGCTTGCTTTATTTTTAGTAAGAAGATGAAATTAAGGCTGAAATAAGCTTCGACCTCTATTGTTTCATTGAGAATAACACTGTCCAAGCATAGAGTATGTAGCTTTGGTAGGCTCGACACCAGTAACGTAGAAAACAAGATAAACGTATAAGAAATATGTCTGTGACGCACATAACACCGTAGGTTTTGTTCGGGCAGAATTTGAAATTTTTTGGTTTCAGGATATTTCTTCTCAAGTAAGAGGCTTGAATACCTTACTATTTGGAGAAGCAATCTCGTTGTAACTGCAGGAAATGTCAATCATGTTTGGAACTCTCTAGGTTGTAGTGCTGATCATACTCGAGCAGCAACACATCGTGAAGCTGAAATTCTAAATAAGCACAAATTGCATACTTGTGATCAGATAACCAAACCATCATAAAGCTAGATGAAATTCTGAACAAGCAACAGATCCGGCTGCACATCCCTATGGTCCAGCGCACTGCATTGCATTCGATAAAAAATACTTTAATACATCAATAATAGAAAAAGTCTCGATGTGATTCTAATATTCTAAAATGCAGATCATATTATCAATCAAGTTCTTTAGGTACCGCTATATTCTGGAACTAACGTATTTATGATAGCACAGCAAAGCAAGATGTTATAATCTAGTGCCATATGCGAAGCGAGATGCAAAAATTAAAAAACGTGTGTACATCCTTCTATACATACTCATTTTCTTAGCATCCATAGTATCGATAGGTGATATGTTGAACTGGACAACACAAAAGATCTGCAACCATTGCCTAACTGCAAGTTTCAGTCAATGGGAGCGTGCAACTTCAGATATCCATAGACAGTTCTTCCTTTTTGGTGTTTCTTCTGAATAATTTCTGTATGTCAAGTCCACCACGAGAACTAAGAAAGCCCCAAAATCTTGAACCACTGACGGTAGTAAGGAAAAGAACAAGGAACCAGATGCCATCAAGGAAAATTTCAAAATCCAAATCAAATCATTCAAACAGCAAGGGAGACAACAGCGCACAGGGGAGCCGCCAACAATGGTGTTGCAGGCATCAGTCAATTTCTGCTAGCACACACTACAAAAATATTGATTATCCCATGCATCTATAATCAATATCATCAATTTATGCTAGTACAAAAAAAATAGCAAATTTCAGTCAATAGGGAGGACCTTGAGGTGGAGAGGGGGGGGGGGGGGGTACTCAAGGCATCGGCATGGACGTGCTAGTGCAGGAGGTGCCTCCCAGTCGAGTGAGACGGACGCTCGGGGAGGGTTTCTAGAGGCGGCGATGCAGCAACGGTACCCCGGTCCTAGGGAGGAACAGTAGGAGCCAGCGGCCTGTGATTCAAGTGACGATTATTCCTTTTTGGTGTTTCTTCTGAATAATTTTCCGGTCAAATCGAGTAGCTAAAGGGTTAATCATAGCAGCTCCTTGATAGGCTGAAAACTGTTGGTTACAAATCCAAAAACTAAGCATGGCAGCATCTCCACAAGATGTTCCAAAGTATCTTGGGTTCTTGAAAGATTGATAGCGTCATAACAAATGCGCTTTTCAGGATCAGAAGTGGCAACCAAAAAAGGATGCAAAACCAGCCATGACAAAAAGCAATGCGCATACAAGAAAAACAGATCTTTGTCACAGATTGGTTGCCAGCAATTGCACATTTCATTCATTTCAAAGCGACAGGTTAGACTCTTAATTTCAGAGTTCATCAGGTACTAAAGGTTCAGAACTTATAGAAGCATTCCTAGTCTCATTCCAGTAGAACCAAACTGTCATAAATATACCATCAGAAACTAAGCTTAGCAAACACAAAATAATTGCAGATCGATAACTGGATGTTATGTGAGATTATACTCACATCAGTGCCTGCTGCAAACTTCTCAAACTCAAAGACTCCAATAGGACCATTCCAGATAACAGTCTTGTTGGCTGTCCAACGCTTCACTGAAAGTGTTAACCTCTTTGATCACCTCCTCATCCATTTAGACGCACGGATGCTGCAACTGCAGGCAGACACAAACATACATGAGCATTTAAGCAAGTGTAAAATGCTTCTGAATGTCTAAAGTAAGGATGCACTTGGCAATCTGAAAATGACAGTTTGAGAAACTCTGAAAAATCCGAGAACTCTGAAAATGATAGTACTCTAAATGACTAAATCATGTGCAGTTCTTCCAAAGAATCTACTCTACTCTCGTGGAAAAAAAATCAGAATTCTGATGACAACTGTGTAAGCACTGCAATCCACTTCCATGGAGAAAAAATTCAGATTTCTAATGACCACATGCCAGCATAGGCCATTTAGCACTTACCTCATTCTGATAAGCGACAGCAACCCTGGTACCTGCATCATGCCCACAACGCCAAATCACAACCAAATCCCAGACAAAGAGCTAAGCTAGGACGACTTTGGGGAAGGCAAAGCAGGGGATTCACAGACCGAAGAGGTGGCGGAAGGCATCACGGCAGGCCTCGGTGACGTGGGTGGCGTAGCTGTTGTCCTTCTCCACCGCGCACATGACCTCCGGCTGCGCCGCCGTTGGAAACCGCAGAGGAAGAGCGACTGGCCCGCCTCGCGGGCCGCCACGGGAGCTGGGCACCGCATCTTGGCTCGTTCGCCCCTGCCCTAACCTGAACACCATTGCACGATCGTCCCTGGGGTGCTCCGTCGTCCAGGTGGAGGGGAAGCGGAAGAGAGACACTCGAGGCAGGTGGCAGAGGCGGCGGCGGTGCTTGCCCCTTTCCTAGGCTCGCTGGCCGTGGCTCAGACGGCCGCAGGAACGAGCTCAACCATGGCGGCGGGCCGGCGCAGATCCTGGCGCGGCTCCCTCTGCTGCACAGTCACCAGGAGGAGGGATGCAGAGGAGAGGCACCAGGGCGGCGTCACTGTCAGCGGCGCGAGGCTGGTCCGGCAGCGATAGATCGAGAGAAATCTCGTGGAGAGAGGCGAACCGAGCGGGGTAGGGGGCGCCGCAGGCAACAGGAGGTGAGAGCGGCGGCGGGGTGGTAGAAGTGGAACCCTAGGTCGGGGGCTTTGGTCTCGGTCGATCCGGAAAAGTTTCGGGAAAGCAATTTTGTTTCTGGAAGGCTGATGACTTGGCGGTGGCTAAGGGCTAAAATACCTGGTTTTGCTAGGGGTAAAATCGAAAGCCAAATGTTTTAATCAAAAGTGGCTTCACCATCGCCAACTGGAATCTTATAGTAATATAATAATAATAATAATAATAATAATAATATATATATATATAAAGAAGATCCTATAGTAAAGATAATTCAGCACATCAACTCAATATAGTATAAATATCTATCGGATCCCAACAAACACAACATGTAGAATTATATAAAGATGATCTTGATCATGATAGGCAGCTCACAAGATCTAAATATGAAGCACATGGTGGAGGATACGACCATCTAGCTACTGCTATGGACCCGTAGGCCAAGGTAGACTACTCACACATCACTTCAGAGGCGACCATGGTGATGAAGAAGGCCTCCGGCAGTGATTCCCCTCTCCGGCAGGGTACCGAGAAGAGCTTCTAGACCCTTCCAATCTCGCGTCGACGATGGCGGCGGCTTGCAGTATGTTTCGAGGAAAATTGATCGGGTCTTAGGTTTTTCCCGTCGAGGAGAATATATAGGCGGAAGGGCGGCGTCAGGAGGTGGACCAGGGTGGCTCACCCCCTAGTGGCGCGGTCAGGGCCTCGCCCGTGCCGCCCTAGGGTGTGGCCGGGTCCTGGCCCCCCTCCGTCTCATCTTCGGACTTCGTCTCGTGTCTCGAAAAATAGGAGGTTCGGCTTTTGTTTCGTTCAATTCCGAGAATATTTCCTGTGTAGCTTTTTTGAAACACAAAAACAGCAGAAAACAAGGAACTGGCACTGTGACGTCTCGTTAGTAGGTTAGTTCTAGAAAATGCATAAAAACGCCATAAAGTGTAACAAAACACAAAGCAAATGGTGTATAAACAAGCATGGAGCATCAAAAATTATATATACGTTTGAGACGTATCAAGCATCCCCAAGCTTAACTCCTGCTCGTCCTCGAGTAGGTAAGTGATAACAAAACAATAATTTTTTAGGTGACATGCACCATCACAATCTTGATCAACGAGGTAAAGCATTGAATGTTGAGATCAAAGTACTTAAAACATGAGCATAAGAGACATAATCTTGACAATAAAACTTAGCAACCATGTTATAATATGAAAAGTAACACAAACGAAAGATCATGAGTAATGAAACAAAGTATGTGTTTCAACCATATAGAAAAACATAGCAGAGTGGTTTCAGCTTGTCCTTCATGGAATAGCAAAACATAAATGCATAGGACACCTTCAAGTTTAAGAGGGCGACTAGATACAAAAAAATTAAGAACAAGCAAAACCATAATCATGAGTTAATCAATGATAAACTTTGGGACTATGCACATCAAACTCAGAATGGCAACTATGCTCTCTTAGACGGTGCATAAAGGTAGAAGGTGAAGACTCAACATAAAAGTAAAAGAAATGCCCTTCGTAGAGGGAAGCAGTGATTAAACATGTGTTAGAGCTTTTCATTTGTAAAATAGAGAGATAAAAATTGGTTTTGAGAGGTGGTGTTCTTTGTCAACGACTAGCAATGGGGTTCTTACTATCTTCCATAAAAAGCAAGTTTTTGAGTGAGAGATTAGCACTTTGGTGCTCTTTTATAAAGCTTGGCACTCCTCCCCACTTTTCCTTTCACAAACCATGGCTAACCGATTCCATCGGGTGCCCACCAACTTTCACACCATGGAGGAGTGCCTTTTTTTTCTTTTTTTTTTCCTTTTTTTCTTTTTAGAATAAAACAATATGGAAGATAGCAAATCCGACCACTACGTCCCCATGAGCTGAAAACAGTGTCACAAAATGAGAAGTATTTTGAAGGTTTTTTGAAAGGTAGCACATGAAAATTTACTTGGAATGGCTTGCAAATACCATGCATATGAATTTATAGTGGACACATTGACAAACTTGGTTTTTGGGAGTTGGATGCACGAGTAGAGCTTATACTCAGTACAAAATGAAGGCTAGCAAAAGACTGGGAGCGACCAACTAAGAGAGCAATAACGGCCATAATCATGCATAGCGACAAAACATCATTAACCGAAGAATAAAGTGGTATCACAAGTCAAAAACCAAATGATCATAGAGGTTATATGGCGACTTGTAAGAGTCAAACATGTTGTAAGCATGCGCCAAGTTAACCCAAATAAAGCATCAAAGGAGAAAACCACAATAACATGCTCCCATATAATAAAAAACAATGCATGATTTTTTTCAAAGGCTCATTAAGCAATATCAGTCATTTGAGACAAGTCATGCTACAGCAAAAACTACTAAGAATACTATCAAAATGACATCAAGCATGACATGCAAAAGTCTAAGCCGCAGTCTAAACAAGCTCCTTTTTGTACCACTATAGGCATAGAATTTTTTTCTCTTTTCCAACACCATTCAAACCTTCTTGAGACAACTCTTTTGATGAAAACCAACATAGACCAGTGGTCTAAATACACCTTGATGCAAAGATATAATAAGATCTGAACAAAAATCAAGGCGAAAAACGAAAGCTAAACGCAGTTCTAGAAAAAGAGAACACTCATTGAATGATAAGAGTGAAAACTAGAGTGTTCTTGGCAAATGAGAAACAGAGTGTGTCTTCTCCAAAAGAAATTTGTTGGGGTCCAACCATTTATTGCAGCAAACAAAACAAAAGAAAACTGAAAGCTAAAGTAAAGACGCTCCAAGAAAAACGCATAGAATATGAAGCAATAAAAATATAGTGTGTTGAAAGGTGACCTGATTTTTGCCGATGAAGAAGGGGTGACTCCGGGGCATCCCCAAGCTTTGACGCTTGTACCTCTTTGGATATTTCTTGGGGTGACATGGGCATCCCCAAGCTTGAGATTTTGTCCATACTTCATCTCATCTCATCACTCTCCATTCCCTACACTTGAAAACTTCCTTCATACAAAACTTCACACAATTCTATTAGCAACGTTAGCATAAGCATGATAGTAGATCAACCCTTTTAGTTCAGTTTAAAACTCAAATATACCACACATTAAAGCATATACTACTGTAGCAACTTCCTCAAAAGTCTTTGGATCAAAAGAACTCAAAAAGAAAGTGATTGAGAGGCAAACACAAATAGTGGCAGAAATCTGTCAAAACAAAATAGCTGAGAAAGATCGATTTTTTCGAGGGTTTTCTGTTGCTCAAATCGAATAGTGCAAAACTAATATAAGTTTGGAAATAACCTGGGGAATATGCACAAGAAATCTCAGATCAAAAAGATATTCTGAGAATTTTCACGATTTTTTACGGTGCAGCGCAGAAATCTGTTTCAGGACAGCAACTTCCCCAAATCTTACCTCCCTCAAATTAGATGTTCTTCTTGGCACAACAACAAAATAAAAATGATAAGGAGAGGACATTACAGTAGTAATAAATTCAAAGACTCAAATAAAAGAATAAGTACTGAAAAGGAAATATTGGGTTATCTCCCAAGAGTGCTTTTCTTTAACGCCTTTGAGCTAGGCGCAGAAAGGTGGAAATCAAGTAATATCAAGCGATGAAGCATCAAGTTCATAATTTGCTCTAAGGATAGAGTCAAAAAATAATTTCTTACTCATTCTAGGGAAGTGTTCCATACCTTTCTTGAGTGGGAATTGATATTTAATGGTGCTTTCCTTCATATCAATGATGGCACCTACAATTCGAAGAAAAGGTCTTCCCAAAATAATAGGACATGAAGCATTGCATTCAACATCCATAACAAGAAAATCAATGGGAACAAGGTTATTGTTAACCATAATAAGAACATCATTAATCCTTCCCAAAGGTTTCTTCTTAGCAACATCAACAAGAGGAACATCAAAATAACACTTTTCAAGCGGTGGTAAATCAAGCATATCATAAATCTTTCTAGGCATAATAGAAATACTAGCTCCTAGATCACATAAAGAATGGCAATCAAAACCATTAACATTCATATCAATGATGGGCTCCCAACCATCTTCTAACTTCTTGGGAATAGAAGCCTTTTACTTCAACTTTTCCTCCCTAATTTGCATGAGAGCATTTGTAATATGCTTTGTAAAAGCAACATTCAAAGAACTAGCATTAGGACTCAAAGCAAGCTTTTGCAAGAAAAGAAAATAACTTCAGATATATTGCAGCCATCAATATCAAAATCATTAAAAGAAATAGAGCTATCATCTCCCATACTCCGAAATTTTTTAGCACTTTTTATAGAAAAAGTTTTTGCAGTTTTGGGCTTTTTCGCACAACGAGTAGGAGATTTCTCTACACCAATCAAAGTAAGAGGATTGCTAGCATTTGGAACAACATTGCTAGAGGTGGTGATAGTACATACCTTCATCTTTCTAGCCGTCTCATCTTCTCTTTCCCACCTGGCATGCAATTCTGCTAACATCCTAACATTTTCATCAATTCTAACCTAGATGGCATTCAAAGTAGTGCTTTCTTTCACATCATTAGGCAACACTTTTAGTTTCATAAGTTCAACATCAAGATCAAGGCTATCAACTTTAGAAGCAAGAATATCAATTTTACCCAACTTTTCCTCAACGGACTTGATAAAAGCAGTTTGCTTACCGATGAAGTCCTTGAGCATGACTTCAAGCTCAGAGGGCGCGCCCCTAGTGTTGTTGGAGGAATTACCATAAGAGTTACCATAACCATTACCATTGGTAGAAGGATACGGCCTATAATTGTTGCTAGCAAAGTTGTTCCTATAAGCACTATTGTTGAAATTATTATTTCTAATGAAGTTTATATCAACATGCTCTTCTTGAGCAACCAAAGAGGCCAAAGGAACATTATTAGGATCAACATGAGCTCTATCATTAGCAAGCATAAGCATAATAGTATCAATCTTATCACTTACGGAAGAGCTTTCCTCAACAAAATTTACCTTCTTACCTTATGGAGCTCTCTTGATGTGCAACTCAGAATAATTTACCATCATGTTGTCAAGAAGCTTCGTTGCGGCTCCCAAGGTAAGGGACATAAAAGTGCCTCCAGCAGCTGAATCCAATAGATTTCTTGAAGAAAAATTTAGTCCTGCATAAAAGGTTTGGACAATCATCCAAGTAGTCAGTCCATGAGTGGGACAGTTCTTTATCATAGATTTTATTCTTTTCCAAGCTTGAGCAACATGTTCATTATCAAACTGTCTAAACTTCATAATATCACTACACAAAGCTATAATCTTAGTAGGAGGATAATATTTTCCAATAAAATCATCCTTACACTTATCCCAAGAATCAATACTATTTCTAGGCAAAGATAGCAACCAATCCTTAGCTCTTCCTCTTAAAGAGAAATGGAACAACTTAAGCTTAATAATAGTACCATCTACATCCTTATACTTTTGCATCTCACATAGCTCAACAAAATAGTTGAGATGAGCTGCAGCATCATCAGAACTGGCACCAGAAAATTGCTCTTTCATAACAAGATTCAACAAAGCAGGCTTAATCTCATAAAAATTTGCCTCAGGAGCAGGTGGTGCAATAGGAGTGCAGATAAAATCATTGTTTTTGGTGCTAGTAAAATCACACAACTTGGTGTTCTCAGGAGTACCCATTCTATCAAAACTAAAAGCAGACAAGTAAAAGCAACTATAAAGGAACTAATTTTTTGTATTTCTGATAAAATGATGCAAGCAAAAATAAAATAAAGCAAAACAATAACAAACTAAAAGATTGGAAGTGGGAGACTCCCCCTGCAGAAATCTTCTTTCTCCCCGGCAAAGGCGCCAGAAAAATGCTTGATTTCTATCCCGCTGATGTGTAGTTGACACCAGGAAACTAGTTGGTAAACCCCAAGAGCAAGGTATGATGAGCATAGCAGCAAGTTTCCCTCAGTTGTGAAACCGAGGTTTATCGAAGCAGTAGGAGAAAGCCAAACTTCAGAAGGTTGATGCTCGCTAGCTTCGTGACAGCTCCGGACAATTTATATGGCACCTCGTCCAGGACTTTGCTTTGCACCAGCAGCAACGTGGAACCTGCACACAACACAACCAAGTACTTTATCCCAACTTACAGTGAGGTTGTCAATCTCACCGGTTTGCTGTGAACAAAGGATTAAGCGTATTGATCGGTAAAAGGTAATAGTTTGCAAGAATGTAAATAAACAAGTAAAATAGTAAACGGTAATAGCAATGTAAAGGAATTGGACCGGGGTCCATAGTTCACTAGTGGTGTCTCTCCATAAGATAAATAACAACATGCTGGGTAAACAAATTACAGTTGGGCAATTGATAGAATAAAGCTAGCATACATATGTCATGAGGATCACTATGAGATTCACTTTGGGCATTACGACAAAATAAATAGACCGTAATCCAACTGCATCTATGACTAATAATCCACCCTCTGGATGTCGTCCGGGCAACCATTAGGTATTAAGTTGCAAGCAACAGATAACTGCATTAAACAAAGTGCGTAATGTAAATAATCCAAATATCCTTGGATACAAGAATGTTGTTTTCTCCCTAGTGGCAACAACACATCAACAACCTTAGAGGTTTCTGTCACTCCCCCGGATTACTAGAGGCATGAACCCACTATCGAGCATAAATACCCCCTCTTGGAGTCACTAGCATCTACTCGGCCAAGATATCTACTAGCAATGGAGAGCATGCAAGATCATAAACAACATAGAGATAACATAAAGATAATAATTCAGCACATCAACTCAACATAGTATCAATATCCATCGGATCCCAACAAACACAACATGTAGAATTACACAAAGATGATCTTGATCATGATAGGCAGCTCACAAGATCTAAACACGAAGCACATGGTGGAGGAGATGACCATCTAGCTACTGCTATGGACCCGTAGTCCAAGGTAGACTACTCACACATCACTCTGGAGGCGACCATGGTGATGAAGAAGGCCTCCGGTGGTGATTCCCCTCTCTGGCAGGGTGCCGAGAAGAGCTTCTGGACCCTCCCGATCTCGCATCGACGACGGCGGCGGCTTGCAGTATGTTTTGAGTAAAATTGATCGGCTCTTAGGTTTTTCCCGTCGAGGGGAATATATAGGCGGAAGAGCGGCGTCAGGAGGTGGACCAGGGCGGTTCACCCCCTGGTGGCACGGCCAGGGCCTGGCCCACACTGCCCTATGGTGTGGCCGGGTCCTAGCCCCCCTCCGTCTCATCTTCGGACTTCGTCTCGTGTCTAGAAAAATAGGAGGTTCGGCTTTTGTTTCGCCCAATTCCAAGAATATTTCCTGTGTAGCTTTTCTGAAACACAAAAACAGCAGAAAACAGGGAACTGGCACTGTGGCGTCTTGTTAGTAGGTTAGTTTCGGAAAATGCATAAAAACGCCACGAAGTGTAACAAAACACAAAGCAAATGGTGTATAAACTAGCATGGAACATCAAAAATTATAGATACATTTGAGACGTATCAAGCTCCCTAGTAATATTGTTATTAATAACTTTTATGCAAGGCTTACTCTTCATGACAAGGATTTACTGGATGCTTCCTGCTCTGGATCATTGACACGTATGAAAGAAGAAGCTAAATGGGATCTTCTTGACCGTATTCAGGAAAATACTAAAGGATGGGAGAACGACAAAGGTAGGAAGTCAGGTATAAATTATGATTATGAATGCATTAAAGCTTTTATGGGAACCGATGACTTTCATAATGTTAGCGATGTTTATGGTCTTGATTCTCAAATTCTTGCTAACTGTTTTAAGGCCTTTGCCTCTTATCTTGATTTCCAAAGAAGGATTGGAACAAGTACCATGCGCCTTATAAAGATACTACTAGTTGTGTTCCTGCTAGAATTACTAAAGTTTGTACTGTTGATCGCATTTTGCCTGAGCCTTATTTTGAGAAAACGCCTTTCCCTGCTAAGGTAAATTAGGAGCATTCTATGTTAACTAGTGCGCTTAATAAAGGTGCAAAGAAAGCTTTAGAACCCGATGATCAAATAACTGTTAAGTCTCCTATGGCTATAGTGAAGGACCTTGTTACTAAAAATGTAGAAGATGGACATATTATCTTTTCCGAAGATGCTTCTAACATTGTTTCACATCCTAGTAGACCTAGGAAAACAAGTGTTCTTGTGCTTTCTGTCAGGATTGGTGATCATTGCTATTATGGTTTATGCGACATTGGTGCAAGTTCAAGTGCTATTCCGTATGAGCTTTATAAAGAAATCATGCATGAAATTGGTTCTTGTGAACTGGAAGATATCGATGTGGTTATTCAGTTCGCTAACAGGGAAACTATCTCTCCAATTGGTATTGTCAGAGATGTGGAAGTTTTATGCGGTAAGACTAAATACCCTACTGATTTTCTAGTACTTGGTAAAGCTGCTAGTAAAACTTGTCCTATTATTTTTGGTAGACCCTTTTTGAATACTTGTGGAGCTGTTATAGATTGTAAGAAGGAGAAAATTTTGACTAAGTTTGATGGAGAATCTTATGAGTTTAATTTTTCTAAGTTTACTAAAGCTCCTTATGAAACTGAATTGCCTAATGAAGATTTTAGAGTTGAACAGCTTGCCTCTATTGCTCTTGCTCCTAATAATGCTCTGCAACAATTTATGGAGGATCATGAAAGCGAGATCTTCAGGGAAGAAAGAAATGAGATTGACGAGATTCTTCTTCGTCAGCTGGAGTTGCTTAAACACAATTTACTAGTGGAGGATCTGGGTACCACTTTGTCACCTAAGGAAGATCCTGTTTTTGATTTAAAGCCTTTACTTGATGATCTTAAATATGCTTATATAGATGATAAGAAAATATATCCTATTATTATTAGTTCTAAACTTTCAGGAAAGGAAGAAGAAAGGTTATTGGAAATATTGAGGAAACACCGAGGAGCTATGGGATATACTCCTGATGATTTAAAAGGGATTTCTCCTACTATATGTCAGCATGCTATTAATATGGAGCCATATGCAAAACCAGTTATTGAACATCAACGCCGTTTAATTCCTAAGATGAAGGAAGTGGTAAGAAATGAGGTATTGAAACTTCTTGACGCTGGTATTATTTATCCTATTGCTGATAGTAGATGGGTTAGTCCTGTTCATTGTGTTCCTAAGAAAGGAGGAATTACTACTGTGCCTAATGAGAATAACGAGCTTATTCCTCAAAGGGTAGTAGTTGGTTATAGGATGTGCATCGATTTTAGAAATGTCAACAAAGTACTAAGAAAGATCATTATCCTTTACCGTTTATAGATCAAATGTTAGAGAGATTATCTAAGAAAACTCATTTTTGTTTTCTTGATGGTTATTCTGGTTTCTCTCAGATTGTTGTTAAAAAGCAAGATCAAGAGAAAACCACTTTTACTTGTCCTTATGGAACTTATGCTTATAGACCTATGCCTTTTGGTTTGTGCAATGCTCCTGCTACTTTTCAAAGATGCATGTCTGCTGTTTTCATGGTTTTTGTGAAGAAATTGTGGAGGTATTCATGGACGATTTCTCCGTCTATGGAACTTCTTTTAATAATTGTTTGCACAATCTTGATAAAGTTTTGCAGAGATGTGAAGAAACTAATATTGTCCTTAATTGGGAGAAGTGCCACTTTATGGTGAATGAAGGAATTGTTCTTGGACATAAAATCTCTGAAAAAGGTATTGAAGTTGATAGAGGAAAGGTTGAAGCAATTGAGAAAATGTCCTGTCCTAGGGATGTTAAAGGTATTCGTAGTATTCTTGGTCATGCTGGTTTCTATAGGAGGTTTATTAAAGATTTCTCTAAGATTTCAAAGTCTCTGACTAATCTTCTTTAAAAGGATGTACCATTTGTTTTTGATGATGATTGTAAGGAAGCTTTTGAAAATCTTAAGAAGGCTTTAACTACTGCTCCTATTGTCCAATCACCTGATTGGAATTTACCCTTTGAAATTATGTGTGATGCTAGTGATTTTGCTGTAGGTGCTATTCTTGGACAGCGCATAGATAAGAAATTGAATGTTATTCATTATGCTAGTAAGACTCTTGATGCTGCTCAGAAGAATTATGCTACTACTGAGAAGGAGTTTATTGCTGTTGTTTTTGCTTGTGATAAGTTTAGACCTTATATTGTTGATTCGAAAGTTACTATTCATATTGATCACGCTGCTATTAGGTATCTTATGGCAAAGAAGGATGCTAAGCCTAGGCTTATTAGATGGGTGTTGCTTTTACAAGAGTTTGATTTGCATATTCTAGATAGGAAAGGTGCTGAAAATCCTGTTGCTGATAATTTGTCTAGGTTGGAAAACATTTCTTTTGATCCTATTCCTGTTAATGATAGTTTTCCAAATAAACAATTGGCTGCAATAAAGGTAACTTCGCGAGACAGTCCTTGGTATGCTGATTATGCTAACTTTATTGTTTCCAAGTATTTGCCTCCAACCTTTACAGCCCAGCAAAGAAGGAAATTCTTTTATGACTTGAGGCATTATTTTTGGGATGACCCACACTTATATAAAGAAGGAGTGGATGGTATTATGCAAAGATGTGTTCCAGAATATGAAAAACAAGAGATATTGAGGAAATGTCATGGTAGTGCTTATGGAGGACATCATGCTGGAGATAGAACTGCACAAAAGGTTCTACAATCAGGTTTTTATTGGCCTACCCTTTTTAAAGATGCTAGAAAGTTTATTTTATCTTGTGATGAATGCCAAAGAGTTGGTAATATTTCTAGACGCAACAAAATGCCTATAAATTATTCTCTTGTTATTGAACCATTTGATTGTTGGGAATTTAACTTTATGGGTCCTTTTCCTCCTTCAGAAGGTTATACTCATATACTTGTTGCTGTTGATTATGTTACTAATTGGGTAAAAGCTATACCTACAAAGAGTGCCGATGGTGAGACCTCATTAAAGATGCTTAAGGATGTTATTTTTTCTAGGTTTGGTGTGCCTAGATATCTTATGACTGATGGAGGTTCTCATTTTATTCATGGCGGTTTTAGGAAGAATCTTGCTAGATATGACGTTAATCATAGAATTGCTTCTGCTTATCATCCCCAAACTAGTGGGCAAGTAGAGCTATCGAATAGAGAGATCAAGTCTATCTTGCAGAAGACTGTTAATAGATCTAGGAAAACTGGGCTAGCAAGTTGAACGATGCTTTATGGGCTTATAGAACTGCTTATAAGAACCCCATGGGCATGTCTCCTTACAAAATGGTTTACGGAAAAGCATGTCACTTGCCTTTAGAATTAGAACACAAAGCTTTTTGGGCAGTGAAAGAGCTTAATAGGGATTTTAAACTTGCTGGTAAGAAAAGGTTGCTTGATTTGAGTTCCTTAGATGAGTGGAGAAATGAAGCTTATGAGAATGCCAGACTTTTCAAAGAGAAAGTCAAGCAATGGCATGATAGGAGAATTCTTAAGAGAGAATTGCATGTTGGTGAGAAAGTTCTATTGTATAGGTCTCGTCTCAGATTTTTTGCAGGTAAATTACTCTCAAAATGGGAAGGACCCTTTATTATTGAAGAGGTGTATCGTTCAGGTGCGATAAAGATTGCTTCTCTTAAAGATAACACTACCCAAGTGGTGAATGGGCAAAGACTCAAACATTATATTTCTGGAAATTCTTATAATGAAGATATAGATATTATTCAAGTGGTGACTCCGGAAGAATTCATCAAAGATCATATGCAGGAAACTGCAGAGTCCGTTTTCGAATAGGTAACAGTTCTAGTCAGAAAAGGTTCGCATTAAACTTTTCTGTTAATGCTTTTGTTGTTTTTATTAAATATGAAAAATCCCGAGATGAAAACGAGTTGGAAACGGAGCCCGGAGGCCCCACACCACCTGGTGGCGCGGGCCCCTGATGGCCGCGCCACCCTGTGGTGTGTTCACCTCGGAGCTCGTTTCCGTCCCGGTTTCCTCCTGTGACTTCATTTCGATGTTTAATATTCGCCTATATAACCCCCAGATTGCCCGAGGTCTGTATATCGTTTTCTCATCGTGTTTTTGTTTCAATCTGTTTCTGCCAGGAGTTGTTCTCAGTTTTAGAGGCATCATGGCCTCCGCAAGCAACGACAAGGAGAAGACACCTTCAAAAGATGATCACCAAGACCCCAAGTTGAAGGAAGGACATATGGCTGGAGGATCAAGGGCAAGATAACCTACTTTTGTAGGATCAATTAACGTTGGACGTGATTTTTCTCATAATATGCAGGGACCAATACCACCAATCCTAGACCTAAGCTCCTTCCCTGCGGCAGAGGAAGCCCTTCGGGTCACCGATGAGTTTTGCGATAAATATCAAGTTCTAAAGAAGGAGGTGGAGATATTCCAAGAGGAGAACAACAGACTTTGCAGTATGCTGGAAATCTTCCTCGCCCCAATCATGATTGCACCACCACCACCGAAGGAGTAATTCGTCATTGGTATTGGCATCCCCTTGGTTTGTTCCAAGCTTGGGATAGTGTCGCGGTATCACATCCTTACCTTTTACCCATTTACTTTTCAAGTAGAGTCATGTCATGAATAGAGAAGTTATCTTATAGAATAGTTTGCAGTATGGAAGTATCCTCCTTTAGTTGGTTATCTATGTATCCCTTGGTGTGAGTTGCGGTTATGAAATATTAATGAGAAGTCTTATCATTTACTTTCCGCACACTTTATTTTAGTTTGCAATTTTCCTTATATGATTAGT
Source organism: Dactylis glomerata (assembly GCA_007115705.1). Lineage (NCBI taxonomy): Eukaryota > Viridiplantae > Streptophyta > Magnoliopsida > Poales > Poaceae > Dactylis > Dactylis glomerata. The sequence continues at coordinate 3,132,150 of QXEO01000104.1, forward strand.
CTTGTTGATTAGTATTGGTATCACTTTGGGAGCATGAGTAAATCTAGTTGGTTTTGGCAAACTTAGCGTTGGTCAGTAGCAACAATACCTTGAGGTTTGAGTAGAAAAGAGGGAAATACTAGTAGATACATCATTTTAGCTTTCCTTCATGGTTGGCTCATAAGCATTAGTATTCTTAAGCTAAAATCGTTTATACTTTCAAGGAAGTTTGCATGATTGTTTTCTATCACATATATGGTTGTTTGTTTCATGCAATTCTTATGCTTGCTACCCAGCCTTGCTAGCCAAAAACCTGTACTGAGAGGGAATACTTCTCGTGCATCCAATTCCCAAAACCAAGTTACTTCCAAAGAGTCCACTATAAATTCCTATGCATGGTATTTTCAAGCCATTCCAAGTAAATTTTCATGTGCTACCTTTCAAAAACCTTCAACTACTTCTTATTTTGTGCCACTGTTTTTAGCTCATGAGGACGTGGTGGTTGAGTTTGTTATCTTCCATACTAAATTGAGTACCCCTCGACTTGCATGCTTCATTTGCTCGTCACATTTTGCAAGGGAGCTGGTCAGACCATTGTAATCTAAAAGAAAATAAAAGAAAAGAAAAAGGCACTCCTCCATGGTATGTGAAAGTTGGTGGGCACCCGATGAAATCGGTTAGCCATGGTTTGAGAAAGGAAAAGTGGGGAGGAGTGCCAAGCTAAAAAAGAGCACAATTGTGCCAATTAATCAACATCTCGGAACTGCTCTCACTTTTTTAGTATGGAAGATGGCAAGAACTCCGTTGCTAGTCGTTGACAGAAATAACCACCTCTCAAAACAACTTTTACCTCTATTTTACAAATGAAAATCTCTAGCACATGTTTAATCCCTGCTTCCCTCTGCAAAGGGCCTATCTTTTACTTTTTGTTGAGTCAACCTATTCCCCTCTATCTCAAGCAAGCATTTGAGTTGTTATGTTTCATTCATCCATATGTTGATTTGTTCGATCATGTTTACTATCTTCCTTTGTTTTAGTACAATGCTTTTATCTGAAAGAATATATCTTTGAAAGCTTTCTATGATTGTAAAGAGATTGTTATGGTTGAGCATGTGATTTTTGCTTTGTAAGTTCTGATATAAAAGGCTCTGATCGAAATATAAGTATAGTCTGTTCATTGTTCTCTGACCAAGAACAAAGGTTTACCATCACCAATCATGATTTACCTTGTGCATCTTTATTGTCATTCCTTTTGCTTATTGCAAGTCAAATTATATGAATGGAGGTTGCTGTCTATTATGACTTGTGCCTTGGTAAGTGTGATGCTTCTTGTCCATATTTTGTTTATCGATACTTCACTCCATAAACCTGTGGTCATGTTTACCGAGTTCAGTTTTCGCTTGGGGACAAGCGAGGCCAAAGCTTGGGGGATTTGATGGTGCGGTGTTGATGATGTAAATGACCGACCAGTTGGGAACCCCAAGAGAAGCTGTGATGAGCACAGCAGCAAGTTTTCCCTCAGTTATGAAACCAAGGTAATCAATCCAGTAGGAGAAAGCCAAACTTAAGAAGGTGATGCTTGCTAGCTTCACGACACTCCGGACAATGGCGCCAGACAACTTGCTGGTGCGTAGTTGACGTAGGAGCTTCTTCACCTAGCAGCAACGTGAAACCTGCACACAACACAAACAAATACTTTGCTCCCAACTTACGATGAGGTTGTCAATCTCACCGTTTTGCTGTAAACAAAGGGATGAGCGTATCGAGTGGTAAAAAGATAATAGTAATGCAAGTAAATTAAGCAGTGCGAGTAAAGTAAAACGGTGTAACAATGTAAAGGAAATTGGACCGGGGTCCACAGTTCACTAGTGGTGTCTCTCCATAAGATAAATAAAGGCATGCTGGGTAAACAAATTACAGTTGGGCAATTCATAGATTAAAGATAACGTACATACATCACGAGGATCACTATGAGGTTTACTCTGGGCATTACGACAAAATACATAGACCGTAATCCAACTGCATCTATGACTAAAAATCCACTCACGGGGAATCATCCGAGGACCCCTTGAGTATTAAGTTGCGAACAACAGATAATTGCATTAAGCAAAGTGCGTAATGTAAACAAAACAAATGTCCTTGGACACAAGAATGTTGTTTTCTCCCTAGTGGCAACATCACATCTACAACGTTAGAGGTATCTGTCACTCCCCCAGATTAAATAGAGGCATGAACCCAACTATCGAGCATAAATACTCCCTCTTGGAGTTACTAGCATCTACTAGGCCAAGATAGCTACTAGCAACGGAAAGCATGCAAGAACATAAACAACATAGAGATAACATAAGATATATAATTCAGCACATCAACTTGACATAGTACCAATACTCATCGGATCCCAACAAACACAACATGTATGATTACATAAAGATGATCCTGATCATATAGGGCAGCTCACAAGATCTAAACATGAAGCACATCGTGGAGGAGACAACCATCTAGCTACTGCTATGGACCCATAGTCCAAGGTAGACTACTCACACATCACTTCGGAGGCGACCATGATGGTATAGAAGGCCTTTGGTAGGGATTCTCCTCTCCGGCAGGGTGCCGAGAAGAGCTCCTGGATCCTCCCGATCTCGCAATGGTGACAGCGGCGGCTTGCAGTATGTTTCTGGGAAAAGCGATCCGTCCTTTAGGTTTTTTCCGTCGAGGGGACTTTATAGGCGAAGGGGCGTCGTCGGGAGTGGACCAGGGCGCCCTCACCATAGGTGGGCGCGGCCAGGGGCTGGGCCGCGCCCCCTGGTGATGAGGCTGGCCCCTCGCCCCTCTCCGTGTCATCTTCGGTCTTCGCGAAGCTTCGGTAAAAATAGGAGGTTCGGCTTTTGTTTCGTCCAATTCTGAGAATATTTCCTGTGTAACTTTTCTAAAACACAAAAATAGCAGAAAACAGGAAAATAGCACTGTGGCATCTTGTTAATAGGTTAGTTCTAGAAAATGCATAAAAACGCCATGAAGTGTAACAAAACTCAAAGCAAATGGTGTAAGAACAAGCATGGAGCATAAAAAATTATAGATACGTTTGAGACGTATCAAGCATCCCAAAGCTTAACTCCTGCTAATCCTCGAGTAGGTAAGCGATAACAAAAGAATAATTTTTGAGGTGACATGCACCATCACAATCTTGATCATCTATGTAAGCATTGAGTGCTGGGATCAAAAGAACTTAAAACATTGGCATAAAAGACATAATCTTGACAATAAGAAACTTAGCAACCATGTTATAACATGAAAAGAAACACAAACGAAAGATCATGAATAATGAAACAATGAAAGTCAAACGTGTGTTCAAATCATATGGAAAAACATAGCAAATGGTTTTCAGCTTGTCCTTCATGGAATAGCAAAACATAAATGCATTGGACACCTTCAAGTTTAAGAGGGCGCCTAGATACAAATAATTTAAGAACAAGTGAAACCAAAATAATGAATCAATCAATGATAACTTTGGGATAATGCACATTAAACTCAGAATGGCAAATATGCTCTCCTAGACGGTGCATAAAGGTAGAAGGTGGTGACTCAACATAAAAGTAAAAGAAAGGCCCTTGGCAGAGGGAAGTAGTGATTGCAAGTTTTATAAACCTTCAAAAATTATGGTACTTACTAGCTTTGAGCTCTCATTGCCCCCATCATAGGCATATTGAATAGTTAAAGTAAATGCAAGAACATTTATGAGCATATGCTTGACAAATCATAAGTTGAAAACCTCGTGTCCCGTGAAGTACGAATACACAAACCTCATGCTACTCGACTTAGGGTCCCAAGCAAGTTCTTGTCATTGTAAGTATATGCGTATCATCGAGAACCACCAATGGGGTACCTCCGTGCCTGATGACATGGAACAAGCCCAGATCAAAATGATAGGACAAACAGACAATGAACACCTCGACATCTCTTTTATTTACCATTGGTATAGCTTTTTATTTTGAAATGCGTCGTCGAATGTCCACTATGGGCATGCTATAAATTTCCACCATGAATTATGCATGGCTTAGATTAGCGGCCTAGACGTTTCTCTAACACATATACAAACTCCATGATCCCGCAAGATTCCCAACTTGTTTCACATCGCGAGTATCCATAAACAAAAGATCACGATATCAACTCAAATAAGAAATGCAATGTTGAAAGCTTACCCCATGACGGCATGGTTTAGCTAATTTCCAACTTACAACTTGCAAGCATAATGTCAACATAAAAGAGCCACAATGTCAAAATTATTAAAAATGAGAAAAGTAAAGTGTGCCATCAGGTTCGTGAGAGCTTAACTGACCAATTTTCGCATAACACTGATAAGAGTTTAATTTGAAGGATAGATAAAAGCAAGTCAAATGTACTTGGAATAGCAAATTACTAATAGGTATGTATGGTGGACACATTGGCATAACTCGGTTTTTGGGAGTTGGATACACGAGTAGAGCTCATACTCAGTACAAAACGAGGGCTAGCAAAAGACTGGGAGCGACCAACTAAGAGAGCAAAAATGGCCATAATCATGCAAAGCGACAAAGCAACATTAAGAGAAGCATAAAATGGCATCAAAAGTCAAAAACTAAATGATCATAGAGGCTTATGGCGACTTGTTAGAGTCAAACATGTTGTAAGCATGCGCCAAGTCAACCCAAATAAACCATCAAAGGAGAAAACCAAATTAATGCTTCCAAATAATAAAACAACGCATGATTTTTTCAATGGCTCATTAATCAATATCAGTCATTTGATACAAGTCATGCTACAACAAAAATCACTAAGCATACTATCAAAACGACATCAAGCATGACATGAAAAAGTCTAAGCCGCAGTCTAAACAAGCTCCTTTTTGTACCACTTTTTTGCATGAAACTTTTTCTCTTTTCCAACACCATTCGAACCTTTTTGAAACAACCTTTTTTTATGAATACCAACATAGACCAGAGGTCCAAATACACCTTGATGCAAAGATAAAACAAGATCTGAACAAAAATCAAGGCGAAAAACGAAAGCTAAACGCAGTAGCAGAAAAAGAGAACACTCGTTGAACGATAAGAGTGAAAAACGGAGTGTTCTTGGCAAATGAAAAGCGAGTACATCTCCTCCAAAAGAAATTTGTTGGGGTCCAACCATTTATTGCAGAAAAAAAACAAAAGAAAACTGAAAACTAAAGTAAAGACGCTCCAAGAAAAACGCATAGTGCATAAAGCAATAAAAATATAGTGTTTTGAAAGATGACCTGATTTTTGCCAATGAAGAAGGGGTGCCTCGGGGGCATCCCCAAGCTTTGATGCTTGTACCTCTTGGATATTTCTTGGGGTGCACGGGAATCCCCAAGCTTGAGCTTTTGTCCATTCTTCATCTCATCTCATCATTCCCCAATCCCTACACTTGAAAACTTCCTTCATACAAAACTCAACACAATACTATTAGCAACGTTAGCATAAACATAATAATGAATCAACCCTTTTTGGTTCAGGTTTCAACTCAAAGACACCACATATAAAGCATATACTACTGTAGCAACTTCCCCAAAAGTTCTGTGATCAAAAGAACTCAAAAAGAAAGCGATCGAGAGGCAAACACAAATAGTGGCAGAAATCTGTCAAAATAGAACAGCTGACAAAGGTCAATTTTTTTCGAGGACCTTCTGTTGCTCAAATCGAAAAGTGTAAAACTAATGAAAGTTTGGATATAACCTGGGGCATATGCACAAGAAATCGCAGGTCAAAAAGATATCCTGAGAATTTTCACGAATTTTTATGGTGCAGCACCGAAATCTGTTTCAGGACAGCAACTTCCCCAAATCTTACCTCACTCAAATTAGAGGTTCTTCTTGGCACAACAATGAAATAAAAATGATAAGGAGCGGTTATTACAGTAGTAATAACTTCCAAGACTCAAATAAAAGAAAAAGAACTGAAATTAAAATAATGGGTTATCTCCCAATAGTGCTTTTCTTTAACGCCTTTGAGCTAGGCGCAGAAAGTACAAATCAAGTAATATCAAGCGATGAAGCATCAAGCTCATAATTTGCTCTAAGAATAGAGTCAAAAAGTAATTTCTTCCTTCTTCTAGGGAAGTGTTCCATACCTTTCCTAAATGGGAATTGATATTTGATGGTGCCTTCCTTCATATCAATGATGGCACCTACAGTTTGAAGAAAAGGTCTTCCCAAAATAATAGGACATGAAGCATTGCATTCAATATCCATAACAAGAAAATCAACGGGAACAAGGTTATTGTTAACCATAATAAGAACATCATTAATCCTTCCCAAAGGTTTCTTCTTAGCAACATCAGCAAGAGGAACATCATAATAACACTTTTCAAGCGGTGGTAAACCAAGCATGTCATAAATCTTTCTAGGCATAATAGAAATACTAGCACCTAGATCACATAAAGCATGGCAATCAAAACCATTAACATGCGTATCAATGATGGGCTCCCAACCATCTTCTAATTTCTTGGGAATAGAAGCTTTTTGCTTTAACTTTTCCTCCCTAATTTTCATGAGAGCGTTGGTAATATGATTTGTAAAAGCAATATTCAAAGAACTAGCATTAGGACTCAAAGCAAGCTTTTGCAAGAACAAAATAACCTCAGATATATTGCAGCCATCAACATCAAAATCATTAAAAGAAATAGAGCTATCATCTCCCACACTCAAAAAAATTTCAGCACTCTTTTGAGAAAAAGTTTTTGAAGTTTTGGGCTTTTTAACACAAGGAGTAGGAGTTTTCTCTATACCAATCAAAGTAAGAGGATTGCTAGCATTTGGAACAACATCATTAGAGGTAGTAATAGTACATACCTTCTTCTTTCTAGCCATATCATCTTTTCTTTCCCACCTGGCATGCAATTTTGCTAATATCCTAACATTTTCATCAATTTTAACTTGGATAGCATTAGCAGCAGCAAAAGTATTGCTTTCTTTCACCTCATTAGGCAATAATTTTAGTTTCAGAACTTCAACATCAAGAGCAAGGCTATCAACTTTAGAAGCAAGAATATCAATTTTGCCTAACTTTTCCTCAACAGACTTGTTAAAAGTAGTTTGCTTACCGATGAAGTCCTTGAGCATGACTTCAAGCTCAGAGGGCGCACCCCTATTGTTGTTGGAGGAATTACCATAAGAGTTACCATAACCATTACCATTGGTAGAAGGATACGTCCTATAATTGTTACTAGCAAAATTGTTCCTATAAGCATTATCGTTGAAATTATTACTTCTAATGAAGTTTACATCAACATGATCTTCTTGAGCAACCAAAGAAGCCAAAGGAACATATTAGGATCAACATGAGCTCTATCATTAGAAAGTATAAGCATAATAGCATCAATCTTATCACTCAAGGAAGAGGTTTCCTCAATAGAATTTACCTTCTTACCTTGTGGAGCTCTCTCGGTGTGCCATTCAGAATAATTTACCATCATGTTGTCGAGAAGCTTTGTTGCGGCGCCCAAGGTAAGGGACATAAAAGTGCCTCCAGCAGCTAAATCCAATAGGTTTCTTGAAGTAAAATTCAGTCCTGCATAAAAAGTTTGGACAATCATCCAAGTAGTCAGTCCATGAGTGGGATAATTCTTTATCATAGATTTCATTCTTTCTCAAGACTGAGCAACATGTTCATTATCAAAGTGTCTAAACTTCATAATATCACTATGCAAAGCTATAATCTTAGCAGGAGGATAGTATTTTCCAATAAAAGCATCCTTCGCGACACTCCGGACAATGGCGCCAGACAACTTGCTGGTGCATAGTTGATGTAGGAGCTTCTTCACCTAGCAGCAACGTGAAACCTGCACACAACACAAACAAATACTTTGCTCCTAACTTACGATGAGGTTGTCAATCTCACCGATTTGCTATAAACAAAGGGATGAGCGTATCGAGTGGTAAAAGGATAATAATAATAATACAAGTAAAGTAAATAGTGCGAGTAAAGTAAAACAATGTAACAATGTAAAGAAAATTGGACTGGGGTCCACAGTTCACTAGTGGTGTCTCTCCATAAGATAAATAAAGGCATGCTGGGTAAACAAATTATAGTTGGGCAATTGATAGAGTAAAGATAACGTACATACATCACGAGGATCACTATGAGGCTTACTCTGGGCATTACGACAAAATACATAGACCGTAATCCAACTGCATCTATGACGAAAAATTCACTCGCGGGGAATCATCGGAGGACCCCTTGAGTATTAAGTTGCGAACAACAGATAATTACATTAAGCAAAGTGTGTAATGTAAACAAAGCAAATGTCCTTGGACACAAGAATGTTGTTTTCTCCCTTGTGGCAACAACACATCTACAACCTTAGAGGTATCTGTCACTCCCCCAGATTAAATAGAGGCATGAACCCAACTATCGAGCATAAATACTCCCTCTTGGAGTTACTAGCATCTACTCGGCCAAGATAGCTACTAGCAACGGAAAGCACACAAGATCATAAACAACATAGAGATAACATAAGATATATAATTCAGCACATCAACTTGACATAGTACCAATACTCATCGGATCCCAACAAACACAACATGTATGATTACATAAAGATGATCCTGATCATGTAGGGCAGCTCATAAGATCTAAACATGAAGCACATGGTGGAGGAGACAACCATCTAGCTACTGCTATGGACCCATAGTCCAAGGTAGACTACTCACACATCACTCCGGAGGCGACCATGGTGGTGTAGAAGGCCTCCGGCAGGGTGCCGGGAAGAGCTCCTGGATCCTCCCGATCTCGCGACGGCGGCGGCTTGCAGTATGTTTATGGGAAAAGCGATCCGTCCTTTAGGTTTTTCCCGTCGAGGGGACTTTATATAGGCGAAGGGGCATCGTCAGGAGTGGACCAGGGTGCCCTCACCATAGGTGGGCGCGGCCAGGGGCTGGGCCGCGCCCCCTGGTGGTGAGGCTGGCCCCTGGCCCCTCTCCATGTCATCTTCGGTCTTCGTGAAGCTTCGGTAAAAATAGGAGGTTCGTCTTTTGTTTTGTCCAATTCCGAGAATATTTCATGTATAACTTTTCTGAAACACAAAAATAGCAGAAAACAGGAAACTGGCACTGTGGCATCTTGTTAATAGGTTAGTTCCGAAAAATGCATAAAAATGCCACGAAGTGTAACAAAACTCAAAGCAAATGGTGTAAGAACAAGCATGAAGCATCAAAAATTATAGATACGTTTGAGACGTATCAGGGTTGATACGTCCATTTTGCATCACTATTTTATATCATAATTTACTGCTATTCATTGATATATTTCATATTTAGAGGTGATACTTATGTTGTTTTCTCTGCTTTTACATATTTGATGATTATTGGAGGACTTGCTGCCGGAGTCAGGATTCTGCTGGAAAAGAGACCGTCAAGACACCATATTTCTGAAGATCAGCAATTCCAAGAAAATACCCAGAAATTCATATTTCATTAGAAGACAAAGGTTGCCAGAAGGAGAGAGCGAAGGGAGCAGCCGGGGGCCCACACCACCAGCTGGCGCGGGCCATCCGCTGGCCGCACCACCCAGTGGTGTGGCCACCTTGGCCCACTTCTGCCATCGCCCCCTCGCGTATATGGTCGTCCCCGAAAACCTAAGATAGGGAGGGGGATCAGAGATAGACTCCGCCGCCTCTGCGGGACGGAAAACACAAAGAGAGAGAAAGCTCTCCGGCAGGCAGAAATCTACCAGGGAAATTCCTTCCCGGAGAGGGGAGATCATCACCATCATCGTCGCCATCGTCCACGCCATCGAGTTGGACTTCATCGAGATCATCATCATCATCACCATCACCAGCACCTTCATCACCACCATCACCACGCCATCCCACTGTAACATCTTGGGTTGAATCTTGTCCAATTCTTAGGGGAAACTTTCCCGGTGTTGATTACTTGTAGTTGATGCTATTGAGTGGAACTGTTGAATTAAGTTTTATGTTCAGATTGTTATTTACCATTATTTCACCTCTGGTCATGATCCATATGATGTCTTGTGAGTAGTTCGTTTAGTTCTTGAGGACATGGGAGAAGTCGAGATGTTAGTAGTGAAACTATTTTGAGTAATATTTGATGGTTTGATATTTATATGTTGTGGTGCTATTTCACTAGTGGTGTCATGTGAACGTCGACTACATGATACTTCACCTTTATGGGCCTAGTGGAATGGATTGTGTATTTGGCTACTAATTGTGGGGTTGCCGGAGCAACAGAAACCTAAACCCCTGTTAGGAAACCATTACACCAGGGAGTGTAGGATCTCAGAGTTTAAGGTTGTGGTTAGATTTATCTTAATTACTCTCTTGTAGTTACAGATGCTTGCACGGGGTATAATCACAAGTGTGTATTAGTCCAAGTTGGGGGAGTACACTAGCATAGGTTCACCCCCATAACACTTATCAAACCAATGAAGATTACTTAGCTGCATGAAGCGAAAGCACTCGACAGAAACTCCCGTGTGTCCTCGGAAACGTTTGGTAATCATAAGTTACACAACCGTCTTGTCCTTTGCTCTAGAAAGGATTGGGCCACTTGCAGCAATTATTATTATTGTCTTTCATTTACTCGTACTTTATTTATCTGCATTACCAAATACCCCTGAAAACCCGTTTGCTAGTATTTACAGTGAATCCTTGATCAAAACTGCTTGTCAACACCTTCTGCTCCTCGTTGGGTTCGACACTCTTATTTATCGAAAGTACTATGATACACCCCCTATACTTGTGGGTCATCAGGGCGCGCACTGACAAGATGGCATGGGCGATCCCGGAGGCCAACATGCCGGTGCCGCACAACATGTTCAACAAATGACATGATTGACACCGGACATGCCGGTATGCTTGCAGCATCTCTATTCTTCGTATATTTTCATGTCAAAACTTCTTTTCATGGCCGGGCAATTTATGTGTTGGCCTATTATGAGCATGAGGAGGATTGCACTATGCACGAAATGATCAATGGCAGCATCCCTATAGATGGTGAACTCGAGGACAAGCATGAGACTCAACAAGATGAGATCTCTATTAGTAGGGAGCCATTGTTTAGGTATGATGCGGGCCCTTTGGATGAGGCCAAAATGTTGAAGAAGAAGAAGAACCAAAGGACTAGAGGATACGTGGTCGCGGAGGACAATGTGCTTTTGTGATGCCTAGATGACAATATCTCAAGATCCAATTTGCGGTTTTGAGCAAAAGGAGGAACATATTTGGGGAGGGTTGGGAAGTACTACCATGAACATAGGAAATTCAAGCCCTCCAACATTGAGAGTGATCAGAATGACGTCTCTCTTCAAAAGAGATGGCCATCCATCTAAGCGGAGTGCAACAAATTTTGCGGTGCACACGAGCATGTGTTAGCCCAGCCATTGATCGGCATTGGTGTTGTGAACATGGTTAAACCGTTTTCCTATTATTCTCATGCCAATCTATCTTATATATGTAACTGTCTCTATTGGATTCTCATCCATATGTGTAGGTGTTTCAAACTTTGGATTACTTCAAGGAGGTGAATGTGAACAAGCCGTTCACGTTGACCTATTGTTGGAAGATGATCCAAAAGTGTCCCAAGTAGGAGCAAATCTATAATTCATACAAGAAGAGTCTAGAAGGCTTAAAGAAGAGTGGCAATGAATCATCGGTCATCAATCTTGAAGAGCGTGAACCAACAACAGGTGGTCGTACGGTTCGGCAAAGGTACCACAAGTACACAACGCAAGATCTTAAGCGTAGCAAAACATATAATTTCTTTATCACCTTGAATTGACTTTTCTTCCTAAGTCAAAGATATAATCCTATATATCCACCTCCTACCACTAGCTTTTGCCATGAGGTAAGCAGTCATAGACTCTCCTTCCAGTAATTATTTCTCCTTAGACCTCTCTAACCATTTAACCTCTTCCTCCTAAAGATCTTACCACCAGCTTTTTCTTCTTTCTATTAAAACCCTCCCAATTCAAATTCTAGCCTTAAAAGGCAATCCTCAACTCAGTAGCCTACTTTGATAATTAATACCCCTTAATTAATTGATGTGTGGCCTCTCTTTCTCTATGGGCCACACGGTCGGTTCACATACCCTAATTCAACGGAAGCGTGATCGGTTACGGTGCTGATTGGAGGAAAATATCGCTTGTTTCTCTCCTCCAATCGTCCTCTGCCTTGGTCGCGATGAAACTCTTTTAAGGCCCTTTAACCCGGAATGGATGGAGTACTCTCATTAGAATTCATGATAATATTAAATTCACCTAATAACAAGAAAGGAAACTTATTTTGTACATATCTATTATAAAGCAAAACCTACTAACATGCATTTATAATGTCTATCTCAACATGCATATTAAATTCACCTAATAACAAGAAAGGAAACTTATTCACCCATGTTACTATGTCTCGACAAACTTTTTTTCGGACTCAAAGTTATCAACGCATATGCACGTGAGTTATCAACTCCTTTGCACGTGAGTTACCAATGATAAATGTAAAAACTTATCAACCCTAAAAGTTAATATTATTCAAAAAAAATTAGCTGCCTTTTTTTGCTCACAAGTTATTAGCCCATTTTCCGGATTTTTTTTATGTTAAAATTTTCGTTTTATGAAAAGTTTTACACGCATGCACTAAGAGACAAAAAAAACATATTCATATAGATTTTTTCGTAATTCGAAATTTCAAAATATTTTATCTCTCAAACAATAACTCTGATTTAAGATCCATTTTCACTAATAAATCACTCTCGACGAAACCTTCAAAACTAGCACCCATATTGGTATGTTTCGATAAACTTTTTTTTAGACTCAAAGTTATCAACCCGTCTGCACGTGAATTATCAACCCCTTTGTATGTGAATTATCAATGGTAAATGTAAAAATTTACCAACCCTAAAAGTTAATTTTGTTTAAAAAATTAGCCATCTTTTTTCGCTCACAAGTCATTAACCCATTTTTTAGATTTTTCATGTTAAATTTTTTATTTTACAATAAGTTTTACATGCATGCACTACAAGACGAAACAACAGATTCACATAGATTTTTCCTAATTTGAAAATTCAAAATATTTTATCTCTCAAACGACAACTCTGATTTAAGATTCGTTTTCACTAATGAATTACTCTCGACGAGATCTTCAAAACTAGCACCCATGTTGGTATGTTTCGATCAAATTTTTTTGACTCAAAGTTAACAACCCATATACACATGATTTATCAACCCCTTTACATGTGAGTTATCAATGGTAAATATAAAAAGTTATCGACCCTAGAAGTTAATTTTATTTGGATTTTTTAGCCTACTTTTTTTGCTCACACGTTATTAACCCTTTTTGGTGACTTTTTCCTCTCAAAATTTTAATTTTATGAAAAGTTTTGCATGTATTCACTACAAGACGAAAAAAATGTCACATGGATTCTCTCCTAATTTGAAAATTCAAATCATTTTATCTCTCAAATGACAACTATGATTTAAAATCCTTTTCCATAACAAATCAGTCTCGACGAGATCTTCGAAACTAGCACCCATGTTGGTATGTTTCAAGAAACTTTTTTCAACCTAAAATTTATCAACTCTCTGCATGTGAGCTATCAACCCCTCAGCATGTGGGTTGATACGTCTCAAACGTATCTATAATTTTTGATGCTCCATGCTTGTTTTCACACCATTTGCTTAGTGTTTTATTACACTTCGTGCCATTTTTATGCATTTTCCGGAACTAACCTATTAACGAGATGCCATAGTGCCAGTTCCCTGTTTCTGCTGTTTTTGTGTTTCAGAAAGGTTACATAGGAAATATTCTCGGAATTGGACGAAACAAAAGCCAAACATCCAGAAATTTACCGAAGCTTCTAGAGGATCGAAGAGGAGATGAAGAGGGGCCACGAGCCGGCCACACAGTAGGGCGGCGCGACCCAGGCCCTGGCCGCGCCCCCTATGTGTGAGGCTGCCTCGGTCTACTTCTAACGCTGCCCCATCGCCTATAAAGACCCCCCGACGGGAAAAACCTAAAAACCCGATCAATTTTCCAGAAACACATCACGATCCGCCGTTGTCGTCGACCCAAGATCGTAAGGGTCCAGAAGCTCTTCCTGGTACCCTGCTGGAGAGGGAAATCACCACCGGAGGTCTTCTTCATCGCCATGCTTGCCTCCGGCGCGATGAGTGAGTAGTCTACCTTGGACTATGGGTCTATAGCAGTAGCTAGTTGGTTGTCTTCTCCACCATGTGCTTCATATTTAGATCTCGTGAGCTGCCTTACATGATCGAGATAACCGTTATCTATTTCTACATGTTGTGTTTGTTGGGATCCGATGAATATTAGTGTTATGATTCAGTTGATGTGCTGAATATTATCTTATGTTATCTCTATGTTGTTTATGATTGATACGTCTCTAACGTATCCATAATTTTTCATGCTCCATGCTTGTTTTTACACCATTTGCTTAGTGTTTCGTTACACTTCGTGGCACTTTTATGCATTTTCTGGAACTAACCTATTAACAAGTTGCCACAGTGTCAGTTCCCTGTTTTTTGCTATTTTTGTGTTTCAGAAAAGTTACATAGGAAATATTCTCGGAATTGGATGAAACAAAAGCCAAACATTCATAAATTCATCGAAGCTTCCAGAGAACCAAAGAGGAGATGGAGTGGGGCCACAGGCCGCCCACACAACAGGGCGGCGCGGCCCAGGGCTAGGCCGCGCCCTCTATGTGTGTGGCCGCCTCGGTCCACTTCTGACGATGCCCCTTCGCCTATAAAGACCCCCCGATGGGAAAAAACTAAACACCCGATCACTTTTCCAGAAACATATCGTGATCCGCCGCCATCGTCGACCCGAGATCGGGAGGGTCCAGAAGCTCCTCCCAGCTCCCTGCTGAAGAGGGGAATCACCACCGAAGGTCTTCTTCATCACCATGCTTGCCTCCGACGCAATGAGTGAGTAGTCTACCTTGGACTATGGGTCCATAGAAGTAGCTAGATGGTTGTCTTCTCCACCATGTGCTTCATGTTTAGATCTCGTGAGCTGCCTTACATGATCGAGATCACCATTATGTAATTCTACATGTTGTGTTTGTTGGGATCCGATGAATATTGGTGTTATGATTGAGTTGATGTGCTGAATATTATCTTATGTTATCTTTATGTTGTTTATGAACTTGCATGCTCTCTGTTGTTAGTAGCTATCTTGGCCGAGTAGTTGCTAGTGACTCCAAGAGGGGGTATTTATGCTTGATAGTGGGTTCATGCTTCTATTTAATCTGGGGGAGTGACAGAAACCTCTAAGGTTATAGATGTGTTGTTGCCACTAGGGAGAAAACAACATTCATATGCTCAAGGGAATATGCTTTGTTTACATTACACACTTTGCTTAATGCAGTTATCTGTTGTTCGCAACTTAATACTTGTGGAGTTCTCGGATTGATTCGCCACAAGTGGATTATTAGTCATAGATGCAGTTGGATGGCGGTCTATGTATCTTGTTGTAATGCCCAGAGTAAATCTCATAGTGATCCTCTCGACATATGCACGTTGTCTTTATTCTATCAATTGCCCAACTGTAATTTGTTTACCCAGCATGTGTTATTTTATCTTATGGAGAGACACCACTAGTGAACTGTGGACCCCAGTCCTATTTCCATTATATTGCTATCACCTGTTTACTTTACTCGCACTGTTTACTTTACTCGCATACTACTATTGTTTTCCACTCGATACGCTCATACCCTTTGTTTCAAGCAAACCGGTAAGATTGACAACCTCATCGTAAGTTGGGAACAAAGTATTTGGTTGTGTTGTGTGCAGGTTCCACGTTGCCGCTCGCAAAGCAAAGCTTGGACTAGGCGCCTTATAAATTGTTCGGAGCTGTCGCGAAGCTAGCGAGCATCACCTTCATTCGCTTGGCTTTTTCCTACTGGATTGATAACCTTGGTTTCATAACTGAGGGAAAACTTGCTGCAATATTCATCAAACCTTCTCTTGGGGTTTCCAACTGGCCGGTCATTTTACTTCATCAACAAACGCAATCAAATTTTCTAGCACCATCAATACCGCGGCATCAACAAGTTTTCTGGCGCCATTGCCGGGGAAAAAGAAGACTTCTGCAAGGGGAGTTTCGCACGCACATCCTTTAATTTGTTTTAAGTTTTGCTTTACTTTATTTTTACTTGCATCATTTTATCAAAAACACAAAAAAATTAGTTCCTTTTATAGTTGTTATTTTTGTTGGTCTGTTATTGTCTTGCTTTATCATGCTTTCTATCAATGGTTGGTTTCTTTGAAATTAAATCTTTTTGGCAAGGTGGGTTCACGGAACAACAACAAAATTATTATGAGGAACACCGCATGTCACATGAAGGGAAACACTTATGGGAGCAAATCAATAGATTGTATATCATTGCTAGAAACATGTGCTCTACTTATAATGTTACTTATTGCTTTGATAGATCTTGTTAATGTAGGAGGTATAAACACCTCCCTTTTCAATGTGAGTATAATGATGATGTTACCATATCTTCTTATATTAATGGAAATTATGACTTTTATGATGTGGAACAAATTGAAGAATTTATTGCTTGGAAGGGTGCATTTGAACTTACTTATTTGCTTGAAAATACTGATGATGCACCTTATAAATATGAGGTTTATGATATACTTACATTTTGCTTTGATAATTACAAGGAAGAAAATGGCTATATTCTTAAATATCTTAATAGATGCTCTCCAATGGAAGAGACTAATGCCTTGAAGGAGCCTATGGAAGAAGAAATTGCTGAAACTGCAAGCTCATTGGATGAAAAAGAGGAGGAAGAATGGAGCTACCCATGTCTACCTCCCAATAAGAGTAACTCTTTAACTAATACCTTATTTGATCGCCCTCCATGCTTAAAGGAGGGTGAGTGTGATATTTATATTGTTGAGTTTGTTCATAATGCTACTGAAAATTATTATGAGAGAGGAAAATATGGTTGTTGGAATTCTCATGTTACTAAAACACCTCTCTTTATATTAAAAATTCTGAAGCTGCTCTTGTTTTATCTACCCATACTTGTTACTATGTGCTTCTTTGATTTATTTTCTTACAGGATTCCTATGCATAGGAAGCGGGTTAGACTTAAATGTGTTTCATATTTGCTCCTTGATGCTCTCTTTGTTTCAATTCATATTTCTTATGTGAGCATCTTCTAAAATTTCTGAGCCTAGCTCAAAGGCGTTAAAGAAAAGCACTCTTGGGAGATAACCCAATGTTTTTACTTTTAGTTCGTTTTCTTTTATTTGAGGCTTGGAAGTTATTACTACTGTAATAACCTCTCCTTATCATTTTTATTTCGTTTTTGTGCCAAGAGAAGCCTCCAATTTGAGTGAGGTAAGATTTGGGGATGTTGCTGTCCTGAAACAGTTTTCGGTGCTTCACCATAAAAATTCGTGAAAATTCTCTGTATATCTTTTGGACCTGCGATTTCTTGTGCATATGCCCCAGGTTATATCCAAACTTTCATTAGTTTAACACTTTTTGATTTGAGCAACAGAAAACCCTCTACAAATTCGACCTTTGTCAGCTGTTCTGTTTTGACAGATTTCTGCCAATATTTGTGTTTGCCGCTCGATCGCTTTCTTTTTGAGTTCTTTTGATCACGGAACTTTTGGGTAAGTTGCTAAAGTAGTATATTCTTTATATGTGGTGGTTTTGAGTTGAAACCTGAAGCAAAAAGGGGTTGATTTAATGTTATGCTTACACTAATGTTGCTAATAGAATTGTGTTGAGTTTTGTATGAAGGAAGTTTTCAAGTGTAGGGATTGGAGAATGATGAGATGAGTTGAAGAATGGACAAAATCTCAAGCTTGGGGATGCCCACGCACCCCAAGAAATATCCAAGAGGTACAAGCATCAAAGCTTAGGGATGCCCCCGAGGCACCCCTTCTTCATCGGCAAAAATCAGGTCACCTTTCAACACACTATATTTTTATTGATTCATGCACTATGCATTTTTCTTGGAGCGTTAGTTGTTTTAGTTTTCAGTTTTGTTTTGTTTTGTTTCTACAATAAATGGTTGGACCCCAACAAATTTCCTTTGGAGAAGTTGCCTTGCTTTTCATTTGCCAAGAACACTCCGTTTTTCACTCTTATCGTTCAACGAGTGTTCTCTTTTTCTAGAACTACGTTTAGCTTTCGATTTTCGCCTTGATTTGTGTTCAGATCTTGTTATATCTTTGCATCAAGGTGTATTATGACCTCTGGTCCATGTTGGTTTTCATCAAAAGAGTTTTTTTTAAAAGATTCGAATGGTGTTGGAAAAGAGAAAAGGCTTTATGCAAAAAAGTGGTACAAAAAGGAGCTTGTGTAGACTGTGGCCTAGGCTTTTGCATGTCGTGCTTGATGTTTTTTTGATAGTATGCTTAGTGGTTTTGCTGTAGCATGACTTGTCTCAAATGACTGAGATTGCTTAATGAGCCTTTGAAAAAATCATGCGTTGTTTTAATTATTTGGAAGCATTATTTTGGTTTTCTCCTTGATGCTTTATTTGGGTTAACTTGGCGCATGCTCACACATGTTAGACTCATACAAAGTCGCCATAAGCCTCTATGATCATTTAGTTTTTGACTTTTGATGCCATCTTATGCTTCTTTTAATGTCGCTTTGTCGCTCTGCATGATTATGGCCGTTATTGCTCTCTTAGTTGGTTACTCCCAGTCTTTTGCTAGCCCTCATTTTGTACTGAGTATGAGCTCTACTCGTGCATCCAACTCCTAAAACCAAGTTGTTCCAATGTGTCCACCATACATACCTATTAGCAATTTGCTATTCCAAAGTATATTTGACTTGCTTTTATCTATCCTTCAAATTAAACTCTTTTTGGTGGTATGCAAAAATTGGTCAGTAAAGCTCTCACAAACCTGATGGCACACTTTACTTTTCTCATTTTAAAATTTTGACATTGTGGCTCTCTTATGTTGAGTTATTATGCTTGCAAGTTGTAAGTTGGAAATTAGCCCAGCCATGCTGTCATGGGGCAAGCTTTCAACATTGCACTATCTTTCATTTGAGTTGATATCATGATCTTTTGTTTATGGATACTCGCGATGTGAAACAAGTTCGGAATCTTGCAGGATCATGGAGTTTTTATATGTGTTAGGGAAACACTTGGGCCGTTAATCTATGACATGCATAATTCATGGTGGAAATTTACAGCATGCCCATAGTGGACATTCGACGACGCATCTCACAATAAAAAGCTATACCAATGGTAAATAAAAGAGATGTCGAGGTGTTCATTGTCTGTTTGTCTTGTCATTTTGATGTGGGCTTGTTCCATGTCATCGGGCAGGAGGTACCCCGTTGGCGGTTCTCGATGATACACATATATTTACAATGACAAGAGCCTGCTTGGGACTCTAAGTCGAGTAGCATGAGGTTTGGGTATTCGTACTTCACGGGACATGAGGTTTTCAACTTATGATTTGTCCAGCATATGCTTCATAATTGTACTCGCATTAACTCTAACCATTCAAGATGCCTATGATGGGGGCAACGAGAGCTCAAAGCTAGTAAGTACCATAATTTTTGAAGGTTTATAAAACTTGCAATCACTGCTTTCCTCCGCGAAGGGCCTTTCTTTTACTTTTATGTTGAGTTACCACCTTCTATCTTTATGCACCGTCTAAGAGTGCATAGTTGTCATTCTTAGTGTAATGTGCATTGTCCAAAAGTTTTCATTGATTGATTCATGATTTTGGGTTCACTTGTTCTTAAATTATGTGTATCTAGTCGCCCTCTTAAACTTGAAGGTGTCCTATGCATATATGTTTTGCTATTCCATGAAGGACAAGCTGAAAACCATTTGCTATGTTTTTCCATATGATTTGAACACACGTTTGACTTTCATTGTTTCATTTTCTTGATCTTTCGTTTGTGTTCTTTTTTATGTTATAACATGGTTGCTAAGTTTCTTCTATCAAGATTATATCTTTCATGCCCATGTTTTAAGTTCTTTTGATCCCAGCGCACAATGCTTACATAGATGGTCAAGATTGTGTAGGTGCATGTCACCTCAAAAATTATTTCTTTTGTTATCACTTACCTACTCGAGGACGAGCAGGAGTTAAGTTTGAGGATGCTGATACATCTCAAACATATCTATAATTTTTGATGCTCCATGCTTGTTTTCACACCATTAGCTTAGTGTTTCGTTACACTTCGTGGCGTTTTTATGCATTTTCCGGAACTAACCTATTAACAAGATGCCACAGTGCCAGTTCCCTGTTTTCTGCTATTTTTGTGTTTCAGTAAAGTTACACAGGAAATATTCTCGGAATTGGACGAAACAAAAGCCAAACATCCAGAAATTTACCGAATCTTCCAGAGGACTGAAGAGGAGACGGAGAGGGGCCACGAGCCGGCCACACAGTAGGGCGGCGCAACCCAGGCCCTAGTCGCGCCCCCTATGTGTGAGGCCGCCTCGGTCTACTTCTGACACTGCCTCTTCGCCTATAAAGACCCCCCGAAGGGAAAAACCTAAGAACCATATCAATTTTCTAGAAACACATCGCGATCCGCCGCCGTCGTCGACCCGAGATCGGGAGGGTCTAGAAGCTCTTCCCGGCACCCTATCGGAGAGGGGAATCGCCACCGGAGGTCTTCTTCATGGCCATACTTGCCTCCGGCGCGATAAGTGAGTAATCTACCTTGGACTATGGGTCCATAGCAGTAGCTAGTTTGTTGTATTCTCCACCATGTGCTTCATGTTTAGATCTCGTGAGCTGCCTTACATGATCGAGATTACCGTTATGTAATTCTACATGTTGTGTTTGTTGAGATCCGATGAATATTGATATTATGATTGAGTTGATGTGCTGAATATTATCTTATGTTATCTCTATGTTGTTTATGATCTTGCATGCTCTCCGTTTTTAGTAGCTATCTTGGCCGAGTAGATACTAGTGACTCCAAGAGGGGGTATTTATGCTCGATAGTTAGGTTCATGCCTCTATTTAATCTGGGGGAGTGACAGAAACCTCTAAGGTTGTAGATGTGTTATTGCCACTAGGGAGAAAACAACATTCTTATGTCCAAGGGCATAAGCTTTGTTTACATTACACACTTTACTTAATGCAGTTATCTGTTGTTCGCAACTTAATACTCAAGGGGTCCTCGGATTGATTCCCCGCGAGTGGATTATTAGTCATAGATACAGTTGGATGGCAGTCTATGTATTTTGTTGTAATGCCCAGAGTAAATCTCATAGTGATCCTCTCGACATATGCATGTTGTCTTTATTCTATCAATTGCCCAACTGTAATTTGTTTACCCAGCATGTGTTATTTATCTTATGGAGAGACACCACTAGTGAACTGTAGACCCCGGTCCAATTTCCTTTATATTGCTATCACATATTTACTTTACTCGCACTATTTACTTTCTTGCATACTACTATTGCTTTCCACTTGATACGCTCATTCCTTTGTTTACAATAAACCGGTGAGATTAATAACCTCATCGTAAGTTGGGAGCAAAGTACTTGGTTGTGTTGTGTGCAGGTTCTGCGTTGCTGCTGGCAAAGCAAAGCACTGGACGAGGCGCCCTATAAATTGTCCGGAGCTGTCGCAAAGCTAGCGGGCATCACCTTCTGGAGTTTGGCTTTTTCCTGGATATGATTAAACCTTGGTTTCTTACTGAGAGAAAACTCGCTGCTGTACTCATCAAACCTTCCTCTTGGGGTTCCCAACTGGACGGCGATTTACACTATCACACACCGCCACAGCATGGGTTATCAACGATAAATCTACAAAGTTATCAACCCTAAAAGTTAATTATATTGAAAATTATTTGCCGGACTTTTTTGCTCACAATTTATCAACCCTCTATATGTGTGTTATCAACGATAAAATGTAAAAATTATCACCCCTAAAAATAAATTTCATTAAGAATATTTTAGCAACTTTTTTAGCTTATAGATTATCAACCCGGTAGTGTATGAATTATCGTGTTGTTCACCCTGTTGTTATCAACTTTAGCAAGTTATCTTAGATGGGTGTATGAATCATGTTTTGGAGTTTAGAAGTTACCGAACTACAAATAGTTATCGGGTTAATTTCATATAGACACCTTGATAACTATATCAACAAAATATTGATGATTAGTTACTCAACACCTTGATAACTGTATCAGCACTATTCTTGTGACTAGTTACGGAACGTCTTAGTAAATAAATCACCATTGTGTTGGTGACTAATTACTGAACACCTTGATAACTAGATCAATACCATGATGGTGACTAGTTACCAAACACATTGATAATTATATAAGCATCATGTTGATGAATAGTTATCGAACACCTTAATAATTATTTCAATAGTATTTTGGTTAGTACATTGAAACTGATGATTTTTGGTACAAAGCTACATATTCCCATGGCCATACATAAATAAAAAGGAACATTAATTTAAATGCAAAAATGAACAACAATCTTTAAAAGTGTTAGTAATTTATGTTAAAAAAATTAGTTCATTCGAGTTGTAAGTGGTTATAAGTAGTTATAAGTGGTTTTCCTCACCCATTATTTCCCCTTTAAAAAACCACTAGCCCAAAAAAGGGAATTAAAAAATAATCTAATTAATATGGACTTCTAATACGAAATAACAAAAAAGAGAATTGCAAAAAGGGAATTGTAAAACAAAAATTTAATCGACCGATGTCACGTAAAGGGAATTGAAACTGAAACAATTGCACATGTACGAATTTACAGTGAGAGATAGTCCAAATAATATATATAAAATAAAAAATTATAGGAAGATGAAAAAAACTGAAATTACGGAAATCAGCTAGCTAAAGAAAAGAAAATTGAAAACGTGGAAATCCCGCTAGCTAAAGAAAAAGGAAAACTAGAATCGAGGAAATTACGTCAGCCATAAAACAACCGAAAAAAGAAAACAGTCAATCGCACCACGCGGAATTAGCTGGCGGAGTTAATTACGTGGGAGTTTTAAGAGCGGAATTGAAGGAACAAATTAAATGAAAAACTAATAAAAAGAGTTGACTCGCTCCACGCGAGCGCTGCCGCACGAAGAAACCGATCGCTCGAGCAAACAGTCGTGAGAAAGGGAATTTGATTTTAGCCAAGCCAAAATAAATTTAAATTACTGTACTAGTATTAAATTTCCGTCAAGCATGAATTGGATTTATATGAATCGTGTACAACACTTTCTACACTGGTACTTCTATATCACGGTTCTTTCATCCAAGTGATAATTCAAAAGAATTGATGCACCAGAGATACCGCAAAATAGTCAAAACCATAAAATTGGTTGTTTTGACACACAAAAAACTGCACCTGATAAATCATGATAACAGTTATATCCGTAATTTTTTTCCAGAAACTCGTAAATAGAGCCTATCATACTCCATATCAGCGTTTTTTTGGTCGAAAATAAGGGGAACCATCAAACTTTGTGGGACCAAAAAATTTGATCAAACCTCGATGGAGCGTACCTACTCCGTTGAAATTTCGCCGCCCCGTCTAGAATCCAGCCAAAACGCCGTTGTATTCCACCTCGTTGCCCCTATTGCGATCTGTTTTTGACAAAATCGGAGAATATCCGCGGAGGAGCTAATCCAGCCATTGATGCGGCTTGCCGGCAGGAGGAGACGGGGACGTCCGACTTAGCCGAGTCGGAGGAGGGAGGTGGGAAGCCAGCTCCGCGACATAGTCTAGCCATTATAAAAACAACATGCTTCTGATGAATCTTTTTTTTAAAGGGGGTAAAACCCCAGCCTCTGCATCAATAGATGCTTCTGATGTATCTGTTCTAGCACACAACCACCAAGGAGAAAAGGAATATAATTTCATTATCAATCAGATTGAGGAAACTGCAAGATTTTTTTTGAATTAGTTATGTGTGTATCCCATATTAATGTTTGAATATAAAGTGTCAGTGTATACAGACCATTAAAAGCACGATACGCCAGTGTAGCTTTACAAAATGTTGCAGATAACAAAGGGAGTAGGAAACATATACACAATAACGCAAGCCTATCTGACATAAAGTACCACAAATAATATATTTTTAACCCGGAACCACAGGAGCCCTGCTTTTTTTCCATTGATAGAAGAGGGGAAAACTTTACATGCCTTATGCCTAGGCAAAAGAATAGAAACTACTGAAAGAAACTTGGCTGCATAAAACACACTGTTCAGCGCGAGCGCCTCTCCACCACGCTGGTGCCGCGTCGCGATGGCGACGATGACAGAGACCGTCGCGGAAGGAACGGTGGTCGGGAGACCCAGGGCTGGCGTGACCGGGTGCGCAGCCTCTCCCGGCAGACGCGTTCAAGGGACGATGCTAGGGGCGGCCGGGACGGACGCGGCGCCGACATCGGCTCTCATGACACGCGCGGCGATGGTCGCCGTCGTGCCGCTGCAACCATCGACAACGCGGACATCCCTGTCGGCTCTTTTGTCGTCCCCCCTTCTGGCTGTCGGAGTGGCAGTGTTGAGGCCTCTTCCGGCTTCCCTGAGCTGGTGCAGGGCGAGCCGCTGTTCGGCAGGACAGTGGTCACTGCGGGGCCGCGCTCTCTTGGGCCGTCGCGCGGCAGGAGCCCGTCGCGGAGCGCCGCCCCGGGGTCAAGCAGGCGCAGCTCTGCTGCTGCTCTTACGCCGCCATCGTCTCCGCCTGGGGCGTCGTCGCCGACTTCGGTCCTGCCATCATCGCCGTTCTCCCCCAAGGCGAACTCCGCCCCTGCCACGCCGGCATCTGCACCTTCCCTGGAGCTGGGTGCCGCCTCGGCGCCTGCGACTCTGCGACGTCAGCTGCTGTCGCCGGACAGCCTCTGCTCGCCAACACCATCGCCCATCCACCCGCCGGGTTTCCTTGCTGCCATGTTCGCCAGCGCCACTCTAGCTTCGCCAGCGGCTATCCGTACCAGGCTCTAGTCTCCCAGCGTGACAGTCCAGATGCCTTCCCGTCAGCTCTTCGGCAGGACGCCGCCGACTTCCTCTCCGCCTGTCACTCCGGGCCCTGACTCACAGGTTTCAGCAGCTGCAACACCGTCGCCGATGGCCAGGGGCTCCCTCTTCAGCACGATGGCGCCGGCCCTGCTGCCCACGCCGCTGGGTTCTCCCTCCCCGAGGCCGGAGCCCCCGGCAAACCGGCGCAAAACTCTTGCTGGAGCTACACCGTCCGCAGGAGCAGCATCCGCATAAAAAACGCCCACCGCGGGACGCCGATCGCCAAGATGGCTGAGAGGAACCTGTGCCATCGTCTCGGCATCGTGGAGGACAACGAGGACGTCACCGAGCAAGCGGTGCAGAAGTTCGTCGACATGTTCAGTCAGCAGGTCCCATCGAAGACCGTCGCCGCACTCCGTGCTCTGTTCCGTCTGGACTGCGCCCGGGCTGCTGCTGTCGAGGAGGCACTGCTCGCCCATGGTGGCCAGGCTGCTATGGACCTGGAGGTGCAGGGCGAGGCCTGAAGACGCACAGTTGCAGGAGCCCCTGTTATAGTTTCCCAATGTTAGTCGCCATCTGTATCCTGTCTTGTGCTGGAGCTGGCCAGTGTGGCCGTGTGCAGCTCTGTTTGTCTGTTGTTGGGCGTTGCTGCTGGGGATTGCTTACGTGTTTGCACCCTGGCGAATGTTTGTTATGGAACTATTCGTGTACCATTTTGAATGTGTCTTCACATGTCTGCATCCTGGAGATTTTTAGGTTTCCTAATGAGTGAACAAGAACTAGTTTGGTTGATCTGGAACGTGAGAGGGCTCAACGATGACGACCGAAAGACTACTGTCAGCTCCACCATTGCGTCCTCTTCCTGCCACATTGCATGCCTACAGGAGTCCAAGCTTCAAGTCATTGACGCCGCCACCGCCGCTCTCATTGGTGGCTTCCGCCTGAAGGGTTTCGCTCACAAACCGGCGGTCGGTACTAAAGGTGGCATCCTGGTGCTTTGGGATGAATGTGTGGTGGATGCCACAGATATCTCCATGGGGGATTTTTGCATTTCGATGATGATCACCCATATCCGCGAAGGATCGTCTTTCCACCTTACATCCGTCTACGGGCCAACTAGGCATAGCCGCAAGGAAGCTTTTTTCGCGGAGCTGCTCTCTCATAAACCTCCCGTGGGCACGAGGTGGCTCGCAAATGGTGACTTTAACCAAATCTATCGTGCCCGGGACAAAAACAAGAGAACGTCAAATCGCCACCGCATCAACCGCTTTAGATCGACCCTCCAACTTTGCAAGCTTTCGGAGATCCACCTTCAAAACCGTAGATACACGTGGAGCAATGAGAGGCTAAACCCCACCATGAGCAAGCTTGACTATGTTTTTGCAAACGCCGAATGGGACCTATCTTTCAACGGGCATATCCTTAACGCGCTTTCTTCGTCCCTCTCGGACCATTGCCCTTTGCTTTTGGCCGGCGCCCACTCTCCCGCAAGGCCACGCTCTTTCAAGTTTGAGAACTTTTGGTTGAAGATGCCGGGGTTTCACCAAGTGGTGAATGAAGCTTGGTCCGAGGTGGTGCCGCACACGGAGCCTTGCCATGTGCTCTTTCATAAGCTCAAGAATTTGGGGTTCAAACTTCGTAAATGGAGCCGGACTTTCTCCTCCAACGCCAAACTCCACCTTCATATGGCCCTCCATGTCATCCTTTACCTTGAGATTGCCCAAGAGAGTCGTGTTCTCTCCAATGAAGAATTTGAGTTGCGCAAGTGCCTCAAAAGAAGGGTTATTAGCTTGGCGGTGCTTGACCGGGCTAGGAAGAGGCAATGTGCTCGCATAAAGTTCCTAAAAGATGGAGATGTGCTACTCGTGTGATGATGTGGGAGCAGTGAGTCCTTGTGCGTGGTGATGACCAGCCCGTTGGGAACCCCAAGAGGAAGGTATGATGAGTGTAGCGGCTAGTCTTCCCTCAGTTAAGAAACCAAGGTATGTCGATCAGGAGAAGGGAGACGGTGACGACTGAAGGTGATGCGGACTGGCTTAGTGACACTCCAACAAGGGCGCCGTTTAACGATACTTGTTGACTCGTCTTCGGCCAGCAGCAACGCGGAACCTGCACACACACAGACAAATACTTTGTTCCCAACTTACGATGAGGTTGTCAATCTCACCGGTTTGCTTGAAACAAAGGTTATGAGTGTATCGAGTGGAAAACAGTAGTAAAATGCTAGTAAAGTAAACAGTGCGGGAAAAGTAAACAGGTGATTGCAATATGATAAAAATAGGACCGGGGTCCACAGTTCACTAGTGGTGTCTCTCCATAGATAAAATAACATGCTGGGTAAACAAATTACAGTTGGGCAATTGATAGAATAAAGATAACGTGATATGTCAAGAAGATCACTATGAGATTCACTCTGGGCATTACAACAAAATACATAGACCGCCATCCAACTGCATCTATGACTAATAATCCACCCCCAGGGATATCATCCGAACACCCCGAAAGTATTAAGTTGCGAACAACAGATAATTGCATTAAGCAAAGTGTGTAATGTAAACAAAGCATATGCCCTTGAGCATATGAATGTTGTTTTCTCCCTAGTAGCAACAGCACATCTACCACCTTAGAGGTTTCTGTCACTCCCCCAGGTGAAATAGAGGCATGAACCCACTATCGAGCATAAATACCCCCTCTTGGAGTCACTAGCAACTACTCGGCCAAGATAGCTACTAACAACGGAGAGCATGCAAGATCATAAACAACATAGAGATAACAAAAGATATAATTCAGTACAGCAACTTAATCATAAACACCAATATTCATCGGATCCCAACAAACCAACATCATAGTATTACATAACGGTGATCTCAATCATGTAGGGCAGCTCATGAGATCTAAACATGAAGCACATGGTGGAGAAGACAACCATCTAGCTACTGCTATGGACCCATAGTCCAAGGTAGACTACTCACTCATCGCTCCGGAGGCAAGCATGGCGATGAAGAAGACCTCCGGTGGCGATTCCCCTCTCCGGCAGGGTGCCGGGAAGAGCTTCTGGACCCTCCCGATCTTCGGGTCGACGGCGGCGGCGGATCGCGATGTATTCTGGAAAAACTGATCGGGGCCTTAGGTTTTTCTCGTCAGGGGGTACTTATAGGCGAAAGGGGACTGTCAGAGGGGGTCCCACGCCCCCTCACACGGGGCCGGCGCGGCCAGGGGCCTGGCCGCGCCACCCCTGTGTGTGGGGCCCACGTGGCCCCTCTCCTTCTCTCCTTCGGATGTTTGGGAGCTCCCCGGTGAAATATGACTTCAGGAACTTGTTTCGTCCAATTCCGAGAATATTTCCTGTGTATCACTTCTGAAACACAAAAACAGCAGAAAACAGGAAACTGGCACTGTGGCACTTCGTTAATAGGTTAGTTCCGGAAAATGTATAAAAATGCCACTAAGTGTAACGAAACAATAGGCAAATGGTGTAAAACAAAGCGTGGAGCATCAAAAATTATAGATACGTTTGAGACGTATCAAGCATCCCCAAGCTTAACTCCTGCTCGTCCTCGAGTAGGTAAGTGATAACAAAAGAATAATTTTTGAGGTGACATGCACCTACACAATCTTGATCATATATGTAAGCATTGATGAGCTGGGATCAATAGAACTTAAAACATGGGCATGAAAGATATAATCATGACAATAAGAACTTAGCAACCATGTTGTAAACATGCAAATGAACACAAACAAAAGATCATGATAATGAAACAATGAAAGTCAAACGTGTGTTCAAATCATAAGGAAAAACATGAAGATGGTTTTCAGCTTGTCCTTCAAAGAGAGCAAAACATAAATGCATAGGACACCTCAAAGTTTAAGAGGGCGACTAGATACAAATAATTTAAGAACAAGTGAAACCAACAATATGAGTCAATCAATGAACCTTGGGACAATGCATATCACACTAAGAATGACAACTATGCTCTCTTAAAGGTGCATAAAGAAAGAAGGTGGTGACTCAACATAAAAGTAAAAGAAAGGCCCTTCGCAGAGGGAAGCAGTGATTGCAAGTTTTATAACCTTCAAAAATTATGGTACTTACCGGCTTTGAGCTCTCATTGCCCCCATCATAAGCATCTTGAATGGTTAAAGTTAATGCGAGAACAGTTATGATGCATATGCTTGACAAATCATAAGTTGAAAACCTCGTGTCCCGTGAATACGAGTACCCAAACTATGCTAGTTTACTTAGAGTCCCAAGCAAGGCTCTTGTCATTGTAAGTATATGCATATCATTGAGAACCGCCAATGGG
This sequence comes from Dactylis glomerata, assembly GCA_007115705.1. Classification (NCBI taxonomy): domain Eukaryota; kingdom Viridiplantae; phylum Streptophyta; class Magnoliopsida; order Poales; family Poaceae; genus Dactylis; species Dactylis glomerata. Next base: position 3,161,388 of record QXEO01000104.1, read on the forward strand.
GTACCTCCGTGCCCGATGACATGGAACAAGCCCACACCAAAATGACAGGACAAGCAGACAATGAACACCTCGACATCTCTTTTATTTGCTATATTGTTTAGCTTTTTATTGTGAGATGCGTCGTCGAATGTTCACCATGGGTATGCTGCAAATTTCCACCATGAATTATGCATGGCTTAGATTGGCGGCCCGGTGTTTCCCTAACACATATAAAAACTCCATGATCCTCACAAGATTCCCAATTCATTTCACACAGCGGGCATCCATAAACAAAAGATCACAATATCAACTCAAATAAGAAGTGCAATGTTGAAAGCTTGCCCCATGACGACATGGTTGGGCTAGAATCCAACTTACAACTTGCAAGCATAACAACTCAGCATAAAAGACCACAATGTCAAATTTTTAGAACAGGAAAAAGTAAAGTGTGCCTTCCGGTTCGTGATAGCTTTACTGACCGAATTTCGCATAACACTGGTAAGAGTTTAATTTGAAGAGAATATAAAAGCAAGTCAAATTTACTTGGAATAGCAAATTGCTAGTAGGTATGTATGGTGGACACAATGGAAAACTTTGGCTTTTAGGAGTTGGATGCACGAGTAGAGCTCATACTCAGTACAAGGCGAGGGCTAGCAAAAGACTGGGAGCGACCGACTAAGAGAGCAATAATGGCCATAATCATGCAAAGCGACATTAAAAGAAGCATACGATGGCATCAAAAGTCAAAAACTAAATGATCATGAAGGCTAATGGCGACTTTGGAAGAGTCTAACATGTGTGAGCATGCGCCAAGTCAACCCAAATAAAGCATCAAGGAGAAAACCAAAATAATGCTTCCATACAATAAAAACAACGCATGATTTTTTCAAAGGCTCATTAAGCAATCTCAGTTATTTGAGACAAGTCATGCTACAGCAAAACCACTAAGCATACTATCAAAAAGACATCAAGCATGACATGAAAAAGCCTAAGCCGCAGTCTACACAAGCTCCTTCTTGTACCACTATTTTGCACAAAGCTTTTTCTCTTTTCCAACACCATTTGAAACCTTTATAAACACCTCTTTTGATGAAAACCAATAAAGTTCAGAGGCAAAAATGCACCTTGATGAAAATATATGACAAGATCTGAACGCATATCAAGGCGAAAACGAAAACCAAAAGCAGTAGCAGAAAAACTAGAATGCTTGATTAATAAGAGTGAAAACTAGAGCATTCTTTGCAAATGAAAACGAGTACATCTCCTCCAAAGGAAATTTGTTGGGGTTCAACCATTTATTGCAGCAAACAAACAAACTAAGCAAACTAAGAAAACTAAAACAACTGACGCTCCAAGAAAAACACATAGTGCATGAAGCAATAAAAATATAGTGTCTTGAAAGGTGACCTGATTTTTGCCGATGAAGAAGGGGTGCCTCGGGGGCATCCCCAAGCTTTGACGCTTGTACTTCTTGGATATTTCTTGGGGTGATGCATGGGCATCCCCAAGCTTGAGCTTTTGTCCGTTCTTCAACTCATCTCATCATTCTCCAATCCCTACACTTAAAAACTTCCTTCATACAAAACTAAACATAATTCTATTAGCAACATTAGTGTAAGCATAAAATATATTCAACCTCTTTTAGCTTCAGGTTTCAACCCAAAACTACCACATATAAAGTATATACTACTGTAGCAACTTCCACAAGAGTTCCATGATCAAAAAGAACTCAAAAGAAAGCGATAAAGTGGCAAAAACAAATATTGGCAGAAATCTGTCAAAACTGGACAGCTGATAATGGACGAATTTTTGAGGGATTTTCTGTTGCTCAAATCAAAAAGTGTTCAACTAAGAAAAGTTTGGATATAACCTGGGGCATAAGCACAAGAAATCGCAGGTCCAAAAGATAAACAGAGAATTTTCACGAATTTTTACGGTGCAGCACCGAAAACAGTTTCAGGACAGCAATAACCCCAAATCTTTACCTCACTCAAATTAGAGGCTTCTCTTGGCACAAAAACGAAATAAACAAGATAAGGAGCGGTCATTACAGTAGTAATGACTTCCAAGACTCAAGAAAAAGAAAAAGTACTGAAAAGTAAACAATGGGTTATCTCCCAAGAGTGCTTTTCTTTAACGCCTTTGAGCTAGGCGCAGAAAATTGCGAATCAAGTAATATCAAGTGATGAAGCATTAAGATCAACAGAAGAGGTCTTGTCAATAAGGCATTGTATTTCATCCACATAAGTTTTTGAAGACCCTTGGTGATCATGCTTTGGTACACTATTCTCATCAAAAAGATTTTCAGAACAAATCCAAGCAAAATTGTTTTCAAAAGCATCATTCAATCCCATAAGCTTGCAAGGTATAGGTATCTCGGCCTCCCCATCATGTGTATCAATAACCGTTATAGGTGAACCGAGTTTATTAAAACGTTTAAGAACCTTCCTAGCTTCAATAACAACATCCTTAAATTCTAAACGCAAAGTTTCCAAGATAAAAGCTTTCTTTTCGGGGTCCTCAATTTCATGAAGCTTAAGGAACATATATTGCATAAAAGGATTAAAACTAGCAAACCTAGTTTCCAACATGTCAATTAATATAACAGAAGCAACTTCAATACTAGGAGCTAACTCAATCAAAGACTTTTCCTCAACTTCATCATGCATACTAATGTGATTAAAGAACTCCTCAATGTTACTTTTGCCAATAATTGAACCACTCCCTACAGAGAGGTCCTCCAGAACGAACTTAGGAAACGACATGATAAACTAAAGTAAAGAAATAACAACTACCAAGGATTCTAATTTTTTTGGGTTTTTGATATAAAGCAATGCAGGTAAAATAAAATAAAGTAAAGCAAAACAAATAACAAAGTAAAGTATGTGTGTGCGAAGAACTCCCCTCGCAGAAGTCTTCTCTTCCTTCCCCGGCAACGGCGCCAGAAAATTAGCTGCTACTCGTGTGATGATTTGGGAGCAGTGAGTCCTTGTGCGTGGTGATGACCAGCCCGTTGGGAACCCCAAGAGGAAGGTATGATGAGTGTAGCGGCTAGTCTTCCCTCAGTTAAGAAACCAAGGTATGTCGATCAGGAGAAGGGAGACGGTGACGACTGAAGGTGATGCGGACTGGCTTAGTGACACTCCAACAAGGGCGCCGTTTAACGATACTTGTTGACTCGTCTTCGGCCAGCAGCAACGCGGAACCTGCACACACACAGACAAATACTTTGTTCCCAACTTACGATGAGGTTGTCAATCTCACCGGTTTGCTTGAAACAAAGGTTATGAGTGTATCGAGTGGAAAACAGTAGTAAAATGCTAGTAAAGTAAACAGTGCGGGAAAAGTAAATAGGTGATTGCAATATGATAAAAATAGGACCGGGGTCCACAGTTCACTAGTGGTGTCTCTCCATAGATAAAATAACATGCTGGGTAAACAAATTACAGTTGGGCAATTGATAGAATAAAGATAACGTGATATGTCAAGAAGATCACTATGAGATTCACTCTGGGCATTACAACAAAATACATAGACCGCCATCCAACTGCATCTATGACTAATAATCCACCCCCAGGGATATCATCCGAACACCCCGAAAGTATTAAGTTGCGAACAACAGATAATTGCATTAAGCAAAGTGTGTAATGTAAACAAAGCATATGCCCTTGAGCATATGAATGTTGTTTTCTCCCTAGTAGCAACAGCACATCTACCACCTTAGAGGTTTCTGTCACTCCCCCAGGTGAAATAGAGGCATGAACCCACTATCGAGCATAAATACCCCCTCTTGGAGTCACTAGCAACTACTCGGCCAAGATAGCTACTAACAACGGAGAGCATGCAAGATCATAAACAACATAGAGATAACAAAAGATATAATTCAGTACAGCAACTTAATCATAAACACCAATATTCATCGGATCCCAACAAACCAACATCATAGTATTACATAACGGTGATCTCAATCATGTAGGGCAGCTCATGAGATCTAAACATGAAGCACATGGTGGAGAAGACAACCATCTAGCTACTGCTATGGACCCATAGTCCAAGGTAGACTACTCACTCATCGCTCCGGAGGCAAGCATGGCGATGAAGAAGACCTCCGGTGGCGATTCCCCTCTCCGGCAGGGTGCCGGGAAGAGCTTCTGGACCCTCCCGATCTTCGGGTCGACGGCGGCGGCGGATCGCGATGTATTCTGGAAAAACTGATCGGGGCCTTAGGTTTTTCTCGTCAGGGGGTACTTATAGGCGAAAGGGGACTGTCAGAGGGGGTCCCACGCCCCCTCACACGGGGCCGGCGCGGCCAGGGGCCTGGCCGCGCCACCCCTATGTGTGGGGCCCACGTGGCCCCTCTCCTTCTCTCCTTCGGATGTTTGGGAGCTCCCCGGTGAAATATGACTTCAGGAACTTGTTTCGTCCAATTCCGAGAATATTTCCTGTGTATCACTTCTGAAACACAAAAACAGCAGAAAACGGGAAACTGGCACTGTGGCACTTCGTTAATAGGTTAGTTCCGGAAAATGTATAAAAATGCCACTAAGTGTAACGAAACAATAGGCAAATGGTGTAAAACAAAGCATGGAGCATCAAAAATTATAGATACGTTTGAGACGTATCAAGATGCCAATACCAAGTTCTTCCACACTAAAGTCAACGCTCGTCGGAGAAAAAATTTCATTCAAAGAATTGCAAATAATCAAGGGTGGGTTACCGACCATGTTGGGAAGGAATGCTTGATCAAGAGCCATTTCACCGCGGTTATGGGAAAAGGGCCGCCTCGTCTTCGCGGTTTTAATTGGTCGGGTATGACTATGCCTACCACCGATCTTGAGAGTCTCGGCGATGGTTTCACGGAATTGGAAGTGCTTGAGGCCATCAAGTCCATGCCTTGTGACAAGGCGCCCGGCCCGGAAGGCTTCACCGGGGCCTTCTATAAGTCTTGTTGGCAAGTTATCAAGCTCGATGTCATGCGGGTGGTTCACCTTTTCTCCAATCTCCATGCGGAAAATTTTCATTGGCTCAACTCCGCAAACATTGCACTCTTGCCCAAGAAGGAGGGGGCGGAGGCCATCTCGGACTTCCGTCCTATTAGTTTGATCCATGGAGTGGCAAAAATCATTGCCAAGATGATGTCCATTCGCCTTGCTCCTCACATGAACAACCTCATCTCCGCATCTCAAAGTGCTTTCATCAAGACTAGAAATATTCACGACAATTTCTTAGGGGTGCGAAATTATGTTAGGAGGCTTCACCGCGCCAAAACTCCAACCATGCTACTCAAGCTTGACATCAAGAAAGCTTTTGACTCGGTGCGGTGGGACTATTTGCTTGACCTCATGCAACGTTGCGGCTTCCCGACAAGATTTCGGAATTGGGTGGTGGCACTACTTGTTACCGCCTCCTCGAGGGTGCTTCTTAATGGGGTGCCGGGAGAACCCATAGCTCACCGGAGGGGCCTTCGGCAAGGGGACCCCCTTTCACCGTTGCTTTTTGACCTTGCCATCGACCCGCTGCAACACCTTCTCGACATCGCCACCCAAAATGGGGACCTCCACCGTCTTCGGGGCCGAGGACCAACAGTTCGGACATCCTTATACGCCGACGATGCGGCTATCTTCATTGCGCCATTCAAAGAAGACTTTGTTGCCTTGGCTAGCATCTTGGAGGGTTTCGGTGAGGTCACGGGGCTTGTCACAAACGTGCACAAGAGCATTGCCGTGCCTATCCGTTGTGCCAACTTGGACCTTGACGATATCATGCAAAGCTTGCCAATACATCGTGCGAATTTTCCCATCAAATACCTTGGCTTGCCGCTTTCTCATAGACGCATCAAGGGCATTGATGTGCAACCTCTTGTGGATAAGGCGGCCTCCAAGCTCGCCCCGTGGCATGGAAAGAATATCGCGGCCGCCGGGAGGTGCACTCTAATCAAATCCGTCATCACCTCTCAAGCGATCTTCCACATAACACCGCTTGCACTACCCGCCAGCACGCTACAAGCTATCGACAAGATTGAACGGGCTTTCTTTTGGGCGGCGGCGGATAAAGTTTCCGGTGGTCAATGCAAGGTTAGTTGGAAGATTGTGTGTAGGCCCAAGGAGAAGGAGGGCCTTGGCATCCTTGACCTCGAAAAATTTGCAAGGGCTCTAAGGCTTCGGTGGCCTTGGCTACTTTGGAAAGACCCCTCCAAGGCTTGGATTGGGAGTGAAAATCCTTGTAGTGAGGCGGATATGGAGTTCTTTTATGCGGCAACAATCATCACCGTTGGAGATGGGCGCACGGCAAAATTTTGGCAAACACCTTGGCTCCATGGGCGGAAGCCTAAGGACATTGCCCCTCTCATTTTTGCCATTTCGTCAAGGAAAAGCTTCACGGTTCGGGAGGGTTTGACAAACAATTTTTGGATTGCCAAAATTGACACCAACGAAATATCTACATCAAACCATGTGGTTGAGTTTGTGGAGCTTTGGTCTTTGATCATCGAGGTGCAACTTGAAGAAGGCTCCAATGATAGCATTACTTGGAAATTCACCAACTCGGGGGAATACTCCGCGGCATCGGCCTACAATGCTCAATTTGAAGGAATGACCAAATCCTACATGATGGAGGCGGTGTGGAAGACTTGGGCTCCGCCCAAATGCAAGCTCTTTGCATGGCTCATCTTGCAAAATCGGGTTTGGACGGCCGATCGGCTTGAAAGACGTGGGTGGCCAAATTGTGGCAATTGCCAACTTTGCAAGCGAGCTCCGGAAACGGGGGCACACATCCTTTTCAAGTGCCGTTATACTCTTAGGATTTGGAATGCCGTTTTGTCTTGGCTTGGCCTTACTTCGGTGGACATCGCATCTTGGGCCAACCACACAATGGTTAAGGAATGGTGGATGACCTTCATCTACTCAAGTGGCATTCGTCGAAAATCACTCGTCTCTCTCATCATGCTCGTGTCTTGGGAGGTTTGGAACGAGCGCAACGCTAGAGTGTTTCGTAAGGTGGCCACTATGCCTACTATTGTTGTATCCAAAATTAGGGGAGAGGCGGCTCTTTGGAGCTTAGCGGGTGCAAAAAACTTGGGTTCAATCATGCCGCGAGAGTAATCTTTTTATTTGCCGAGCTAGTCTCGGTTTGTAAGACCTCTAAACTCCTTCTTAATTAATGAATGGGGCAAAGCTTTTTGCCCCTTTAAATTCAAAAAAAAACAATGTAAACCTCTACAGGAGATATGTGAAAGCGCAGTACCACATATAATATCAATTATCAAACCATCAGAAATAACATACCGTTAGCATCTCAAATGATAACAAACCATCTAGAGTTTTTTTTTTATAAAACAAACCATCTAGAGTTATGAGCACCTCAAGTGCCAAAAAAACCATGGTATGCTCTATAGCATATTACAGAGTGCCTCAAATGGTAACAAAGCATCCAGAATTTAACGGCATAATTGTTTTGTACAATCAAATCAAATTACTTTACCCCATTTCCGAATCTTTCTAGCCCAATCTTGAATAGGATTCTTCTCAGCAATCAGTTCATCCGTCTTAGGATCGAAGTAGATCCAGTCTTCTTTGGTTGTACACATCCTGTCAGCATGTATATCATAGGAGCTAATGATGTGGTCATTCAGGACCCCACTCCAGAAGCAAATTTTTTGAAATCATAAAGCCCATGATATTTTTCAAGGTATGGGTGCACGATCTTTATCCCATTCATCTCACAGTTAAAACAGCGAGCTTCCACGACAAAAAAAAAGAGACAGTTAAATATCATACTTTAATTTAGAGTTTTCAGGTGTTTATGTTGTGTAGGGTTGTAGATGCAGTAATGACAAACTAGTGGGAATCATGATTTGTCATTAGGTATGTAGTAACAAGCACTCTATTTAAGTGACACTGCCAAATAAACTGAAGGCAAACACACTTCACCGCATGACACTACCAGGTCAACTGTATGAAATTTTCCCATGAAACCATAGCCTCACTAGTTCATCTTATGTTAGCCTTATTTCATACTACTTGCTGGTATCTTTTAAAGGTTCTGAACCAAAACAGAAACCAAGGTAGAATGGGTAACTGCGGGATGACAGAAGGATAGATTAATTAATCAGTAGAATATTTTTACAAGCTAGAAAAAGAATAACATACAAACTGGCAGATTCTCACCAAAATAGATCAGAAATAAAGGTTCTAATATACATGCCAAAGCAACAGACTAAAGAGCGACACAGGGAAAGTACCACCAGATTCCTAGCGTGTACAAGTGATTTGAGAGCTGAGAGCATACCATCATCTATCCAAGAATGTTTGACAGGGAAACACAAGGATGGTCTTTTCTCCTCATCTTCATCATTGTTGCTGCATTCGGCAAAGAACAGTTCTGGAGCTGTGCCAGCATCATTTGATGACCCATGGGCGGTTGCCAAAAAGTTGATATGGAAGTACTCGTATTCGAAGTTCCTCTTGAACAGATTGTTGGATAATTAGGTACAATTTCCACGATTAATTCTATAATATTAAACATGACAATACCAGATACTACCACATGTAACTCAAACATACTAGATGTACTAAATAGCAAGATGAACGAAAACAAGCAGCAGCTAAACATGTACTCGCAGAACATGATGAATAACCAAACAGGAGCACGTCGCATGTACCGTTCGCTTGCAGATGTAGTCGCAGCAGTAACGTTGTTGATGACAACGTTAGAGAAGACCGGTCGAAGCAGACGACGATGAAGATGACGGTAGGCAGCACCGTCCGACTTGGATGGAAGACGACCCGTGATGAAGAGCTTGAGCAGTCGCGCAGAGCGCTTCCCAAAAATCTAATTTGCCCTCTCCCATACAGGATCGCAAAGGCGAGTGGTTCTGGAGACCTGCTCTCCCGTTCGCCGGTGCACGCCGACGCTTGGGATGGAGTAGACAATGGAGGCGGCGCAAGCAGCGAGAGGTGGCAAAAATCTAGATCGGTTTCAGGTTGTGTGCGGCGGTAGCCGGCCGGGCAAGAGTTTATATAGGTGCGCAGAGGAAAACCCTAGGCAACGTGGGATACGCCCACGTCGCACGCCCGAGTCGATTACAGCAGCCCACGATCCGGGAGCGACCCGAACTGGCTAGCTGTGACGCGTCCGTCAAGGACTCGGTCAAACGCTCGGTTTTCTTGTGTAGCAAAAAGATAAGCTCGACTCAATTCCGCAAACCGCGGCGCGCGCGCGTGCGTCGTGACGTGTCGTGTCGAGACGAGCGAGCGAGGAGGAGGAGGAGGAGCGCGTGTGTGGCACTTCTCTTCTCACTCACTTACCAAGTGGTGCAACACCCCACCTTATATTGGTCTACATCTCTCTCAACTTCCCATGTGGGACTAAACTTAGCTCCCACCTCTTGCCTTTATGCAGCCAAAAACTTGGGCTGCATGTCACATGGGCTTACACACATGGGCTTTGAGATTTCTAGGAATTCCTGAAATCTAGTATGGGCCCATACTAAAAGGCCCAATATTTCAACAATCCCCCACCAGATCTCAAATGCCCATTTATAGATTTGCCAAACATCACTACTTATTTATATACCAGTGTTTCAGCAGAGACTGTTAAGTTGAACTTCCGCCTAGAACCTTAAGCTACGTCTATCAGCAACTTGAACAATGGACTACGCCTTGAATTGCAAGTTTGGTGCATCAAGATTTCACTCAAAGTCATAACTAGTACATGGCTGCTAGTAACCTACCCCGCGGGTTGGAACATATGCGTCGTACTCCCTGGTCTCTTCATGAGCTTACTAGAGATCACCCAAATCTCATAGACTGCGACGTTTAACAGTCGGTCTCATATAGGTGTGTTCTTTCAAGAATGCTCTGTAGGACAACATCTTTGCTAATCATAGCCAACAGAAACACATTAAGACATGTTGCCAACCTGCCTTACAGATTTTGAGAGTAATGCATCTTCACATAGAGAGGGTTACTGAATACTCTCCTCAGTTAAACCACTAGCTTGTTTTTCCCAGGTCCTAATTCACGGGATCTCCAATCACAAAGGTTGGGTTACCACTATGGCATAACATCTATGGGTCTCAAATCCATCTCCCTCAATGCACTGTCTATCACATTGCGTGATAGTCCCTGTGTAAAGGGATCTGCTAGGTTTTTGTCTGTTTGAATATATGTAATAGTTATTACTCCAGAGTTTCACAATTTCGTGACAGACTCCATACTTTTTTGACGTGTCTTGATGACTTCGCGTTATCCTTAGAATTGTTCACTTTGACAATAACTATTTGGTTGTCACAATTCAAGAGGATGGCCGGCACAGGTTTTCAACCACCGGCAAGTCCATCAAGAGCTCACGCAGCCATTCTGACTCTACAGTGGCTGTGTCTAAAGCAGTAAGTTCTGCTTCCATAGTTGACCTTGTGACAAGGGTATAGCTAATAGAGCCCATTATCTGTGTACCCCTGAGGCCCGTTAAGCCAGGTCGGGCATAGTCATAGTCGAAATATGAGTCTGTATCGTATAAGGATGTTGTAATTTGTATTGAACCAGACCGATTCCTTGGGACCTAGCCACCTATATATAGGGGCCAGGAGAGGCCAGCCAGAGACAGATTGAGATTGAGCCAAGTTCAGTACCACGCTTATTCTCGATACATGCCTTGTTTGACTGATCTTTACCTTCGAGTTCATCCGGCGCCCTCTTTCCCCCGATCCTAAGTCCTTCATCTTGGACATTTGTCGAGTTAACCCTCGTCAATTGGCGCCGACCGTGGGGACTCTGGGCGTTGGAAACATGAATTCGACGGCTTTTTCGCTTCTGGCCAACAGCAACTCGAAAGTCGACGGAAACCAGATATCCTGCGGGACCGTAGATTTTCAACCTCATCCACCAACCTTCACTCCAGTCTTTGCAAGTTTGGATCAGGAGATGGACCTGATGATTGGAAGTCTGAACTTTCGTGTCGGTTCTTTGGGTTCAACTCGCCTCTCGGATTCGACAAATCAGATCCGTCGGCAGGAAAAAACCACGACAATCGCAATGACCGAATCATCGGTCGGCTCTTCCAGCGAGGCAAACTCGCCGGTCACTTCACAACAATGGAAAAAATAGAAGGAAAAATTGAAGAACTCGACGAAACCATGGGAAACCTCGACATAGGAGAAGCAATGGGTCACTTGGATCTTGACCAGAAGGACTTCACCACCCAAAGCGGCGGTGTCTCCGGCAATATGCACCAGGTATGCGACATCCTCACTGAAGCAGCAGAAGAAAATAATGACGACGGCAACCTAGTAGTAGACACACAGGGCAACAACCCAAGGAGCAATAGTGGAAAAGAGAAGGAGAAAGTATACGTCTCCGCCGGGGAGTGGAGAATTATCATGTGAGCAATTAATCACGGCACAGAGGTACCCGCAAATTCGAGGAGAGAAGTCTTAATGGGATATCAGTATGCCCTGCATCAGTACAAAAAGAAACTACTAGCAGAAAAAAGCGAGCTTAGGAAAAGTCAGGAGAGCTATAGCGCATCAAGCAAATCATATTGGAGCGAGTACGGAGAGACATCGGATTCCAGCAAAGAAATACACCGCGAACCAAAGCATAACAGGAGAAAAGCAGCATGAGGAAGGGAAGAAGAACGCGCAAGAAGCGCGCCATTGTCAGATGAAGAGGAAAACTTCATACAGGAAACACCGGAAGCAACCTTAGTAGCAGCACAAGAATATCTATTAACCACACGGCCAGAACCCAGAGATCCGCGGGAGCACATGCATCAAGCAGCCATAAAAAGTCTTGGGTTAGTGGAAGATAAGTTAAGACAACGCTCCTCAGAAAAGAAGTCCACATACTACAAGGATCAGGGAAAGAAGAATCGAAGGTACCAATCCTTGCAAAGTCAATCAAGTGACTCATCAGATGACGAAAACCACAAGGCATGAGTGGAGGATGCAAGGAATATTATAACTCAAAAGAAGGTGAACAAAGCACGCTATGCGTGGAAGGAAGAAAACTACGAGGATGACGAGAAAGAGATGGGCGTGCTATGCTTTACCCGAAGGGTTCGCAGAACGCGAGTACCCAAAGGATTCAAATTGCCACACGACCAACAGAAGTATGATGGGTCACAAGATCCTAGGATGTGGCTATCGGATTACCTTCAAGCAGTACAAATACTGGGAGGAACAAGAGCAACAACAATGCAAAGTTTACAACTCCACCTCACCGGCGCAGCACGGTCCTGGTTAAGCACCATACCCAATGACTCCATCGGGAGTTGGGGCAAACTCGAAAATCAATTCACAAGAAATTTTTGTTCGACATACAAACATCCAGCATCAATCGAAGAGGTCAAATCCTGCATGCAGGGAAAGGGCGAAACTCTATGATCATATATCCAGCGGTGGAGTATAATAAAAAACTCCACAGAAGATGTCTCCGACGAGTCGGTAGTAGATGCTTTTTCGGCTAGCCTTCGCCGTTCGGACCTCGTGGAAGAATTAGGGAGAACAAGGCACAAAATGGTGTTAGAATTAATAGAGATCGCAAGCAGATTCGCCGATGGAGAAGACGCTTACAACAATAAAAGGGCGAGTTCTCCAGAAGTTGATAGAGCAAACAGGCAAAGGCGCAGGTCTCGCAACGAGGATGGCCACGTAAGACGCAACCAAGTAGCCGTAGGGTACGAAAAGGGAGACAAGGAAGAAAACAAGAGTAGAGAATACCAAGACAAAAGCAGCCACATACGAGACAAGCCGAAATATTTTGACCCGTCGGCAGAAGACATGCTTCATGGACCTTGCCGCATCCACTATGCATACCTAGATGGCAAGAGAGTTTCTAATCACCTGATGAGAGACTGCAGGACGTTCCTAAGACTACAAGATGCAATGGAATTAAGCCAAGGAGCACAGCAAGGAAGCATAACCATAGGCCAAGGATATCAAATACAAAACGATGCAGGTTCAAAGGTCTACATATCCACAATGATCCAGCCTGTTCCAAAATCCAAGAAAGAGCAGAAACGTATATCAAGGCAAGTAAACCTAGCAATATCATCGCCACCAGCCACCATAGAATATCTGCGATGGTCCGACCAAACAATTAGGTTCAGTAGAGCGGACCACCCAAGGAAAGTACCCAGGCCAGGACACGCGCCAATGGTGTTGAAGACGCAAATAGGAGGATATGACGTCGGATGGGTGTTTATGGACGCAGACAGTGGCATAAATTTGATATACGCAAGAACCCTGAAGGCAATGAGCATATCGCTGGAATGGTTGAAGCCAACAAATTGCTCTTTTCATGGGATAGTGCCAGGAAGTGCAAATCATCCTCTGGGAAAAATTGAACTCGACATTTGCTTTGGCGACGACGGTAACTTCCGCAAAGAAAAACTAGAGTTCGAGGTGATGGACTGGCCCTCGCAATACCATACAATCCTGGGACGACCAGGATTTGCAAAGTTCATGGCAGTTCCTCACTATGCATACCTAGCACTCAAAATTCCAGGACCCGAGGGGGTCATCACAGTACAGGGAAGCTTTAAAGTATCAAATACCTGCGACAAAGAATTCAACAGGATGGCGCAAACCTTCGGCATGACAGCTGAATATGCAAGACTCAAAGGCGAAACAGATCACAATGTGCTACCTAACGTCGGCCAATCCCTGCCTGATCAGGCTTTCGACGCAACATAAGATTCTAAGAAAGTTCGGGTTCATCCCACGGACCCCAACAAGACTACTTCCATCATAGTAAACCTGGATCCCACATAGAAAAGCGTGCTCGTCGAGTTTCTCCATGAGTGCTGAGAAATCTTTGCCTGGTGTCCTTCCGACATGCCAGGGGTTCCCAGGGAACTCGTCGAGCATGCACTCAATGTGGATCCAAAAGCAAGGCCAGTCAAGCAACCTCTACGGCGGTTCGATGAACCCAAAAGAAAAGCAATAGCAGCCAAACTATACAGACTAGAAAACACAGGCTTCATCAGAGAGATTAAGGCATCAACGTGGGTGTCTAACCCAGTGATTGTCCCAAAGAAGAATACGGAAGTGCGACGGATGTGCGTCGACTACACGTCCCACAATAAGCATTGTCCCAAGGATCCCTTTCCACTACCTCGCATAGATCAAATAATTGACGCCACAGCGGGGTGTGCAAGGCTTTCCTTCTGATGCAGGCAGGATAACCACCCAGTTGGGAACCCCAAGAGGAAGGTATGATGAGCACAGTAGCAAGTCTTTCCCTCAATAAGAAACCGAGGTTTATCGATCCAGTAGGAAAAAGCCAAACTTCAGAAGGTGATGCTTGCTAGCTTCGTGACACTCCAGCAAGGGCACCGTTTACGATACTTGTTGGTGCGCCTTCAACTAGCAGCAACGTGGAACCTGCACACAACACAACCAAGAACTTTGCTCCCAACTTACGATGAGGTTATCAATCTCACCGGTTTGCTGTAAACAAAGGATTGAGCGTATCGAATGGAAAACAATAGTAGTATGCGAGAAAGTAAATAGTGCGAGTAAAAGTAAATAGTAATAGCAATGTAAAGGAAATTGGACCGGGGTCCACAGTTCACTAGTGGTGTCTCTCCATAAGATAAATAACAACATGCTGGGTAAACAAATTACAGTTGGTCAATGGATAGAATAAAGATAACGTGCATATGTCATTTGGATCACTATGAGATTTACTCTGGGCATTACAACAAAATACATAGACCGCCATCCAACTGCATCTATGACTAATAATCCACTCGCGGGGATATCGTCCGAACACCCCTCGAGTATTAAGTTGCGAACAACAGATAACTGCATTAAGCAAAGTGTGTAATGTAAACAAAATGAATGTCCTTGGACACATGAATGTTGTTTTCTCCTAAGTGGCAACAGCACATCTACAACCTTAGAGGTTTCTATCACTTCCCAGATTAAATAGAGGCATGAACCCAACTATCGAGCATAAATACCCCCTCTTGGAGTCACTAGTATCTACTCGGCCAAGATAGCTACTAACAACGGAGAGCATGCAAGATCATAAACAACATAGAGATAACATAAGATAATATTCAGCACATCAACTTAACATAACACCAATATTCATCGGATCCCAACAAACACAACATGTAGAATTACATAAAGGTAGTCTCGATCATGTAGGGCAGCTCACGAGATCTAAACATGAAGCACATGGTGGAGAAGACAACCATCTAGCTACTGCTATGGACCCATAGTCCAAGCTAGACTACTCACTCATCGCGCCGGAGGCAAGCATGGCGATGAAGAAGACCTCCGGTGGCGATTCCCCTCTCCGGCAGGGTGCCGGGAAGAGCTTCTGGACCCTCCCGATCTCGGGTCGACGACGGCGGCGGATCGCGATGTGTTTCTGGAAAATTGATCGGGTGTTTAGGTTTTTCCCGTCGGGGGGTCTTTATAGGCAAAGGGGCAGCGTCAGAGGTGGACCAGGGCGGCCTCACCCATAGGGGGGCGTGAGCCAGGAGCTAGCCGCGCAGCCCTATGGTGTGCTCGGCCTGTGGCCCCTCTCCGTCTCCTCTTCGGTCTTCTGGAAGCTTCGTTAAATATTGGGAGGTTCGGCTTTTGTTTTGTCCAATTATGAGAATATTTCCTGTGTAACTTTTCTGAAACACAAAAACAACAAAAAATAGGGAACTGGCACTGTGGCATCTTGTTAATAGGTTAGTTCCGGAAAATGCATAAAAATGCCACGAAGTGTAACAAAACACTAAGCAAATGGTGTAAGAACAAGCACAGAGCATTAAAAATTATAGATACGTTTGAGACGTATCAAGCATCCCCAAGCTTAACTCCTGCTCGTCCTCGAGTAGGTAAGTGATAACAAAGAATAATTTTTGAGATGACATGTACCAACACAATCTTGATCATCTATGTAAGCATTGAGTGCTGGGATCAAAAGAACTTAAAACATGGGCATGTAAGACATAATCTTGATAGAAGAAACTTAGCAACCATGTTATAACATGAAAAAGAACACAAACAAAAGATCATGAAAAATGAAACAATGAAAGTCAAACGTGTGTTCAAATCATATGGAAAAACATAGCAAATGGTTTTCAGCTTGTCCTTCATGGAGTAGCAAAACATAAATGCATAGGGCACCTTCAAGTTTAAGAGGGCGACTAGATACAAATAATTTAAGAACAAATGAAACCAAAATCATGAATCAATCAATGATAAACTTTGGGACAATGCACATTATACTCAGAATGACAACTATGCTCCCTTAGACGGTGCATAAAGATAGAAGGTGGAGACTCAACATAAAAGTAAAAGAAAGGCCCTTCGCAGAGGGAAGCAGTGATTAAACATGTGCTAGAGCTTTTCATTTGTAAAACAGAGAGATAAAAATTTGGTTTTGTGAGGTGGTTGTCTTTGTCAACGACTAGCAATGGGGTTCTTACTATCTTCCATACAAAATGAAGCAAGTTTTTGAGAGAGATTGGCATTTTGGTGCTCTTTTATAAAGCTTGGCACTCCTCCCCACCTTTTTTCCTTTCACAAACCATGGCTAACCGATTCCATCGGGTGCCCACCAACATTCACATACCATGGAGGAGTGCCTTTTTTCTTTTCTTTTTTCTCTTTTTTTTGGAGTAAAACAATATGGAAGATAGCAAATCCGACCACTACGTCCCCATGAGTTGAAAACAGTGTCACAAAACGAGAAGTGTTTTGAAGGTTTTTTTGAAAGGTAGCACATGAAAATTTACTTGGAATGGCTTGCAAATACCATGCATAGGAATTTATAGTGGACACATTGGAATAACTTGGTTTTTGGGAGTTGGATGCACGAGTAGAGCTCATACTCAGTACAAAATGAGGGCTAGCAAAAGACTGGGAGCAACCAACTAAAAGAGCAATAACGGCCATAATCATGCAAAGTGACAAAGCAACATTAAGAGAAGCATAAGATGGCATCAAAAGTCAAAAACTAAATGATCATAGAGGCTTATGGCGACTTTGTATGAGTCAAACATGTGTAAGCATGCACCAAGTCAACCCAAATAAAGCATCAAGGAGAAAACCAAATTAATGCTTCCAAATAATAAAAATAACGCATGATTTTTTCAAAAGCTCATTAAGCAATCTCAGTCATTTGAGATAAGTCATGCTACAGCAAAACCACTAAGCATACTATCAAAATGACATCAAGCACGACATGCAAAAGCCTAAGCCGCAGTCTAAACAAGCTCCTTTTTGTACCACTTTTTTGCATAAAACTTTTTCTCTTTTCCAACACCATTCAAACCTTTTTAAAACAACTCTTTTGATGAAAACTAACATGGACCAGAGGTCAAAATACACCTTGATGCAAAGATATAAGAAGATCTGAACACAAATCAAGGTGGAAAATGAAAGCTAAACGCAGTAGTAGAAAAAGAGAACACTTGTCGAACGATAAGAGTGAAAAATGGAGTGTTCTTGGCAAATGAAAACGAGTACATCTCCTCCAAAAGAAATTCGTTGGGGTCCAACCATTTATTGCAGCAAACAAAACTAAACAAAACTGAAAACTAAAGTAAAGACGCTCCAAGAAAAACGCATAGTGCATGAAGCAATAAAAATATAGTGTGTTGAAAGGTGACCTGATTTTTGCCGATGAAGAAGGGGTGCCTCGGGGGCATCCCCAAGCTTTGACGCTTGTACCTCTTGGATATTTCTTGGGGTGCGTGGGCATCCCCAAGCTTGAGCTTTTGTCCATTCTTTAACTCATCTCATCATTCTCCAATCCCTACACTTGAAAACTTCCTTCATACAAAACTCAACACAATTCTATTAGCAACATTAGTGTAAGCATGATATTGAATCAACCCCTTTTTGGTTCGAATTTCAACTCAAAACCACCACATATAAAGCATATACTACTGTAGCAACTTTCCCAAAAGTTCCGTGATCAAAAGAACTCAAAAAGAAAGCGATCGAGAGGCAAACACAAATAGTGGCAGAAATCTATCAAAACAGAACAGCTGACAAAGGTCAAATTTTTAGAGGGTTTTTTGTTGGTCAAATCAAAAAGTGTAAAACTAATGAAAGTTTGGATATAACCTGGGGCATATGCACAAGAAATCGCAGGTCAAAAAGATATTCTGTGAATTTTCATGAATTTTTACGGTGCAGCACCAAAATCTGTTTCAGGACAGCAACTTCCCCAAATCTTACCTCACTCAAATTAGAGGCTTCTCTTGGCACAACAACGAAATAAAAATTATCAGGAGCAGTTATTACAGTAGTAATAACTTCCAATACTCAAATAAAAGAAAAAGAACTGAAAGTAAAACAATGGGTTATCTCCCAATAGTGCTTTTCTTTAACGCCTTTGAGCTAGGCGCAGAAAGGTGCAAATCAAGTAATATCAAATGAAGCATTAAGATCAATTGTAAAAGTCTTTTCAACAATTAATTGAATTGTGTCCAAATGAGTTTTTGAAGATCCTTTATGATCACGCTTTGGTACACTACTTTCATCAAAAAGATTTTCAGGACAAATCCAATTGAAATTCTTTTCCAAAGCTTCATGCATTCCTATAAGTTTGCAAGGTATTGGTATTTTGAAATCTTCTTTGGTTATACCAACAACTTTAACGGGCGAGCCAAGCATATTAAAATGCTTAAAAACTTTCCTAGCTTCAATGGCAATATCTCTAAATTCTCTACGCAAAGTCTCCAAAATAAAAGCTTTCTTTTCGGAGTCTTCAATATCATGAAGCTTAAGAAACATGTGTTGCATAAAAGGATTAAGGCTAGCAAACCTAGCCTCCAACATGTGAACTAAATAAGCAGAAGCAACTTCATAACTAGGAGCAAGCTCAGCCAAAGACTTATCCCTAACATCTTTATGCATACTAATATGATTAAAGAACTCCTCGATGTTACTTTTCCCAATAATAGAACCACTACCTACTAAAAGGTCCTCCAAAATGTACTTAGGGAACAACATAATGAACTAAAAATAAAGAAATAACAACTAGAAGGAAACTAATTTTTTTGTATTTTTTATAAAACGATGCAAGTAAAAATAAAATAAAGCAAAACAATAAACAAAGTAAAGGATGTGCGTGCGAAATTCCCCTTGCAGAAGTCTTCTTTTTCCCCGGCAACGGCGCTAGAAAAATAGCTTGATGCGGGCAGGATAACCACCTAGTTGGGAACCCCAAGAGCAAGGTATGATGAGTACAGTAGCAAGACTTTCCCTCAATAAGAAACTGAGGTTTATCGATCTAGTAGGAAAAAGCCAAACTTTAGAAGGTGATTCTTGCTAGCTTCGTGACACTCCAGCAAGGGCGCCGTTTACGATACTTGTTGGTGTGCCTTCAACTAGCAGCAACGTGGAACCTGCACACAATACAACAAAGAACTTTGCTCCCAACTTACGATAAGGTTGTCAATCTCACCGGTTTGCTGTAAACAACGGATTGAGCGTATCGAGTGGAAAACAATAGTAGTATGTGAGAAAGTAAACAGTGCGAGTAAAAGTAAACAGTAATAGCAATGTAAAGGAAATTAGACCGGGGTCCACAGTTCACTAGTGGTGTCTCTCCATAAGATAAATAACAACATGCTGGGTAAACAAATTACAGTTGGGCAATTGATAGAATAAAGATAATGTGCATATGTCACGAGGATCACTATGAGATTTACTCTGGGCATTACAACAAAATACATAGACCGCCATCCAACTGCATCTATGACTAATAATCCACTCGCGGGGATATCGTCCGAACACCCCTCGAGTATTAAGTTGCGAACAACAGATAACTGCATTAAGCAAAGTGTGTAATATAAACAAAACGAATGTTCTTGGACACAAGAATGTTGTTTTCTCCCTAGTGGCAATAGCACATCTACAACCTTAGAGGTTTCTGTCACTCCCCTATATTAAATAGAGGCATGAACCCAACTATCGAGCATAAATACCCCCTCTTGGAGTCACTAGTATCTACTCGGCCAAGATAGCTACTAACAACGGAGAGCATGCAAGATCACAAACAACATAGAGATAACATAAGATAATATTCAGCACATCAACTTAACATAACACCAATATTCATCGGATCCCAACAAACACAACATGTAGAATTACATAAAGGTAGTCTCGATCATGTAGGGCAGCTCACGAGATCTAAATATGAAGCACATGGTGGAGAAGACAACCATCTAGCTACTGCTATGGACCCATAGTCCAAGGTAGACTACTCACACATCGCGTCGGAGGCAAGCATGGCGATGAAGAAGACCTCCGGTGGCGATTCCCCTCTCTGGTAGGGTGCCGGGAAGAGCTTCTGGACCCTCCCAATTTTGGGTCGACGATGGCGGCGGATCACGATGTGTTTCTGGAAAATTGGTCGGGTGTTTAGGTTTTTCCCGTTGGGGGGTCTTTATAGGCGAAGGGGCAGCGTCATAGGTGGACCAGGGCGGCCTCAACCATAGGGGGCGCGGGCCAGGGGCTGGCCGCGCCGCCCTATGGTGTGGCCGGCCCGTGGCCCCTCTCCATCTCCTCTTCGGTCTTCTGGAAGCTTCATTAAATATTGGGAGGTTCGGCTTTTGTTTTGTCCAATTCCGAGAATATTTCCTGTGTAACTTTTCTGAAACACAAAAACAGCAGAAAATAGGGAACTGGCACTGTGGCATCTTGTTAATAGGTTAGTTCCAGAAAATGCATAAAAATGCCACGAAGTGTAACAAAATACTAAGCAAATGGTGTAAGAACAAGCATGGAGCATCAAAAATTATAGATACGTTTGAGACGTATCACCTTCCTGGACGCATATTCAGGCTACAATCAGATCAAACTAAAGAAAAAAGACGAAGAAAAAATAGCCTTCATAACACCATACGGCGTCTTCTGCTATCAAGTCATGCCTTTTGGCCTCAAGAACGCAGGAGCAACCTATCAAAGGATGATGCAAAACTGTCTCGAAAGCCAAATAGGCCGGAACATCCAAGTCTACATCGACGACGTCGTCATCACCACAAGAAAAGAGGATGTTTTAATCAGTGACCTGAAGGAAACTTTCGACAACCTCGACAGGTACAAGCTAAAACTAAACCTGACAAAGTGTTCTTTCGGCATTTCTGCGGTACAACTTCTAGGGTTCCTGGTATCGACAAGAGGAATAGAGGCAAACCCAGAGAAAATTTAGGCGATACTAACGATGGGAAAACCAGCCAAGCTCCATGAAGTACAACAACTCGCAGGACGCGTAGCAGCGCTAAGTCAATTTGTCGCATGGCTAGGGGAAAAGGCCCTCCCTTTTTACGCACTCATGAAGAAGTCAGATAAAAAATTCGAGTGGACAGAAGAGGCAGACACAGCGTTTTCGCAGCAAAAAAAAGTGCTTTCCACACCACCAGTGCTGGTCGCACCAAAGGAGAGAGAATCACTACTACTGTACATGGCCGCTACACATCAGGTGGTGAGCACGGTGTTAGTAGTCGAAAGAAGTGAGGAAGGGAAGGCACATGGAGTTCAGCGACCAGTGTACTTCCTCAGCGAAGTATTATCACTATCTAAGCAGCATTACCCGTATTATCAAAAGTTAGCATACAGTGTGTTCACAATAGCAAGGAAGCTACGACAGCAATGCATCCAATCATAGTGGTCAATGAAGCCCCACTATCAAACATACTGAATAACCCTGAAGCGACAGGACGTGTCTCCTTATGGGGAATCGAACTTTCCCCTCTGGACATCACGTACGAGAAAAGAAAAGCTATCAAATCCCAAGTGCTACCAGACTTCACAGCAGAGTGGTTAGAACTACAAAACACAGGACCACCTGATCTATCAAGTGTTTGTACAATGTACTTTGACGGATCAAAAAGGGTTCAAGGAGCAGAAGTGGGAGTAGTCTTAATATCTCTGCAAGGGGACAAGCTAAAATATGTGCTAAGGATGAGTTTCCCACAAGCTTCCAACAACAAAGCCGAGTACGAGGCCCTGCTGCACGGAATGAAGATGGCCAAAGCATGTGGAGCAACTCGACTAAAAATATTTCGGGACTCGAATCTCGTAGTCCAGCAGGTGATGAACCGTTGTGACGCCATCAGCGACAACATGACAGCATACCGAAATTTGTACTATTACCTGGAGGGAACTTTTGACGGATGTGAAGTCTCACATATCAGCAGAGCCAGCAACGAGGAAGCTGATAATCTGGCAAACATCGGGTCTCAATGCCTGCCCATATCGCCAGGAGTCTTTTGGGAGGAAATCGTTGAGAGATCAATAAAAGACAGCAAAACTTCAGGTCCAGGAGAACCAAGTCAACATGTGACAGCAGGCTCGGGGGCTAGTAAAACAGAATGGAGAGCACAACAGAATCAGAGGAGGTCATGATGATTGAAGAAACCTGGATGCAACCATACTTAGCATATATGATGAACAAAACACTACCCGAAGATACAGTCGAAGCACGAAGGATAATACGATGATCCAAAGCTTTTGTCGTACTACAGGGAAAACTGTACAAGAAGAGCATAACTGGCGTGTTGCAACGATGTGTCACCCCACAGGAAGGGCAAGTTATATTAAAGGACATCCACGCAGGAGTCTGTGGCCACCATGCAAGTAGTCGAGCCATAGCAGCCAAAGCTTTTCGAGCAGGATTCTACTGGTTAACAACAATTGAAGATGCAAAAGACATCGTCCGAAGATGCAAGGCTTGCCAACGATTCACGTCCCGACCACATGCACCGGCAGCAGAACTCCAGCCAATACCACTATCGTGGCCTTTCACACAATGGGGTTTGGACATGGTAGGGGAGTTGCACAAGTCATGGCCCGGAGGACATGTCTATATGTTGGTAGCAGTCAATAAATTCACAAACTGGGTAGAGACAGCCCCAGAAACAACTCAGGATTCCACAGCAGCAATCAACTTCATCAAGTCGATAGTATTTCACTTTGGAGTACCTCATAGCATCATCACAGATAACGGCACGAACTTCATGTCCAAGGAATTCAAAGGGTACTGCGAGAGTATGGGGATCAAATTGAAGTTTGCATCTATTGCACACCCAAAGACAAACGGGCAAGTCAAAAAAGCAAATGACCTAATATGCAACGGAATAAAGAAGAGGTTGCTAGCACCACTGGAAAAAGCCAAGCACGCTTGGGTAGATGAGTTACCCTCCGTGCTGTGGAGCTTGAGAACTACACCTAATGCAGCTACTCAAGAGACACCTTTCTTTCTGGTCCATGGCGCAGAAGCTGTGCTTCCAGTCAAAATTACCCATGAAGCTCCCAAAATTGCGGCTTACGATGAAACGACTTCTACTGAGGCGCTGCAAGATGATGTCGATGCACTCGACGAAGCAAGAGACGTAGCGCTAGCTAGAGCTACACGATATCAGCAAAGTCTGCGAAATTATCACAGCACTCGAGTTTGACCCCGCTCTTTCATAGTGGATGATCTAGTCTTACGACTCAAGCAGGACGGCCATGGCAAATTAGAGTCACCATGGGTGGGACCCTACATAGTGACAAAAGTCATACCAGGAGGAGCGTATCGGCTACAAGACAACAAGACGAGAAAAGATGAAAGCAACCCGTGGAACGCAGAGCAACTTTGGTGTTTTTACGCATAAGAATACTTCGCTGATAAAATTCGCGACAACAGCAAATAGAAAACTTCGAGTTATGACCCTCTAAACCCAGAACATGAGGCCACGGGTCGGGTTTCTTGGGTCAACACTATGATATGTAATATGACAATTTTTTGCTCGGGGGCTCCAACCCTTGAGTCGTTATGATAAAACAGTGTAAATATTATTGAGATCATGTATACATATTTTCTCACGAGTAATTATGGGATTGTTCGCAACACTACATTCGGCAATCAACAAGCAACCAGCAAACAAAAAAGCACATCGATGCTAAAGTAAACCACCTCAGAACATTGATAGTTCCCTTGGTCTCATAGTAGGGACGATGCCATAAAGCAGAGTTCACCACATATAATTATTACACTATTTGACCAAAGAGTACAAGCAAAGGGATTACATCCAGAAGAAGACAACATTTATTGAAAGTGTACTTCTGCCTCATACTTCTTCTGGAATTGCGTGCAATCGAAGATCTTCACATCAAACTTTGATGTACCGCAGTGGTAGTTGAAGACCATGAAGAAACCCTGATGCAGTTCATGGTCCTCTGCAAATTGGGGCCAGTCGCCCCTGAAGAACATCTCACCATGACCATCATAGTACACCTCCACTTCATATAGAGTCCCTCCTCCAGACTCTTCGCGCAGGATGGCCTCACGGAGTTTGCACCCGTCCATAAATTTAGTGAACTTGAGCGGAACACGCTGCTGCTCACGGCATTGAGCACCAGCGATAAAAAAGAAGGAGAAAAGATTGACCGGAGGAGGAGGAGATGCATTGCGAGGAGCAGTGTTTACATCCACAATTTGGCGAGCAACAGAAGAGGAAGGCTTAAGTTTGTTCTTACTCCCCAATGGGCGACCGAGGTGCCGCTTCATGGGTGTGTGATACGTCCATTTTGCATCACTATTTTATATCATAATTTACTGTTATTCATTGATATATTTCATATTTATAGATGATACTTATGTCATTTTCCTCTATTTTGCATGTTTGATGATTATTCGAGAATTTACTGCCGAAGTTAGGATTCTGCTGGAAAAAGGACCATCAAGACACCATATTTATGAAGACCAGCAATTCTAGTAAAATATCCAAAAATTCATATTTCACCGGAAGACAGAAGTAGCCAGAAGGAGAGGGCGAGGTGAGCCACTAGGGGCCCACACCACCTGGTGGCGCGGGCTAGCCCTAGGCTACGCCACCTGGTGGTGTGGCCGCCCTAACCCACCTTTGCCATCGCCCCTTCGCTTATATCGTCTCCCCAAAAACCTAAGACCCAAAGGGGGATCGCAGATAGACTCCGCTGCCTCTGCGGGGCGGAAAACACACCGAGAGAGAAAGCTCTCTGGCAGGCGGAAATCTGCCGGGGAAATTCCTTCCCAGAGGGGGGAAATCATCGACATCATCACCACCATCAAGCTGGGCTTCATCGGGATCATCATCATCATCACCATCGTCACTATCACTTTCATCACCATCATCACCACGTCGTTCTGCCGTAACATCTTGGGTTAAATCTTGTCCAGTTCATAGGGGAAACTTTCCCGGTATTGATTACTCTTGTAGTTGATGCTATTGAGTGAAACCGTGGAATTAATGTTTATGTCTAGATTGTTATTTATCATTATTTCACCTCTGATCATGATCCATATGATGTCTTGTGAGTAGTTCATTTAGTTCTTGAGGACATGGGAGAAGTCAAGATGTTAGTAGTGGAACTATGTTGAGTAATATTTAATGGTTTGATATATATATGTTGTGGTGCTCTTTTACTAGTGCTGTCATGTGAACATCGACTACATGATACTTCACCTTTATGGGCCTAGTAGAATGCATTGTGTATTTGACTACTAATTGTGGGATTGCCGGAGCGATAGAAACCTAAACCTCTGTTAGGAAACCAGTGCACCAGGGAGTATAGGATCTCAGAGTTTAAGGCTGTGGTTAGATTTATCTTAATTACTTTATTGTAGTTGCGGATGCTTGCAAGGGGTATAATCACAAGTGTGTATTTGTCCAAGTTGGGGTAGTGCATTAGCATAGGTTCACCCCCATAACACTTATCAAACCAATGAAGATTACTTAGTTGTATGAAGCGAAAGCACTTGACTGAAACTCCCATGTGTCCTCGGGAATGTTTGGTAATCATAAGTAACACAACCGGCTTGTCCTTTGCTCTAGAAAGGATTGGGACGCTCGTAGCAATTATTATTATTGTCTTTTATTTACTCGTACTTTATTTACTTGCATTATCAAATACCCCTGAAAACCCGTTTGCTAGTATTTACAGTGAATCCTTGATCAAAACTGCTTGTCAACACCTTCTGCCCTTCGTTGGGTTTGACACTCTTATTTATCGAAAGTACTATGATACACGCCCTATATTTGTGGGTCATCAAGACTATTTTCTGGTGCCGTTGTCGGGGAGTGAAGCGCTATTGAAGAGTGGAATTGGCAAGGGAATTTTTTACCGTGAGTATTGTTTTTATTCCCGTCTTTTATTTTATTTTATTATGGAGAAGTCTCCATTTGGTTCCCTATTTGGGAATACTACTGCCACTGTTACGGTAGTAGATGAACCACTGCCTGCTCAATTGGATCCTTTTAAAATACCTATGAAAATTGTTGAATGTGTTATGAATAACTGCTATTCAGGAGATGGAACTGTCCATCCTAGTGATCATTTGCTCTTTATACATGAATTATGCGAGTTGTTCAAGTGTGCAGGTATTTCATCAAGCCAGGTTAAGAGAAAGTTATTCTCTTTATCACTGAAGGGCAGAGCTGCGGAATGGTATAAGCTGCTGAAGAATGGCCGATCTATTGGCTGGGAGGAAATTGTACCTCTCTTTTATTCTAAATTCTATTCTCCAAGTGACATTCATAAAGATTGGAACCAACTATATAATTTTTGGCCTCATGATGGAGAGAGTATTGCCCAAGCGCGGGGGAGATTGAAGTCACTAATGCTCAAATGTCCCATTCATGGCTCCCCAGTAACATTGTTATTAATAACTTCTATGCAAGGCTTTCGCTTCACGATAAAGATTTATTGGATGCTTCTTGTTCTAGATCATTTACACGTGTGAAAGAAGAAGCTAAATGGGATCTTCTTGACCGTATTCAGAAAAATACTGAAGGATGGGAGAATGACAAAGGTAGAAAGTCAGGTATAAATTATGATTATGAATGCATTAAATCTTTTATGGGAACTGATGATTTTCATAATGTTAGTGATGTTTATGGTCTTGATTCTCAAATACTTTGTAATATCCCAAGTTTTTTATCAAAATTTGGAATAAAAAATAAATTTGTTTTGTTTCTATTGATTGAAAAATCACAGGGAATTAAAACTTTTGAGTATAATTAAATGCTTTTCCCTAAGGTTTTATTAAACCTTCAAAATCAAACTATTTCACTTCCAAGGTTTCCATTTTATAAAAGAGCTTCTTATAAATATCCCTTATTCAAATGTCTGTTAGAAAAACTATTTCAAACTTTCTATTTTTCCCTTGGAGAACTCCTTTGAGAAAATAGAATTTCAAAATGCTATGTTGTATTTATTCAAATATATGAAAGCTATTTTGCAAAGGAAATATCTTACAAAATGGTTTGTTTTAAATAAAGTTTATAATTTCAAAATTAGTGCTGAAAATAATTTCAGAGATTACTTTTAAGATATTATTTTGCTAAGTTTAAAGACTTTACCTTTAAAACTCAAACCCTATTTTGCTTTATGCAATAAAGTCCCTAGGGTTAAATTTATAAAGTTTTATTAAAAATCTTATTTATTTATGAAATCATGTTGTTCACTGTTTTGTAATGTTCTTTTGAATTTTAGAAAACTTTCCATTTTGGTTTGACTTGAATTGGTGTTAAAATGCAAAAGATATAAATTAAAGGAGAAAATAGAAAAGAAAAAAAGAAAGAAGAAAAAAAAGGAGAAAACATAATCGGACCGAGCAGTCCAGTCCGGCCCAGCACGGTTCAAGCCCACAGCCCACCCAGTTTCCCGAACCGTTATCCTCCCTTTCACCCCTGACAGGTGGGACCCCACTGTCAGATCCGTCCCCTTCCTCTCAACTGCCCCTGCACACGAGCTCTGGCACGATCCGGCCTCGCCCTTTCCGTCTCCCCCCAGAGCACCAACTGCCCCGATACGCTGCCCCCCTACTCCTCCAACTTCCCCTCTCTCCTCTCCCTTTCTTCCCACTCGAGAACTGTCGCCAGGAGGCAGAGAATTTCTCACCGGAAGTCCGCTACTGCCGCCGCTCCTTTTCGCCGATTCCGACGTTGCTAGGTGACTCCGCGACCTATCTCTGGTCTCAACCTATTCCACTCACTTTTGCGCACCACCTGACGCCAATGCTTGGTCCTATACCGCAGAGGAATGAGCACTTCGACGCACGGCCGAAGCACCGGCGCCCGGCGCACCTCCAGCCGCACCTCCTCCTCGCTGCAGGAAGCTTTCGACCACATCGACCATGCACCCGACACCACCGTGTCCCGCTGCATGTTGTCCACCCCTCTGCCGTCTCCGGAAGCCAACGGAACAGCGCCACCGTCATGAGCTCGCCGCAGACTAGGGTTTCGGCGACCAAAACAAGCAACCGCCGGTGAGATAACTCTCCCATTCTCTGTGACCGTTGGATCCAGATCCTAGCGCCTGGATTAGATCACTTATTGAATCGGTACTGGCCAATTAGAACCGTCTGATCATCTTAAAATCTAACGTTCCAGAGCAGCTATCCAGCCGAACCGGTACAGACCTATCAGAGCACAACACGTGTCAAACCCTGGACAAACCAAAGTCTAATTAGAAACAAATCATTTTCAAATTTCTGCAAACTTCCAAAATTCATATCTTCTAAACCACAGGTCCAAAAATAACAAATAATATGTCCCTGGAATCCTATAAATGTGTAGAATCCAAATGTGCAATAATATCACATGGTTACTGTACAAATTTTTGAAGTGAAATTCAAATGATTTAAATAGCACTTTATTACCAAATAATTCATATCTTTTGTTCTGGATATTCAAAAATCATAAATTTGTAGTCTATGGATTCCTCAGAACATGTAGAACACTTTAGAATCAAGAAACACCAAAGTTGTTATGTGCACAAACTTGGTGCATTCAAATCTATCCAAATCACTACTTTGGTCATAATTTGAATTCTAAAAATGATTTTAGAGTGAATCCAATTGCAGTAGCTTAGTTTTTCAGTACCCTATCTAGTAGCATCACTATCCAAATTATTTGAAATCATTTGTAAATATTCAAATTCAAATATGAGAATTTGAGTATTTCCATCATAAGATTAATTCTATAATTCTATTCAATATGATTCCTTCTACAAAAGTGAATCTTGTGATCATACCCATCCACCAGATCCATTTAGACACAACACTTGGATCCAATATTCTTCCTACATCAAACTTCATGGTCTGGTTCACCATACTCAAATTACACTTGAGTTATTTGAGTGAATGGTAATATGTCTCAACTAGGTTTCCTTTGCTAATTGTGGTGACGCACCCTACCCCATATCACATATGGCTTAAACTATCCAAATCCAATGTTATCTTTGTTTCATAACCAAAACTAGTTTGAATTCTTCAAAGGAGAATTTAAACATTAACCTGGCCCAAACCTTGAGACTATAACCCTAGCTTAATTTAAATCTCTTGTCCAAGAAAATCTTGTGACCAAGAAGCCACCATCACCTAAATAACTCTCATACCTATTCAACCCCAAGCCAACTTAACTCTTGGCCTATATTGAACTATTCAATTCACAAATGAGCTAATTGAGTAATTCAATATATCACCAATACATACCCAAGCCTATGTGTAACATATACTATTTTGAGTAAGTGTTATCACAATTTATTCAGTAGTGTTCTGTTGCACTATTCTATACTCATGTGAATCTATCCACATGGGTCATCTCTAAACTCTATCTTTGCTTATGCCAAGCACAAGATTTCTATCACTACATTGTATCTTGGAGGATCATTCTTTCCGATCATTGAACTTGCCATCCAAACTCTCAATCCATATCTTGTAAGCCAAGCTTCAAGCCATATCACTCTCATCACAGAAATCATAAGAAATTTAAAATGTTAAACTAATCCTTTTCATTTGCTTGTCTTGCTTGATTTGTTGCTTTTGGTGTGGTGTGTTTACTTTGTGTATCTCTATATTATAGATTGGTTTGGAGAGCCTTACGTTTTGTTGAGAGAAGAGAAAGGGTTTAAGCTTCAAAAGGCAAGTGACACACATGCTTCTACCTATCTTTATTATATGCATTAGTGTTTTCATTACCATGCATGATATGAGATTTTCAAAGAAGTTTATGAAATGCTTAGCTCCCAGTAGTGTGTAGCTATCCCTTAAACCCCACTTGTTAGTATTGCAAACTACTATGGAAAATGATGCCATGCTTGTTTTGAGTTGATATGAAAATTAAACTTCAACCCAATGAAACACCTGGGTGGATTGGTTTGATGATGGAGGCGATGTTGAGTGGCTACCCAGGGCTACACACCTGGCTTTCAACCCAGGATTTGTGTAGTTGTCTTCGCCTGGGCGCTCACTTGTGGATTGCCACCCAGGAACAAAGAGACTACCATGTCTTCCTTGCTTTAGTGAGCTTCCAGTGCAGCCTTATGACAATATGGGCTCTGTCTTGACTGATTAAGATGTGAGGGTTCAACTTGTGTGCAAGATATGGGCTAGTAGCAGAATTATAGGATGGGAACGGATCTTGCCAGTATGGTTGCTCTCTCCTTCTGAAAGGTCTTGTCTCATTTTATGTATGGGCGTAAAATGAGTCTTAAGGTGAAAGTGCACAACCCCTGCAGGGTGTAAAACTAATTGATTAGCCGTGTCCCCGGTTATGGACAACTTGAGTTCCTAGACATGGATGTACAGAAGAGTCTCATCACCATTTCTGAATGAAATAAAATTGTTTAGGAACAATCAGGACAGGGACTACTCAGGACTACACACCTGGCTATCAACCCAGGATTTGTGTGGTTGTCTTCGCCTGAGGGTTATCCTGGTTTTGTAGAGTAACTACTCAGGGCCACATACCCTGCAAGTGTGTGGTTGTCTTCGCCTGGGGGTTATCTCGACCATTAAAAGTCTCTCAATGTTTTAAAAGGTTTTGATTTGAAAAATGATAGGGTAAATTTTGCTTTACGCAAATCAGCCAAAAAGTCCACCAGCCAAATATCATGTAGATAGCTCTTTCACAACAGCCACCAAATATGTGTCATTTGCCAGTACATCATTGTACTGACCCCCATTCATGGGGCTGCATATTCAAATGTGCAGGTTTTCAAAAAAGGATCATTGGTAGGATCTTGAGACTACATTCCAACATGTCTGCCTGTGGCACATGATGAAGATGGAGGCTCATTGCCACTTTGTTTTCCACTGTGAATCTTTAAGGTTTGAGACTTATGAAACTGGATCTGCGATGTAATATTTGATACTATTGCAATGATCCCTATAATTTATACTGTGGTGCTATCAGTGATCCAGGGAATAGCACTTATCACAGGTGTTCCACCTTAATTCAAAGGTGGGGCGTTACATACTTGCCAACTGTTTTAAGGCTTTTGCCTCTTATCTTGATGTTCCAAAGAAGTATTGGAGCAATTACCATGCGCCTTATAAAGATAATATTAGTTGTGTTCTTGCTAGAATTATTGAAGTTTGTACTATTGATCATATTTTGCCTGAGCCTTATTTTGAGAAAATGCCTTTCCCTGCTAAGGTAAAGGAGCATTCTATGTTAACCAGTGTGCTTAATAAAAGTACAAAGAAAGCTTTAGAACCTGATGAGCAAATAACTGTTAAACCTGTAGTAGCAATAGTAAAGGACCTTGTTACTAAAAATGTAGAAGATGGACACATTATCTTTTGCAAAGATGCTTCTAATATTGTTTCACATCCTAGTAGATCTAGAAAAACAAGTGTTCATGTGCTTTCTGTCAGGATTGGTGATCATTGCTATTATGGTTTATGCGACATTGGTGCAAGTTCAAGTGCTATTCCTTATGAGCTTTACAAAGAAATCATGCATGAAATTGGTTGTTGTGAACTTGAAGATATTTATGTGGTTATTCAGCTCGCTAACAGTAAAACTATCTCTCCAATTGGTATTGTTAGAGATGTGGAAGTTTTATGCGGTAAGCCTAAATATCATGTTGATTTTCTAGTACTTGGTTCAGCTGCTAGTAAAACTTGACCTATTATTTTTGGTAGACCTTTCTTGAATACCTGTGGCGCTGTTATAGATTGTAAGACGGAGAAATTTTTGACTAAGTTTGATGGAGAATCTTATGAGTTTAATTTTTCTAAGTTTACTAGAGCTCCTTATGAAACTGATTTGCCTAATGAAGATTTTAGAGTTGAACAGCTTGCCTCTATTGCTCTTGCTCCTAACAATGCTTTGCAGCAATATATGGAGGACCACGAAAGTGAGATCTTTAGAGAAGGAAGAAATGAAATTGACGAGATTCTTCTTCGTCAGCCAGAGATGCTTAAACACAATTTACATGTGGAGGATTTGGGTACCACTTTGCAACCTAAGGAAGATCCTATTTTTGATTTAAAACCTTTACCTGATGATCTTAAATATGCTTATATTGATGATAAGAAAATATATCCTATTATTATTAGTTCTAAACTTTCAGGGAAGGAAGAAGAAAGGTTATTGGAAATATTGAGGAAACACCGAGGAACTATGGGATATACTCTTGATGATTTAAAAGGGATTTCCCCTACTATATGTCAGCATGCTATTAATATGGAGCCAGATGCAAAGCGAGTTGTTGAACATCAATGCCGTTTAATTCCTAAGATGAAGGAAGTAGTAAGAAATGAGGTACTGAAACTCCTTGATGCTGGTATTATTTAATCTATTGCTGATAGTAGATGGGTTAGTCCTGTGCATTGTGTTCCTAAGAAAGGAGGAATTACTGTTGTGCCTAATGAGAATATTGAGCTTATTCCTCAAAGAGTAGTAGTTGGTTATAAGATGTGCATCTATTTTAGAAAGGTCAACAAAGTTACTAAGAAAGGTCATTATCCTTTACCATTTATAGATCAAATGCTAGAGAGGTTATCTAACTAAACTCATTTTTGTTTTCTTGATGGTTATTCTGGTTTCTCTCAAATTGCTGTTAAAAAGCAAGATCAAGAGAAAACCACTTTTACTTGTCTTTTAAGCTCCTGCTACATTTCAAAGATGCATGTCTGCTATATTTCATGGATTTTGTGAAGAAATTGTGAAGGTATTCATGGACGATTTCTCCGTTTATGGAACTTCTTTTGATAATTGTTTGCACAATCTTGATAAAGTTTTGCAGAGATGTGAGGAAACTAATCTTGTTCTGAATTGGGAGAAATGCCACTTTATGGTGAATGAAGGAATTATTCTCGAACATAAAATTTCTGAAAGAGGTATTGAAGTTGACAGAGCAAAAGTTGAAGCAATTGAGAAAATGCCATGTCCTAGAGATGTTAAAGGTATTCGTAGTATTCTTGGTCATGCTGGTTTCTATAGGAGGTTTATTAAAGATTTCTCTAAAATTTCAAAGCCTCTTACTAATCTTCTTCAAAAAGATGTACCTTTTGTTTTTGATGATGATTGTAAAGAAGCTTTTGAAACTCTTAAGAAGGCTTTAACTACCGCTCCTATTGTCCAACCACCTGATTGGAATTTACCCTTTGAAATTATGTGTGATGCTAGTGATTTTGCTGTGGGTTCTATTCTTGGATAGCGCGTAGATAAGAAGTTGAATTTTATTCATTATGCTAGTAAGACTCTTGACGCTACTTAACAGAATTATGCTACTATTGAGAAAGAGTTCCTTGCTGTTGTCTTTGCTTGTGATAAGTTTAGACCTTATATTGCTGATTCAAAAGTTACTATTCATACTGCTCACGCTGCTATTAGGTATCTTATGGAAAAGAAACTTGCTAAGCCCGGGCTTATTAGATGGGTGTTTCTTTTACAAGAGTTTGATTTGCATATTGTAGATAGGAAAGGTGCTGAAAATCCTGTTGCTGATAATTTTTCTAGATTGGAAAACATTTCTTTTGATCATATTCCTTTTAATGATAGTTTTCCAAATGAACAGTTGGCTGCAATAAAGGTAACCTCGCGAGAGAGTCCTTGGTATGCTGATTATGCTAACTTTATTGTTTCCAAGTATTTGCCTCCAACCTTTACATCCCAGTAAAGAAGGAAATTCTTTTATGACTTGAGGCATTATTTTTGGGATGACCCACAATTATATAAAGGAGTGGATGGTATTATGCGAAGATGTGTTCCAGAATATGAACAACAAGAGATATTGTGGAAATGTCATGGCAGTGCTTATGGAGGACATGATGCTGGAGATAGAACTACACAAAAGGTTCTACAATCAGGTTTTTATTGGCCTACTCTTTTTAAAGATGCAAGAAAGTTTATTTTATCTTGTGATGAATGCCAAAGAGTTGGTAATATTTCTAGACGCAATGAAATGCCTATGAATTATTCTCTTGTTATTGAACCATTTGATTGTTGGGGATTTGACTTTATGGGTCCTTTTCCCCCTTCAGAAGGTTATACTCATATACTTGTTGTTGTTGATTATGTTACTAAGTGGGTAGAAGCTATACCTACGAAAAGTGCTGATGGTGAGACCTTATTAAAAATGCTTAAGGATGTTATTTTTCCTAGGTTTGGTGTGCCTAGATATCTTATGACTGATGGAGGTTCTCATTTTATTCATGGTGGTTTTAGGAAGACTCTTGCTAGATATGATGTTAATCATAGAATTGCTTCTGCTTATCATCTCCAAACTAGTGGGCAAGTAGAGTTATCGAATAGGGAGATTAAGTCTATCTTGCAAAAGATAGTTAATAGGTCAAGAAAAAATTGGGCTAGCAAGTTAAATGATGCTTTATGGGCTTATAGAACTGCTTATAAGAACCCCATGGGTATGTCTCCTTACAAAATGGTTTACGGAAAAGCATGTCACTTGCCTTTAGAATTAGAACACAAAGCTTTTTGGGCAGTGAAAGAGCTTAATAGAGATTTTAAACTTGCTGGTAAGAAAAGGTTGCTTGATTTGAGTTCCTTAGATGAGTGGAGAAGCGAATCTTATGAGAATGCCAGACTTTTTAAAGAGAAAGTCAAGCAATGGCATGATAGGAGAATTCTTAAGAGAGAATTTTATGTTGGTGAGAAAGTTCTATTGTATAGGTCTCGTCTCAGATTTTTTGTAGGAAAATTACACTCGAAATGGGAAGGACCCTTTATTATTGAAGAGTTGTATCGTTCAGGTGCGGTAAAGATTGCTTCGCTTAAAGATAACACTACGCAAGTGGTGAATGGGCAAAGACTCAAGCATTATATTTCTGGAGATTCTTATAATGAAGATATCGATATTATTCAAGTGGTGACTCCGGAAGAATTCATCAAAAAACAAATGCAGGAAACTGCAGAGTCCGTTTTTTGAATAGGTAACAGTTCTAGTCAGAAAGGTTTGCGTTAAACTTTTCTGCTTATATTTTTGTTGTTTTTATTAAATATGAAAAATCACGTGACGAAAACGAGTTGGAAACAGAGCCCGGAGGCTCCACACCACACCATGGCGCGGGCCCCTGCTGGCCGCGCCACCCTGTGGTGTGTTCGCCTTGGAGCTTGTTTCCATCCCGGTTTCTTCCTGTGCCTTCATTTTGTTGTTAAACTTTCATCTATATAACCCCCTGGATTGCCTAAGGTCTGTATATCATGTTCTTGTCATGTTTTTGTTTCGATCTATTTCTGTCAGGAGCTGTTCTCAATTTTAGAGGCATCATGGCCTCTGCCAACAACGACAAGGAGAAGACGCCTTCAGAAGATGATCACCGGTTTGATAAACCTTGGTTTCACAACTGAGGGAAAACATGTTGTTGTGCTCATCATAACCTTGCTCTTGGGGTTTTCCAACAAGTTTTCTGGTGTCAACTACACACCAGCGAACAGCAATCACTCACGCATGCACATGACTAAACAAAAGTCAATTAAGCCTTGCTGATTTATTTTGCCTCAGAGCGCTTGTATCATTTTTATGCCCCTGTTGATTTTTTTTTTCGCAAGCATGATTATGACAGTTATTGCTCTCTCGATTGTCGCTTCCCAGTCTTTTGCTAGCCTTCACCTGTACTGAGTATGAGCTCTACTCGTGCATCCAAATCCCTAAAAACCAAGTTATTCCAAAGAGTCCATTATAAATTCCTATGCATGGCATTTCAAACCATTCCATGCAAATTTTCATGTGCTACCTTTCAAAACCTTCAAAATACTTCTCATTTTGTGATAATGTTTTTAGCTCATGAGGACGTGGTGGTTGGGTTTGTTATACTAAATTAAGTACCCTGCTCGTCACTAATTTTGTAAGAGAGCTGGTCAGATCATTGTACTCCCTCCGTTCACATATACCCTGTGTCTTGGGCATGTAACGGATACGAAGAAAAGCATTTAATCAGATAAATTAGGGAAGATTTGGACTAATTTGCCCTTAAGCAATGTGTGCTACCATAATACGCATGCAGGCATGCATTGGTCATAGACGTCTCGGCTCCTAAGCATTTACTGCATGCATGACCAGAACGGCACAGCTAGCCCACTCTCTTTCTTGCATGCACCGACCTTTTGTTTTTCTTCTCTGCGCGTGCACGGCTTTAATGCATCATCATGAAACCTAAGTGAGGGCAAATTAGGAAACTAACTAGCCAAATACCCAGAATGCAGGGTAA
The DNA here is from genome assembly GCA_007115705.1 of Dactylis glomerata. Classification (NCBI taxonomy): domain Eukaryota; kingdom Viridiplantae; phylum Streptophyta; class Magnoliopsida; order Poales; family Poaceae; genus Dactylis; species Dactylis glomerata. Next base: position 3,197,816 of record QXEO01000104.1, read on the forward strand.
AAGGGATTTTTTTTGAAAAGCTATAACGCATGGTAAAGGTAAACGGAGGGAGTAACCTCTTAAAAAAAAGAAAAGAAAAAAGGCACTCCTCCATGGTATGTGATTGTTGGCAGGCACCCGAAGGATTCGGTTAGCCATGGTTTGTGAAAGGAAAAGTGGGGAGGAGTGCCAAACTTTATAAAAGAGCATGCAAATGCCAATTTTTCAAGAACTCGAAACCGCTCTCAACTTGTTCAGTATGGAAGATAGCAAGAACTCCATTGCCAGTCATTGACAGGCACAACCACCTCTCAAAACATTTTTATCTCTGTTTTACAAATGAAAAGCTCTAGCACATGTTAATCCCTGCTTCCCTCTGCGAAAGGGCCTTTCTTTTACTTTTATGTTGAGTCACCATCTTTTCTTTAAGCACCTTCTTGAGAGCATAGCTATCATTCTTAGTGTAATGTGCTTGTCCCAAAACATGGTTAATTGTGGTATAACTTTGATGCTTGTATCTTTGATATTTCTACTTCTAGTCTTCTCTTGAACTTCAGAGGTGCCTTGGCATTTATGTTTTGCTCCACAAATAAAGGCAAGCGAGATACCACCTTATCATATCTTATTATGAGCATTACAATCCTGTAACTTCTTATGTTTCATGTTGCTTATTATTGGTGTGTTGGTACTTCTTCATAGCTTGCATGACTATGAGGTAACATTAGCTGCATACTTCTTATTATGAATTACCTAAGTACTTGATCATATAGTGAGAATATATACATCATATGAAGCAATTGTGTTCGTGAAAGTTTCTTTTATCGCACTCAGTTGTTAACTGAATTGCTTGAGGACAAGCAATAAGCTAAGCTTGGGGGGAGTTGATACGTCCAAAACGTATCTACTTTCTCGAACCCTTTTGATGTTGTTTTCCCTCTAATTTGTGTGTTTTGAATTCAACTAACATGGACTAATGCTGTTTTCAGCAAATTGCTCTAGTGTCACGTTTTTGTGCAGAAATCCAACTTTCAGGAAAAATCCCGGAAAATATCGCAAACTCCTATTTTACTAGAAGACCTCACGGAGCCAGAAGACGAGACGAAGACGAGCCACGAGGGGCCCACACCACCTGGTGGCGCTGGCCAGGCCAGGCCATGCCAGGGGGTGGTGTGGCCGCCTCAGCCATCGCCTCGAGCCCTCCTTCCGCCTACATATAGCCTCTAACCTGAAAACACCGGGGGGCTTGACATTTTTTCAGATAGAGTTCCGATGCGCCACCACCACCACCATAAACCGCGATTTGGAACCAGAAACTCCATTCTAGCACCCTGCCGAGACGGGGAATTGGAGGAGATCATCGCCATCATCATCACCGACGCCTCTCCATCAACCATCCATGATTCCCCCATCCATATGTGAGTAATTCCCGCTGTAGGCTGAAAGGGGATGGTATGGATTGGATGAGATTATTCATGTAATTGCTATAAGATTGTTAGGGCATGGTGCCTAGTATCCATTGCTTGTGCTTTTGACATTGTTGCAACTTGTTGTGCTTAATGCTTGTCACTTTGGGCCTGAGTGCCATGATCTCAGATCTGAACATGTTATTGTTTCATGAAGATAATTGTTGTTTGTGATCTTACCTGCAAGTTGTATACACATATTGTCGTCTGAAACCCGAGGCCCCAAAGTGACAGCAATTGGGATAACCGGAGGGGATGGCTGTGATGTGAGGATTACATGTGTTCACGGAGTGTTAATGCTTTGCTCCGGTACTCTATTAAAATGAGACCTTAATTACCAGTAGTTTCCCTTGAGGCCCCACTGCAAACGGGCTGGTAAGACAAAAGATGTTGTGCAAGTTTCTCATTGCGAGCACGCACGACTAAATACGGAACACATGCCTATGGTTACTTAGTATTATGATGCTTTATCATTATTTATCTGCAATTGCCCATGTCTTGATTATTATATGAATTATCTTATCCATGCAACGCCCGTTCATCCATCCCTATGCCTACAGTATTAAATCCTGCTGTTTACTATAAGTACCGCTGCTGTCTTTATTTTATTACTGCTGCTATTATTCTGCTACTGCTACTACTATAAAGCTGTTGCTACTGATAAACTGTTGCGAGCAAGTCTGTTTCCAGGTGCAGCTGAACTGAAAACTCATTTGTTAAGGCTTATAAATATTCTTTGGCTCCCCTTGTGTCGAATCAATAAATTTGGGTTTTACTTCCCTCGAAGACTGTTGTGATCATCTATACTTGTGGGTCATCAGTGCCCGCGGTTTCAGTAAGGCTACATGTGGAAAACACATCATTACATGTATATTTATGAACCATGATCCTCTGTATTTTAGTTTCAGCTCCAGCTTGTTCTTATGTTGTAAAATCTGTCATAGTAAGTAGCATTAACTTTGTGAATGTAATCTGTAAATTCTTATTTCCTAAGATTCATGTTGTAGATTAAAGTTCATGTTGTTCTTTGCCATAGTAAGAAATCAGTCATAAGTTCCTGTTATTAGCTTATTTGGCTTTATGATTTAAGTGAACATTAGTATTGACAAGTTTTGAATGCTCATTTCTGTTCTACTTTATGCTAGTTCATTCCCAGTTGAATTGGAGAAGCAAAGTCCCATATGCAGCATGTACTCTCAGGACTTCGCCTGCGCCTGACAGCGCCACTGATTTTGATATTTCTGCACATGGCAAACTGGTTGTGCCTGAATGACAATGCAGTCAGTTGTATCATGTGATTGTTGTTCTTTTTACAACATCTCTGTATATGTAGGCAACCTGCCGTACTAGTTTTAGACTGAATCATATCTTTACTGAATTAAATGTCTATGCATATCAGTATAGGTTGCCTTTCATTCGATAAATACAACGCCAGCTGAGAGCATGTTTGATCTGTGATATTTTGAGACCAAAGCATCTGTGTATTTATGTGTGATGTTTACATCTGAACATGTATACTTTGAGACCAAAGCATCTATGCTGTATGCGGGCATGTGCGGCTGCCGCGGGGAACCCACTTAATTTAGTGGATACCCACATAAGCCCACTTAAGTTATGTGGGCACATGCGGCATGATGCGGTTCCGCAGGTTGTCCCACTTGCAGCCTGACTGACAATGATCCACGGGGTAGTTGTCAGAGAAAATCGCTTGATTTTTCTGGCCTGGGTCTAAAATGTTTGAAAAAGGTGTCACATGGTCACATGGACAACAAGTTGTTAGCATAGAACCGCGACATTTCAACTCAAATTCCGGAAAACCACGACTTTACGTTTAAATCGCATAAAACCGCGACATTTTTTGAAATTGCTTGCAATTCACACCGATCACAGATTGACAATGAATTGACACCAGAACTGACAGGTGGGGCCCACCTGCCAGCGCTGATGTGGAAAAAAAGGAGATTCGTTAGCATAGAACCGCGATATTTCAACTCAAATTCTGGAAAACCATGACTTTATGTTTGAATCGCATAAAATTGCGACCTTTTTTCATTTTATTTTATTTTTCCATTTCAAATTCCGGAAATTGCATTGTATTTTGAACTATAGAAAAAGACAAATTTGTGATTGTGTATAGGGATAATTTTTTGTAGAAATTTGTTTTTTTAGCTCAAAATAAAACATATTTTTCTCCAAAATTTCTACCGTGCCCTTCGAATGCCTATATGTATGTGCGAATATAATATCATTTTTTGAAATCCTAGAAGTATATTTTTTAAAAACCATTGATGCTCATGATTTAAATGCACTTTTCATTAATTTCATTTGCTCAATTCGATGTAGTCTACTTAGAACACGTATAATGGGGTGACGTCGGCCTTCCTTTAATTTAGTGGTGCCACGTAGGATATTTGCTTAGTTGGAGGATAGAGAAATAAGAAAGGAAAGACTATCTTTTTAGCTAAGGGATGATATCTTAACAAATAAGGAAAGCAAAAAATATTGTGGTTTTATGCGATTCAAACGTGAAGTCGTGGTTTTTCGGAATTTGAGTTGAAATATTGCGGTTCTATGCTAACAACTCTCCTTTTTTGCCACATCAGCGTTGACAGGTGGGCCCCACCTATCAGTGCCGGTGTTAATTTATTGTCAATCTGTGATTAGTGCGAATTGCTAGGAACTTTTAAAATGTCGCTGTTTTATGCGATTCAAACGTAAAGTCGTGGTTTTCCAGAATTTAAGTTGAAATGTCGTGGTTCTATGCTAACAACTCCATGGACAACTAACATTCATGCCGAAATAGACTTTCGCCCCGCTTTATAAATAAAGCCACAACGGCCGAACCGATACAAGGCGGTGAGGAGAACCTCTTACAAAGCAGATCAAAAATAAGAAAAAGAAAATACAAAAAACCAAAACTTGCCACCAAAAACAATGAAATGAGACCAAGTGCGGGGCTCCACGACGGCGCCCCCAAAAGGGTAACGACGCACTGCGTCGCCGCCGTCGAGACCACAAAGGTCAAATGTTTTCACCTGGAGCCATAGCACGGAGAGGATAACCACAACGACGTCCCCAAGAGGGTTATGACACCCACAGGCGTCGCCGCCGTGGACAACTAACATTCAGGAAAATAACAAACAACTGTTAGACTCTAATTGGCGGGAAAATTTGATTCAATTGACTGAGAGTCTCTAAAATTTATCAACGATAAATAACTTTCTTTTCCACTCCATTACATATGTAGTATTTTGTATATGGGCTCCTTTGATTCATAGGATAAAAAAATCATAGGAATAGGAAAGTCATAGGAATGGTATGACATGCTTAGTTGAATCCTATAGGAATATGAAGTGTCTTTGATTGTAGCAAAGGAATTTTCCATGAGGTATGACATAATGCTTTTTTTCCTATAGGATTTACACTACTAGATTCCTATAGGATTATTTCCTATAAGATATATTTCTATGAATCAAACATGTGTGTAGGAAACTTTTCTATAGGATCCAAATCCTATACAATTTCTATGCAAATTCTATGGATCAAAGGAGGCCTAAGACGTCCTAGCCTGTACGTACACCACTAAGGTGGAGCTGAAAGAACTCCACCAAGTCCATCTCGTACGCCACAGACTTGGTCTGATCCATTACATGACTGAATTGGGGCAGCAAGCAATTATCTTCCATGATCTTTTCCATCACCTTGTTGTCGAGATCGAAGAGGAAGACGGCGCTGCTCCTGTACAAGACGAGCATTGATCCCCTGATGAAGTGAAACCACTTCTCGCGGGTCGTGTGGGGATAGGTTGGGTGCGGCACCGCCGGTTGAATTCTGATCACAGCAGTGCGGAGCCACGCCGCGTCGTCATCTCCGTGACCGTGGCCTTGCTGTTGCGTCCAGACAGTCAGGTGCACGAGATACACGCAAGCGACCGAAAGTTCGCCGTCTTTGCTTACGCAGAGGAGCGGTGAGCCTCCGACACGGACGGGGAGCTTTGTTAAGGAGACTTTGCGGTTGCCGCGCACCTCCGTCGTCTCCGCGCTGAGTTTGTACATCAGGTTCTCGTCACCGTGCATCAACAGCCAGTGCGCCGCGCCCTGGTGAACGACGGCGGATTTCTCACCCACCAGCGAGAAGCGGGGACCGTGCACTGGCAGGCACATGATGGGCGCGCTCCAGCTGCGCGTCGCGGCGGAGTACGAGTGGAGATCCACCCTAAGGTATGATAGGTCGCCGAGTACAAGCAGCTGCGAGAAGGCGAAGCGCCCAGACAATTCGAGGTCGCTATCGGCGACTGTGATGATGGCGTAGCCGTACACGTCGTCGGAGTACTCCAGAGGCGGGAGAAGGTGGCGTTCGCCGGTAATGGGGTTGCAGAGGCCGAAGAGGCGGGTTCCATATTGGCGGGGGACGAGCTGCATCAGGACGATGCCGCGCCGCGCTGCCAGGGGCTCGGCGTAGTTGAAGGCGCCGTCGTCGTTGAAGGAGGTGAGGGCACGGATCGGCGACCCTGGCACCGGCAGGAAGGTGGGTGAGGTGCGCTGCTGGAAGAAGAAGCCGAGGAGACGCGCGCGGTGCCCCACGCCCCACAGTCCGCGGAGGAAGGCCGGGTCGGTGAAGCGGCGCAGCCACCGTCGGCATGTCACGGCCAACATAAAGAGGTCTTTGACATTGCCCACGCGAGACAAGACCTCGTGGAGGACGTCCTCCGGCAAAGCTTTCATGCCGTGCACCTTCAATTCTGCGCACGATCGATTAGCACTTTGATGATTTGACTGGGCGCGGGAACATACCGAGGGAGCAGCGTCAATTCGCTAGCGGGGAAGAAGAGGTGCATCGGCGGCAGCGCCGCACGAGTGGTGATGGTCGAGCGATGTGATTTGTGGTGATTTGTGGGTGGTTAAGATCCTAAATTCACGGGAGGTGATCAAAACTGCACCAGCCATGTCCATTTTTTCCCCGTAGGTGTGATTCTGTAACAATCATCCGTAAGTTTTTTTTAAGGGGAAAAAGCACTTTATTGAATAATGATATTGTTTGGAATACAAAGACCGTCAGGTGGTTCGAGAAACCAAACCTGACGTCCAACATCAGCAGAACAAGCTAACCGTGCCAGTCTATGCGCTTCTGAATTAGAAGCTCTATTCTCATGCCTAAAAGAAGACTCCAAAAAACTAGACCCTAAAGATTTTATTCACTAAGCACCATGCTATAACTACCTGCACAGTGCCTCGACAGATCGTTTACCACCACTAAATAGTCGGACGCCACGGTCACCCGCCGAAGATGGAGATCTTGTGCGAGTGCCAGAGCTTCCCTGCGGGCAATCGCCTCCATAATCGCCAGGTCGGAGATCCCTTGGACAGTCAGCGTCAATGCACCAAGGAAGCTTTCAGACTCGTCCCTGCATACTACCCCCACGGCACCACCCGGCCTCGACTTGGCCATGGCCACATCCACATTAAGCTTTGCATAGCCCCTTACGGGAGGAGTCCAGCGTGGGTGCTTTGCCTTGGGTGTCTTCTGCCCCTGCACCGTAGACGAGCCTGCGATGGACAGGTCCCAGAGGTAGCTCTCGATGAAGAGGTGCGTGGACAAAGGGCTCTGGAATTGCTCTTCATGAATCATCTTCCGTCTTGCGTACCAGATCGCCCAGAGAGTTACCGCTACTCTCGCAAAATTATCTCTGGAGAGTGTCTCCATTAAAGCAAATAGCCATTGCTTGGCAGATGGGATGTCAAGCAGGCTCACATGCTCAGCGATCTCTTCGTCGGCGAGCACCCAGACAGAGCGCGCCACCGTGCAACTGATCAGCGAATGGCGCCACGAGTCTTCCACTCCACATAGCGAGCAAGTGCTAGTCGTTGCCATATGACGATGGAATCGTACGTCACCAGTGGGGAGAGACTGTTGCGCTAACCTCCAGAGAAAAACACGCAGCTTTGAGGGTACTTGGACTTTCCACAGTCACGTCCAAGCTTTTTCTTCAGCGGTAGTACCGAAGCTTGCTGCCCTTCCCTCCAACACATCCTCGCGCCATTTCTTAGTTTGAATCAAGAGACGATAAGCTGATTGTACAGATAGAACTCCACTCTTCTCGTAGTGCCACACCCAGAAATCATCCATTCTTCTAGTGCATAGCGGGATCGAGCAAATTGCCTCCACATCCATGGGGAGGAAGAATTGGCGCAGCTGATACACCTTCCATGTAGCCTCAACGCTATTGATGAAGTAGGAGACCAGGAGCGGTGGGTCTTGCTTCAAGGATGCCAACGGCCGCAGCATAAAGTCGTGTGGGAGCCAATTGTGATTCCATGCATTGGTATCCTCCCCTTACCCGATACGCCTGATGAGTCCCTGCTTCATGACGTCCCGTCCTTCCACAATCGCACTCCACACCTGAGAAGGGGAGGAGCCAAGCGGTGCTTCAAGGAAATCAGAGTTAGGGAAATAAACTGCTTTAAGAATTCTTGAACTTAATGCCTCCGGGTTCATCAAGATTCTCCAAGCCTGTTGAGCAAGCATGGCTAGGTTAAAAAGCTCAATATCTTGGAACCCCATTCCTCCTAGGTATATTGGAGAACACATCGTCTCCTAGTATACCTAACTTGGCTTGCGGTTTCCATCTTTGCTACCCCACCAGAAGCTGTGTATCATAGCATTGATGGCCAAACAAAGCCCCTGTGGTAACTTGAAACAAGACATACAAAACGTGGGAATGGCATGTACAACCGATTTGATCAGAACTTCTTTTCCTCCTGATGCTAGCAATTGTTCCAACCATCCTTGAATCCTCTTCCATATACGGTCCTTTAAAAATTTGAAGGCCCCATTAGTGGACCTTCCCACATCAGAGGGCATTCCAAGGTACTTCTCATTAAGTGTCACATTAGCCACATTAAGAATATTCTTCACCGAGGTCCTTCTCCCTTCTGGGCAACCTTTGCTGAAGAAAATTGAGGATTTATCTAGATTTATCCGCTGCCCTGAGGCATTGCAATATTTAACCAGAATCTGATTCACTTCCATGGCTCCCTCATCATTAGCTTTAACAAACAGCAGGCTATCATCGGCAAAAAGGAGGTGGTTCACAGTCGGGGCTGTAGGAGCAACCTTGATCCCTTGGAGATGTGATGACTGACAACTTCGTTTTAAAAGGCCAGAGAGGCCCTCTGCTGCAATTAAAAAGAGATAGGGGGATATTGGGTCACCTTGACGTAACCCCTGGATGGTCGAAACTCCTCCACTCGCTTTCCATTGAACAACACTGAGAAAGACACTGAGGATACGAGACTCATAATGAGATCAACCCAACGTTGGTGGAAGCCCATCTTCAGCATGATTGCTCTCAAATACACCCACTCAACTCGGTCATATGCCTTCCGCATATCGAGTTTCAAAGCACAATGTTGGTGTTTCTTTGCGTTGTTCCTCTTCACAAAATGAAGGCACTCGTATGCAGTAATGATGTTATCCGTGATCAATCTCCCCGGAACAAACGCTGACTGCTCCTCAGAAATTATCTCTAGCAGGATGATATGTCTCAAACGTATCTATAATTTTTGATGCTCCATGCTTATTTATACACCATTTGCTTTATGTTTTGTTTACACTTCGTGGCGTTTTTATGCATTTTTCCGAACTAACCTATTAACAAGATGCCACAGTACCAGTTCCCTATTTTCTGTTGTTTTTGTGTTTCAGAAAAGTTACACAGGAAATATTCTCGGAATTGGACAAAACAAAAGCTGAAGTTCCAAATTACCTAACACGTAAACGAAGTCCAAAGGAGAGCCGGAGGCGGGCCAAGGGGCAGACACACCTGGTGGTGGCGCGGGCCACCCCTAGGCCGCGCCACCAGGGGTGTGACCGCCTGGTCCACCTCCTGACATCGCCCTTCCACCTATTTATTCCACTCGACGGGAAAACCCTAAAGGCCCGAACACTTTTACAGAAAACATACTGTAAACCGCTGCCATCGTCGATGCGAGATCTGGAGGGTCCAGAAGCTCTTCCCGGCACCCTGTCGGAGAGGGGAATCACCACCGGAGGCCTTCTTCATCACCATGCCTGCCTCCGGAGTGATGTGTGAGTAGTCTACCTTGGACTACGGGTCCATCGCAGTAGTTAGATGGATGTCTTCTCCTCCATGTGCTTCATGGTTAGATCTTGTGAACTGCCTATCATGATCAAGATCATCATTATGTAATTCTACATGTTGTGTTTGTTGGGACCCGATGAATATTGAGTACTATGTGAAGTTGATTTATTGATTTATCATCTCTATGTTGTTTATGATCTTGCATGCTCTCCGTTGCTAGTAGATATCTTGGCCGAGTAGATGCTAGTGACTCCAAGAGGGAGTATTTATGCTCGATAGTGGGTTCATGCCTCTAGTAATCTAGGAGAGTGACAATAACTTTTAAGGTTGTAGATGTGCTGTTGCTACTAGGGAGAAAACAACAATCTCTTGTTTAAGGACATTTGTATTGTTTACATTACACACTTTGCTTAAGGCGATAATCTATTGCTTGCAACTTAATACCCAACGGTTGCTCGGATGACATCCGGCGGGTGGATTATTAGTCATAGATGCAGTTGGATTACGGTCTATGTATTATGTTGTAATGCCCAAGTGAATCTCATAGTGATCTTCATGACATGTACATGCATTGCTATGCATTCTTTATTCTGTCAATTGCCCAACTGTAATTTGTTTACCCAGCATGTTATTCATCTTTATGGAGAGACACCTCTAGTGAACTGTGGACCCTGGTCCATTCTTTTACATTCATATTACCGTTTACTTTCTACAAGCATTATTTACTTTCTTGCAAACAAATATCTATTACCACACGATACGTTTAATCCTTTGTTTACAGCAAACCGTTGAGATTGACAACCTCACTGCAAGTTGGGGCAAAGTACTTTGGTTGTGTTGTGTGTAGGTTCCACGTTGCTGTTGGCGCCGAAGCTACGCCCCAGACAGGCGCCATAAACAAATTCTCTAGAGCCATCGCCAAAGCCAGCTAGCATCAACCTTCAGAAGTGGTTTCTTTCTCCTACTGGTCGATTAAACCTTAGTTTCATACTGAGGGAAAACTTGCCACTGTGCTCATCATACCTTCCTCTTGGGGTTCCCAACTGGGCGGCTAGCACCGCTATCAAGCATTTTTTCTGGCGCTATTGCCGGGGAGAAAGAGGATTTCCGCGCCACCCTATGGTGTGTTCGCCTTAGAGCTCGTTCCCGTCCCGGTATCTTCCTGTGCCTTTGTTTTGTTGTTAAACTTTCACCTATATAACCCCCCGGATTGCCCAAGGTCTGTATATCGTGTTCTTGTCGTGTTTTTGTTTCGATCTGTTTCTGTTAGGAGCTGTTCTCAGTTTTAGAGGGATCATGGCCTCTGCCAACAACGACAAGGAGAAGACGCCTTCAGAAGATGATCACCATGACCTTAAGCTGAAGGAAGAGGTCGAGAGTGAAGCCGAAGAAGAAGAAATAGAAGAAGACTAGCGTATGTGCCCTCTCTCTGTCATTGCAAGCATTGGGGTGGTGACAAACCCAAACAAGTTCAAGAGGAGCGTGTGGATAAGCACTGGAGGGGGTGTTCCACGCCACACCTTAGCTCCACGGACATCTTCTTCAGGCAACAACCCCTTCCATACTCTAATACATGAGCATCAATTCCAAAGGGTGCCTAAATCAAGGTTACCCTCTAGATGGGATATACATTGTTCTAACAGTGCAGGGAAAGAAAGCTTCAAGCATGAAGAAGAGTGGGGAAATAATTCCAAGAGCTGGGATTCACAGTCCGACATGTTCATGAGCCGTATTGAGCATAATTCGGATATGATTCATAATCTCACCTACAAGATTGATGAGTTGAAGGAGCTGATTGAGAAGCTTATTAAAGACTCACCACCACCACCGAAGGAGTAATTCGTCATTGGTATTGGCATCCCCTTGGCTTGTTCCAAGCTTGGGGGAGTGTCGCGGTATCACATCATTACCTTTTACCCATTTACTTTTCAAGTAGAGTCATATCATGAATAGAGAAGTTATCATATAGGATGGTTTGTAGTGTGGAAGTATCTCTCCTTTAGTTAGTTATCTATGTGTCCCTTGGTGTGAGTTGCGGTTATGAAATATTAATGAGAAGTTTTATCATTTACTTTTTGCACACTTTATTTTAGTTTGCAATTTTTCTTATATGATTAGTCTTGTTGATTAGCATTGGTATCACTTTGGGAGCATGAGTAAATCTAGTTGGTTTTGGCAAACTTAGCAATGGTCAGTAGCAACAATACTTTGAGGCTTGAGTAGAAAAGAGGGAAACACATGTAGATACATTATTTCATCATTTTTCCTTCATGATTGGCTCATAAGCATTAGTATTCTCAAGTTAAGATCGTTTGTACTTTCAAGCAAATTTGCATGATTGTTTTCTATCACATGTATGTTTGTTTGTTTCATTCAACTCTTATGCTTGGTACCCATCCTTGCTAGCCAAAAACCTGTACTGAGAGGGAATACTTCTCGTGCATCCAATTCCCAAAAACCAAGTTACTTCCAAAGAGTCCACTATAAATTCCTATGCATGGTATTTCAAGCCATTCCAAGTAAATTTTCATGTGCTACCTTTCAAAAACCTTCAAATACTTCTCATTTTGTGACACTGTTTTTAGCTCATGAGGATGTAGTGGTTGGGTTTGTTATCTTCCATACTAAATTAAGTACCCCTCGACTTGCATGCTTCATCTGCTCGTCACTAATTTTGCAAGGGAGCTGGTCAGACCATTATAACAAAAAAAGAAAAAGAAAAGAAAAAGGCACTCCTCCATGGTTTGTGAAAGTTGGTGGGCACCCGATGGAATCGGTTAGCCATGGTTTGTGAAAAGAAAAGTGGGGAGGAGTGCCAAACTATAAAAGAGCATATAAATTCCTCTTACAACAATTCGGAACCGCTCTCACTTGTTTAGTATGGAAGATAGCAAGAACTCAGTTGCTAGTCGTTGACAGGAACAACCACCTCTCAAAACAATTTTTATCTTTGTTTTACAAATGAAAAGCTCTAGCACATGATTAATCCCTGCTTCCCTCTGCGAAGGGCCTATCTTTTTACTTTTATGTTGAGTCGACCTATTCCCCTCTATCTCAAGCAAGCATTTGAGTTGTTGTGATCCAACCATCCTTATGTTGATTTATTCAATCATGTTTACTATCTTTCTTTGTTTAGTATGATGCTTTTATCTGAATGAATATATCTTTGGAAGCTATCTATGACTGTAAAGAGATTGTAATGATTGAGCATGTGATTTTTGCTATAGAAGCTCTGATATAAAAGGCTCCGATCGAAATATAAGTACAATCTGTTCATTGTTCTCTAACCAAGAACAAAGGTGTGCCATCACCAATCATGATTTACCTTGTGCACCTTTATTGTGATTCCCTTTGCTCATTGCAAGTTAAATTATATGAAGGGAAGTTGCTATCAATTATGACTTGTGCCTTGGTACGTGTGATGCTTCTTGTCCGTATTTTGTTTATCGACACTTCACTCCATAAACCTGTGGTCTCGTTTACTGAGTTCAGTTTTCGCTTGGGACAAGCGAGGTCTAAGCTTGGGGGGTTGATACGTCCATTTTGCATCACTATTTTATATCATAATTTACTGTTATTCATTGATATATTTCATATTTAGATATGATACTTATGTCATTTTCCTCTATTTTGCATGTTCAATGATTATTGGAGAATTCACTGCCGGAGTCAGGATTCTGCTGGAAAAATGACTGTCAAGACACCATATTTATGAAGACCAGCAATTCCAGGAAAATACCCAAAATTTCATATTTCACCGGAAGATGGAAGTAGCCAGAAGGAGAGGGCGAGGTGAGCCACCAGGGGCCCACACCACCTGGTGGCGCAGGCTAGCCCTAGGCTGCGCCACCTGGTGGTGTGGCCGCCCTGGCCCACCTCTGCCATCGCCCCTTCGCATATATCGTCTCCCCAAAACCTAATACCAAGAGGGGGTCACAGATAGACTCCGCCGCCTATGCGAGGCGGAGAACACACAGAGAGAGAAAGCTCTCCGGCAGGCAGAAATCTGCCGGGGAAATTCCTTCCCGGAGGGGGGAAATCGTCGCCATCATCACCACCATCGAGCTGGGATTCATTGGGATCATCATCATCACCATCGTCACCAGCACCTTCATCACCATCATCACCACGCCGTCCCGTTGTAACATCTTGGGTAGAATCTTGTTCAGTTCATAGGGGAAACTCTCCCGGTGTTGATTACTCTTGTAGTTGATGCTATTGAGTAAAACCGTTGAATTAAGGTTTATGTCCAGATTGTTATTTATCATTATTTCACCTCTGATCATGATACATATGATGTCTTGTGAGTAGTTCGTTTAGTTCTTGAGGACATGGGAGAAGTCAAGATGTTAGTAGTGGAACTATGTTGAGTAATATTTAATGGTTTGATATATATATGTTGTGGTGCTATTTTACTAGTGGTGTCATGTGAACGTCGACTACATGATACTTCACCTTTATGTGCCTAGTAGAATGCATTGTGTATTTGGCTACTAATTGTGGGGTTGCCGGAGCGACAGAAACCTAAACCTCCGTTAGCAAACCAATGCACCAGGGAGTGTAGGATCTCAGAGTTTAAGGCTGTGGTTAGATTTATCTTAATTACTTTCTTGTAGTTGCGGATGCTTGCAAGGGGTATAATCACAAGTGTGTATTAGTCGAAGTTGGGGTAGTGCATTAGCATAGGTTCACCCCCATAACACTTATCAAACCAGTGAAGATTACTTAGCTGTATGAAGCGAAAGCACTTGACAGAAACTCCCGTGTGTCCTCAGGAACGTTTGGTAATCATAAGTAACACAACTGGCTTGTCCTTTGATCTAGAAAGGATTGGGCCGCTTGCAGCAATTATTATTATTGTCTTTTATTTACTCATACTTTATTTACTTGCATTATCAAATGCCCCTGAAAACCCGTTTGCTAGTATGTATAGTGAATCCTTGATCAAAACTGCTTGTCAACACCTTCTGCTCCTCGTTGGGTTTGACACTCTTATTTATTGAAAGTACTACGATACACCCCCTATACTTGTAGGTCATCAGCATGGCAGACGACGAAGCCACCATGGACAAATCCTTGGGCTTGTTCTTACTGCCACGCGGATGGCCGCGCCCACGCTTCTCCATCATGGCGCCGGCGTCTAGGTCGATAACACCGGCGTCCGCCATTAGAAGATCTGCTTCGCAAGAAGAAAACCTTAGATGAGATATGAAGTGTGAAGATGATGCAGCGGAGGAGACCTACAGTCGAAGGTTTAGGGTTTCCCTTGGCAAGCCAGGGCCCCTCATTTATAAGGTACCTTTCATGGGCCTTTACAAACTAAAGATCCAATTAAATTACGGGCTTTATCATTTCATCCAGAAGAGAGAAGAAACCGTAAGAAAGCAAAAGAGGTTTATCGTTATTCACAAAAAATAAGTTGTGAAGAAGAAATACTTGAGTCTATAATGGGCTGCAAGCACCCTCTTATAGCCTCGGGGGCTACGACCATCGGGAGCGCTAGGCGCGCACCCGACGAAATTAAGCAAAAGAATAATACAGCTGGGAAGATGAGAAGATGGAATACTTGAGCCTGTACTCGAAAAACTTTCGACTATAGCCTCGGGGGCTACTACCATCGGGAGCACTGGTCGTGCACCCGATGACGATAGAAAGCATTAATTATTAATCAGAAGAATCATCGACTTTATTATCGACAAGGTTAACCCGTCGTGGTTTCACTACCATCGGGAGAGATTTGTGACTTGTTGAAAAAAAACAACTCGACAATTTTATACATTGAAACAGTCAAACAAGGCTGGAGTGATTAAAGTTGTGATTCTCGAGTTGCGTCATCGCGACAAAACTTGAATGTCATGATTGTAATAAATTCATGAAGGTGAGACCCTAGGATCCATCCTGTGTGGCTAGTATACGCACCTGAATGCATTCTGCTAGTAATTTCCTTATCTACGACGCGAAGAAAAATCCCGGTGGACACACCGGGTATCCTGAGAATTACTGGGATCCTTTCTTTGTAAGTCCTAAATGTGGCAAAAGATTGGGTTAGACCAGGTACCAGGCTCAAGTCCAGGGGCTTAAGTCTGAAGTAGGAAGCAAGTTTCTACTCCGGCAGTTAACTGGTTTTATGATCCGTCAGATAAGCCAGGCTTGTTAACCAAAATCCCCTTGAGAAGTAAAATAGACTGTTTAAAATGAAATACAGGAAAAAGAAGAAGTCGAAGATTGAACAAGTTGAAGATATGAAGATTTGAGATTCAACCCAAATCTACAATTCTGGTAGAATCTCAGGGGCTACTGACAAGGGTATAGCTAATAGAGCCCATTATATGTGTATCCCTGAGGCCTGTTAAGCCAGGCCGGGCATAGTCATAGTCGAAATACGAGTTTGTACCATATAAGTATGTTGTAACTTGTATTGAACCCGACCGGTTCCTTGAGACCTGGCCACCTATATATAGGGGCCAGGAGAGGCCGGCCAGAGACAGATTGAGATTGAGCCAAGTTCAATACCACGCTTATTCTCGATACACGCCTTGTTTGACTAATCTTTACCTTTGAGTCCATCTGACGCCCTCTTCCTCCAATCCTATGTCCTTCATCTTGAACATTTGTCGAGTTAACCCTCGTTACCTTGTCAATATGGTTTGCCTACATGATCTCCATGATATGACGCCACCTCCAAAGGTAAACACATACCCACTAGTGGCTTTGATATCATCTACATTAGAGATCCAATTTGCATCACTATATCCTTCAAGCACAACAGGGTGCCCTGAATAGTGAATCGCGTAGCTCATTGTACCACATAGATAGTGCATTGCCCTTTCAAGTGCATGCCAATGATCAATACCCGGGTTTGACATGAACCTACTCAACTTGCTCACAGCAAAAGAGATGTCAGGTCTTGTCGCGCTCGCTAAGTACATGAGTGAACCAATGATCTGAGAATATTTCAGTTGATCTGTTGGTTCGTTCTTGTTCTTACGTAATATCACACTGGGATCATAAGGTGTTGGAGAAGACTTGCCATCAATAAAGCCAAACTGGCTCAAGATCTTCTCAACATAGTGAGATTGCAATAAAGTAATCCCACTCTCGTTCTTAATCAACTTGATGTTCAGGATCACATCAGCTTCTCCCAGATCATTCATATCAAAACTCTTTGACAAGAAAGACTTGACCTCATGTATTACTTTCATGTTTGTACCAAAGATCAGAATGTCATCCACGTACAAACACAACATAACACCTTTGCCCCCACCATGGCGATAGTAGACGCACTTGTCAGCCTCGTTAACGACAAAGCCAACAGAAGTTAAAGTTCTGTCAAACTTCTCTTGCCATTTCTTAGGTGCTTGTTTCAGGCCATATAAAGATTTTAACAACTTGCACACCTTTCTCTCTTCACCTTTTACCACAAATCCATCAGGCTGATCCATATAGATTTCCTCTTCCAACTCTCCATTAAGGAAAGTTGTCTTTACGTCCATTTGATGAACGATAAGACCATAAGAGGCAGCCATGAAAAGTAGTACTCGAATGGTGGTTAGTCTAGCGACAGGTGAATAGGTGTCAAAGTAATCTTTGCCTTCTCTCTGTGTGTAGCCTTTCGCTACAAGTCTCGCCTTGTACTTCTCAATAGTACCATCAGGCCTTAGCTTCTTCTTGAACACCCACTTGCAGCCCACAAGCTTACAACCATGGGGGCGCTCAGATAATTCCCATGTTCCATTAGAAAGAATCGAGTCCATCTCATTTTGGACAGCTTCTTTCCAATCATCTGCATCTGGTGATGTATATGCCTCAGCGATGGACGTGGGAGTATCATCCACAAGGTACACAATGAAATCATCACCAAAGGACTTTGCAGTCCTCCGTCTCTTGCTCCTTGTAGGAGCTTCATTGTCATCCTTTTCATGAACGTCCTCAAAGATGTTCTCATGTGGTTGCTCAAAATAATCATTAGATGTACTAGATTCGAGAATTGTCTCAGAAGAAAATCTAGCAGTGCTATGTATATCTTTCGTAGGAAACATATTCTAAAAAAATGTTTCATCACGAGATTCCATTATAGTGTCAACATGCATATCAGGTACCTCAGATTTAACTACTAAAAATCTATAACCAATGATCCACTGAGCATAACCTAGAAAGATGCAATCCAGAGTCTTTGGTCCGAGTTTGCATTTCTTTGGGATGGAAATGTTGACCTTCGCCAAGCATCCCCAAGTGCACAAATACGAAAGTGATGGCTTTCTCCCAACCCACTCCTCATAAGGTGTTTTCTCTTTATTCTTGTTAGGAACTCTATTCAGGACATGACATGCAGTCAACAAAGCCTCCCCCACCATGCCTTCGATAAACCAGCAGTGTCGAGCATGGAATTCACCAAGTCAGATAGTGTGCGGTTTTTCCTCTCGGTCACCCCATTGGATTGGGTCGAGTAGGGAGGCGTCCTCTCATGAATAATACCGTGTTCCTCACAGAATTCATCAAAGATTTTAGGAAAATACTCTCCACCATGATCCGACCTAAGACACTTGATCTTTCTCTCTAGTTGATTTTCAACTTCGGCCTTATAAATTTTAAAGTAGTCTAAAGCTTCATCTTCTCTTTTCACCTTTTGTCAACACACCATTCATCTCACATAGATCAGAATGTATGAGTTCTAGAGGTGCCAAGTTTCTCTCCTTGGCGTCGTATGAGGCTTACGAGGTTGCTTCGATTGCACACAACTATGGCACATAGAACCTTTGGCAATAGTGAATTTCGGAATTAAACTCATGTTGGATAACCAAGACATTAAACCGAAATTAATGTGACATAAACGAGAATGCCAAACACTGGTATCATCATTAACACCGCCACAAATATGGTTCACTGATTTATTACAGAAATCTGAAAGTGAAAAGCGGAACAAGCCTCCGCACTCATAGCCTTTTCCAATAAATTGTCCATGCTTGGAAACGACAACCTTATTCGACTCTAAAACAACCTTAAACCCATCTCTGCAAAGAAGGGAACCGCTAACAAGATTCTTGTTCATAGTAGGGACATGCTGCATGTTCCTTAGCTGCACGATCTTCCCCAAAGTGAACTTTAGATCTACCGTGCCAAAACCACGAACAGAGGCATGTGACCCATTGCCCATTAGGATAGAGAAATCTCGTGCGGCCTGGTAAGAAGTGAACATAGAGATGTCAGCACACACATGAACGTTAGCACCCGTATCAATCCACCAAGAGAGAGATTGAAATACCGAAAGAATAGTAAATAAATTACCATACCCATCAGTATTGCTAGCAGTCATGATGTTGACATTCTTGGACTTTTTCCCTCTGCGGTCTGCGCGATCTAGGCAGTCCTTGGAAAAGTGGCCAGGCTCTCCACAAGTGAAACAAGTCAGATCACTCATGTCCCTGTTCGGCTTCTTCTTCTTGAAGGTTGTAGTCTTTATAGGCTTATTGAAAGAGGGCTTGAAGTTCCCTTTGTTCTTGCCTGAGGGTTTACCTTTCTACACAAAGTTAGCAGTAACATGACCCTCTCCTTTCTCAGTAGTGTCCTTAGCCCGAGCCTTCTCCTCAACATCAAGGGACGCTATCAGATTTTCAACTGATATCTCCTATCTCTTGTGTTTGAGAGTTGTGGCAAAGTTCCTCCATGAAGGGGGCAACTTAGCAATAATGCACCCCGCCACAAACTTGTCGGGTAAGGCACACTTAAGGAGTTCGAGCTCTTTGGCAATGCACTATCTCTCATGAGCTTGTTGAACCACAGGAAGGTCCTTAGTCATCTTAAAATCATAAAAGCTCTCCATGATATACAATTCACTGCCAGCATCTACAGCACCAAACTTGGCGTCCAGTGCGTCCCAAAGCTCCTTCCCGTCTTTTATGTGCATAAATACATCACACAGACGGTTAGCAAAAATGCTCAGAATACATCCCACAAAGACAGTATTGGCTTCCTCGAACTTTTTCTGATCCTCGTCAGATATAGTTCCTTCAGGTTTGCCTTTACTAATCTGGAACACTTTCATCGTGGTTAGCCAAAGCTCAGCTTTGGACTGCCACCTCTTAAAGTGTGCACCGGTAAACTTGTCCGGCCTCAGTGCATCAGTGAAACTAGCCATTGATAACTCAGGAAATTGCCTACAATTAGGTTTTTGGATTGTTGGATAATTGGGCACAATTTCCATGATTAATTCCATAATATTAAACATGACAATATCAGCTACTACCATATGTAACTCGAACATACTAGATGTACTAAACAACAAGATGAACAGAAACAAGCAGCAACTAAACATGTACTCGCAGAACATGATGAATAACCAAACAGGAGCACGTACCGTTCGCTTGCAGATGTAGTCGCAGCAGTAACGTTGTTGATGACAACGTTGGAGAAGACCGATCGAAGCAGACGATGATGAAGACGGCGGTAGGCAGCACCGCCCGACTTGGATGGAAGACGACCCGTGATAAATAGCTTGAGCAGTCGCGCAGAGCGCTTCCCAAAAACCTAATTCGCCCTCTCCCGTACAGGATCGCAAAGGCGAGTGGTTCCGAAGACCTGCTCTCCCGTTCGCTGGTGCATGCCGGCGCTCGGGATAGAGTAGACTACGGAGGCGGCGCAAGCAGCGAGAGGTGGCAAAACCCTAGATCGGTTTCAGGTTGTGTGCGACGGTAGCGGGCCGGGCAAGAGTTTATATAGGCGCGCAGAGAAAAACCCTAGGCAACGTGGGCCACGCCCACGTCGCACGCTCGAGTCGGTTACAGCAGCCCATGATCCGGGAGCGACCCGAACCGGCTAGCTGTGACGCGTCCGTCAAGGACTCGGTCAAACGCTCGGTTTTCCTGTGTAGCAAAAAGATAAGCTCGGCTTAATTCCGCAAACCTCGACGCGCGCGCGTCGCGGCGTGTCGAGACGAGCGAGCGAGGAGGAGGAGGAGCGCGCGTGTGACACTTCTCTTCTCACTCACTTACCAAGTGGTGCAACACCCCACCTTATATGTTGGTCTACATCTCTCCCAACTTTCCATGTGGGACTAAACTTAGCTCCCACCTCTTGCCTTTGTGCAGCCAAAAATTTGGGTTGCATGTCACATGGGCTGACACATATGGGCTTTAAGATTTCTAGGAATTTCTGAAATCTAGTATGGGCCCATACTAAAAGGCCCAATATTTCAACACAGATCAACTCAACTGTATGAAATTTTCCCATAAAACCATAGCCTCACTAGTTCATCTTCTGTTAGCCTTATTTCATACTACTTGCTGGTATCTTTTAAAGGTTCTGAGCCAAAACAGAAACCAAGATAGAATGGGTAACCGCGGGATGACAGAAGGATAGATTAATTAATCAGTAGAATATTTTTACAAGCTAGAAAAAGAATAACATACAAACTGGCAGATTCTCACCAAAATAGATCAGAAATAAAGGTTCTAATATACATGCCAAAGCAACAGACTAAAGAGCGACACAGGGAAAGTACCACCAGATTCCTAGCATGTACAAGTGATTTGAGAGCTGAGAGCATACCATCATCTATCCAAGAATGTTTGACAGGGAAACACAAGGATGGTCTTTTCTCGTCATCTTCATCATTGTTGCTGCATTCGGCAAAGAACAGTTCTGGAGCTGTGCCAGCATCATTTGACGACAAATGGGCGGTTGGCAAAAAGTTGATATGGAAGTACTCGTATTCGAAGTTCCTCTTGAACAGATCAACACTTGATCCTGCAGTAACCTCAGTATTCACCCCGCATATAATATGAAGTTCGTAGTCAACCTGTATACGGCAAGAAGGATTTTCAAACAAAGGGAACTAAATTAGCACATGGTGGCAACTCAAAGCAATAAAACAAATAACAAGAAGAAAAAATGCACCTACCCCTTTTTGCTGAGAAAATTTGTTCAACACAGCATTAACCTTCTTGACGAAGAATCCTTGGTCAGCCTTAAATTTTTCTTTAGCCGCCGGAATCAACATTTTCTGGTTTTCATTTAAGACCGCTGAGCTTGAGGACGCCTTGCTCAGTTTCTGAACAAACTCCACTAAGTCTGCAGGTGAAGACTTGAGCAGCAAAGAACTAACAAGGCGCTCGATTCTGCAATATCTAACCTTGAAACCCCGCATCAGTGAAAAATCAGTTGAGTGCACGCCGATTGACGAGAGGAGCGCGTCGGGGTCCGGGTGCCACGAGTGAACCGCCGCTTCCTTAAGTCCATCGAGGTAAGAGCCAGAAACGGCATGGCCATCTTGCTCTATCTGCTTCATGGATTTCCCAACGTCGGCATTGCTCTTCAGAAGGTACAGGAGAGCGTCGGTCTCCGTCAGCGTGGGGAAGCGGGCGCGGATCCTGATGGCAATGGGTACCCATTACCCGCTTACCCAGCGGGTTTTTACCCATTAGGGCGAGGGTATAGTATAAAACTTAAATCCATGGGTATATACATGGTAAAATATGTCCACCCGATGGGTATAGTGGGTGCGGGTGTGATATTGCATAACCCATACCCGCATACCCATCTACCCGGCTATCCTACAATATGACATGTGGGTTTTTATTAATATTAGAATTTTTATTAAAATATCTCTGTAATCTAGTCAAATCCTGCCTTTTCGGCTGCCTTTCTAATTTTTTGCAATCAAATTAAAGACCTAGTAAATACCAAATCGCTCACTTCCCAAAAATCATCTTCTTTCCTCTCCCATAACGCCTAGAGTCCAGCGACCAGCGTATTCATCTCCACAGTACCGCCCCGTCTCGTACTCTCCTCCCACCGCCAGAGTCCAGACTCCAGACCGCCAGAGGCCAGACCGCCCGCCCGCCGTCCTTCGCCAGACCCGGGCTGGATCAAGTGTAGCCGCAGCCGCCTGGCCCGGGCGCCCGGCTCGGCCACCCAATCAAGATGGAGAATGGTGGAGGTGACTACCGCCATGGTGACGAGGTGCAGAGTATGGAGGAGGAGGAGGACCGCATCGACCTCAACCTTGAAACGCAGAGTATGGAGGAGAAGGAGGACCGCGTGGATGAGACTCCGGCGTCTGCCACAGCTCGGCTCCGGCCTCCAGCGAACGGGCAGTTGCCGGGGCGCCGTGTCTCTGCATCGGCGACCAAGGGCGGGCGCTGCGGAAGCAGGGCCGCTGCTGTTCCGTCGGCCGCGCCGGTGCCCAAGAGAAGTCGGCGTCCTGCTGCTCCTGCAAGCGACGGCAATGGGAAGCGGCCAGCGGCAGTGAATGTGCGGCGTGCTGCACCGGCTTGGTGAGTTCCATCGTTGCTCACTTCTGTTTCTGAATATGAGTTTCAGTTTCTGAATATGAGTAATTTTGTGTATGCCCCTGTGATATGATTATTTCTACATAAAATGGATTTGTAGTGTCAAACGAAATTGCACATAATACTTGTGAATGAATATATTCATATTATTTTGTTTCAAGCAGACATATTGTTTTAGTACAGTACGTAGTTCTTTCAAATATAGTTTGATGTACATAGTACTTGTGAACGAATACATTCATCTTATTTAGTTTCAAACAGAAATATTGTTTGTAGTACAATAGTTCTTTCAAATATTGTGTGATGTTTAATTTGTTCTAAATTTTTTGTTATGTAGTGATAAAGCTAGCAATGACGCAGTTGATGGACACTTTGAACCTGTCGATGACGCAATGATGAATGAAGAAGGGGATAATTCGACAGATCAAATTATCATTTCAGATGATGATAATGGAGAGGAGGTGGAGGAAGAGATGAATGCTGCTGCTAGGCACAGGCTTACTTCTAAGGTTTGGAAGGAAATGAAGAAGGTGAAGGTTGATGGAGTTTGGAAGGCAAAGTGTGACTATTGTCACAAGTTACTTTCATGTGGGAGAAAATCTGGAACAAATCATCTTTCCCTACATCTTAAGTCATGTACCCTTAGAAAAATCAAGACTAGGACCGGGAAAATATTGAGTCAGCCATCTTTGAAATTGAGTGCCCAAGATGATGGAACAGTTGGCGTGGAGAACTACACTTTCGATCAAGAGTATGCTAGAGAACAACTTGGCAACATGTTGGTGCTACATGACTATCCATTGTCTATAGTAGAACATGCTGGTTTTAGGAGATTTGTTCATGCACTTCAGCCCCTATTCAAACTCCATACCAGAAACACCTATAGGTAAATATGCTAAATGTTATTGCTTTTATTTCATTTCTTTGTCTTATTTCTTCTTATTGATGAATCTTGGAAACTTAGGAGCATTCTCATGAGGTATATTGCTCACAGCACCACGTACTGCAGATGTTTAACAATAATGCATGCTTTTTCTTTCTCGCTAATTGGTTAACTTTGTGAATATTGTAGGTTTATTTACATCCTAGCACCACATACTGCCGATGTTATAGCTGAACAACTTCACGAGTCCTTGGTTGATTGGAATATTGATGAAAAGCTGATGACCGTGACCGTTGACAACTGCACAACAAATGACAAGGCAATTGAGTTGATTGTGGACAGTATAGGGAAGAATAAACTTCTGTGTGAAGGTAATATGATTCACATGCGTTGTTGTGCTCATATCTTAAATCTTATTGTGAAAGATGGTCTGGATGTGATTAAGTCTGCTATTCACAACATCCGTGAAAGTGTGGCATATTGGATTGCCACACCAAAGAGGTGGGAAAAGTTTGAGGATATGGCAAAGTTTAAAAAAGTAAAAATAACAAGGAGGTTGAAACTTGATTGCAAAACTAGGTGGAACTCCACTTTCATAATGTTGGATATTGCATTACCTTATAGACTTGTGTTTGAACGTGCAAAACAAGTGGACAAGCAGTATGTGTATCTACCTACTGATAAAGAATGGGAGTTTGCTACAGATGTTGTTGCTAGACTTAGATTGTTCTATGAAATAACTGAGTTGTTCTCAGGAACTGATTATGTGACTGCCAATATTTACTTTCCTAAAATATGTGAGATTAAAATGAAAATGAGGCAGTGGGGAACTTCTAGCAACCCAACTATCAAAGAAATGACAGAACAAATGAATACAAAATTTGATAAGTACTGGAAGGACATTCAAGGTCTAATGGCTATAGCTACACTTCTTGATCCTCGGTACAAGAAGCAGATATTGGTAGCATGCTTTGCCATGCTTAATGGAGTTGAGCCATCTTCATATGAGTGTATTGAAAAGGTTGATGGTATAGTTGCTAGTCTGCATTCATTGGTAGAGGAATATGAGGTGGAAGATGATGCATATCAGCCTACTGAAGGTAGCATGATTTCTACAACAAAAGCTCCTGCAATAATGAATATCTTCCATGATATTGTTGCTCAACAAAGGCCTACAACAGCTAAACTTCAAGGTGAAATTGAGCAGTACTTGTCTGATGCGTTATTGCCTTATGTTGAGAAGTTCAATGTGTTGGATTGGTGGAAGGTAGCTGGAACAAGATATCCAACATTAAGGAAGGTAGCTAGAGACATATTTGCTATTCCTGTGTCAACGGTTGCCTCTGAATCAGCATTTAGTACAAGTGGTCGAATAGTTAATGAGCATAGGAGTCGTCTAACATCTCATATGTTGGAGGTCTTAATGTGCTCACAAGATTGGCTTAGAAACAAGTTCAAAGGTTTGCAAATAATGCATTTTCTTTACATTCTCCTTTATTATTTCCGCTGGTCATGCTTGTCTATTTGTGCAGATGCTCATAAAGGAGAAGCTAGCTTTTGGACATGCCTACAAGACATCCAAGAGGGCATGGAGGTAGATCTTGTTATTTATCAGCACATATTTTTGTTACTTTCAAGTTTCAAGCACACTGGCAGAGCTACGTAGGAACAAAACCGGACCATAGACTGATACGAGCAGCAGCGGCATAGCTAAAAGCCTGACAGCTAAAGCCTACCTCACTAATAATACTCCCTCCGACCCATATTACTCTTCGCTAATACGGATGTATCTATCACTAAAATGTGTCTAGATACATCTATATTAGCGAAGAGTATTATGGATCGGAGGGAGTAGCAGAATTAGCTGCCCAATGCCCCAATCCCAACAGCTACACTAGTTGGTTGTATACGAGCAGCAGCGGCATAGCTTGCATCACAGCGTCGCAAGGGCAGCATGCAGCAACACACTAGTTGGTTGTACTTTTTTCTTTCCAAACTTCTTAGCTAGCGATTAGATGAATTTATTAAAAATCTTTTGGCTTTGAATTACTCTGTAGCACCATTTGGGTATGCATTCTGTATAGCTTTCGGTAATTCGCTATATTAGTCTGCATTCTGTATAGCAATGAGATTAGTCTGTCATCGCTAGCAATGAGAACTACACCTTTGATCAGGCTAACCAAACCCTTACCCAATGGGTGCGGGTATAGCTAGCAATGAGAACTACACCTTTGATCAATGAAGCAACACACTAGTAAGACGCGAATTTCTTTTCTCTTTTTTAATTCGGCCCGCCTAGCTATTTGTTCAAGCATACAGACTACCTTGTTCTCACATTCAACAATTTAATTTTTAAACTAGGATCTGGCTCTTTGACATGGAAGAACATGGATGGAGACTTGGAGAGGCTTTCTGGTTCTGGAGACTTTGAGACTTGGAATAATATGTGTTGCTGGAGACTTGGAGAGCCTTTTCTGGTTGTGGAGACTTTGAGATGCAGATTGTCATTTGAAACTTTATTGTGATGACCTTATATATGTATTAAGTTATTGTCATTTGAACCTTTATTGTAATGCCGTGTGGCAGATTATGTGATGTCGTGTTGCTGTACTCTTGTTACGACTGAAATCTGAACTAAATATTAATATTTTATTATTAATATTATATTGGAATGTAATGCTGTTTTTTCACATCACATATGCAACTTGTTTTGTGTTTGATTTCTTGATCATTTCAAATATGTGTGCTATTTTATTGAATGAATGACAAATATATATGCTAATATTTTAGTTATATATTGTGATATTATATTTTCTTGTTGTCTTATTCAAGAGTGGGTATTACCCACGGGTTTTTTTACCCATACGGGTGTGGGTATGAGATAAAATATATACCCAAGTGCGGGTATAGGTGCGGGTGCGGATAAGATTTTGAGACATGGGTAAGGGTTTGGTTAGCCTCTACCCGCACCCATTGGGTGCGGGTAGTAGGCGCGGAGGAAGGCGACGAGGCCGTAGAGGGAGCAGCACTCAACACGATTAAGGAGCCTGGTGCATATCATGCTGGCGTCGAACTCGAAGTCGAAGTCTCGGGGCATCGGGAACGCGGCGCCGTACCAGGCGGTGTTGAGGATGATGTTGGAGACGGGATCCATGGGGCCGTAGCAGTAGCCGCCCTTGATGAGGTTGCGGTGGTGACGCTTGCGCAGGGCGTCCCGGGGCATCAGGGCGAGTGCTTGCAGGTAGAGGGCGTGGATCTTGCCGAGAAGCAAGAGCTTCAGGGACTGCGTGTATGCGAATGTCCCCTGATTCCTGTGTGCCTTCCACTGCACAGGTCCTGGCGCGTCCCTCTTCCTCTTTTTCTCTTGTCTATCCTGCTGACGCGATTCAGCGAGGCTCATCGGAAGCCATGTGAATTTCTCTTTGAAACTCTTAGCATCTTGGTGAGCCACTCGGTCAGGCGCTTGACGGATGCGGGTGGGAGACAGTGTTCTCCGGACAACAAGCTGTTGACCTTAGCCATCCGAGAACCCAGCGACATGGCCGCTCTCAGCAGGACGGCCGGCCTTGGGTGCCCTGCTGACATAGCGGCGCAGTAGAGCGATAGCTTGGCTGTGTAGGAGGTGAAGTTGAAATCGAGGCTCTTGCAATGGTCTAGCTTGATGAGCCGCATGGCGACGAGGAGGTCAGCCCCGGCGAGACGCAGGTAGCGAATGGCCTCCGTGTAGGAGAAGTAGCGGAAGTGGAAGGTGACGAGGCCTTGCAGCGACCTCCGCGCGATGGTCATACCATTCATCTCCTTTGGGGATCTTCTCCTCCTCCTCCTTCTCGGGTCTTGGCGTCTTCGGTGGAGCGGAGTAGTAGGCGATGGTGTTGGCGATGATGTTGGAGACTGGGTCGAGGACACCGAAGCACATGCCGGCCTTGAGGAGACTCGCGGCCAGCGAGGGGATACTCTCCTCCGGCAGCCGATGGAGCGCCAACTTGTAGAACCCACGGATGGCATCAAGGAGGACGCGTATGTCCTGCTCCTCGCTCTCATCTGTAACGCCATATGGACAGTCATCGCCGATGCAGCGAGCGCGCTCGCCATGCATATCGACGGGCGAACTTTCTCTGCTCTAGGCAGGCTGGTGGTTCGTTCGGCTGCGCGCAGAGAGGGGTGGGGTAAGGTCAGGGAGGGGATTGCAGCGGCGGCGGTATGGTGGAGGTCGAGACCGGAAGGAAACCTAGCAAATAGGGAGGTGAAATTCAATATGCCTGCATGTGAGAAGGTGGGCCCAGGAGAAAAATCGATGTATTTTTCTAAAATAATATTTTTAAAGTTTAAAAGATTCTGAAAAGAATATTTGCACATGGATGCAGCTACTCCCTTCATCTTTAAATAAGTAGTAGTAAGGATGCACGTGTAATGCACGCATAGTTCTAGAAATTTCTTTGATAACCGTCACAATAACATGAGATATCCAATACTGACATTTTGCGGAAATATACTACATCATTTTTCTTCACACTTTCCTCCTCTGTGTACATGCATTGTGTGCATATTTTTTACTTTTCAACAAGACCAAAGTTTTGCAAATTATATTAACAATGAAGCGAGTGGATATTTACATGTTTTACAAATTAATCAAATCCACCGAAACACTCCCCTAATAACATTCTTCCAAGAATAAGGTTCAGAAATCCTCGACCCTAGCAATTTTAGGCTACGCAAGAAAATTTTGCTACGCAAAAATGGATCGTAGATATTGCCACCTGAAGTATTCAATAATCTTCTCTCAGTTTGTAGTAGCAGTACCGGCTCCTATAGTTCATGTTAAAATCATACTCTCCATCTGATTTCAGAGTGAGAACAGAGACATGAACAGCAGATTATGATATTTTTGTTTACAAAGTCTAAGATGCAAAGATCAATGAACTGCAATATCGTTTCCCCTGTATTTTGTAGAGTGGCCTGAATGAAATTGTTTTCTTTTTCCCGTTGTTAACTTATGCAGGACAAAGTGTTCAACAGTACTATATGTACCACCTATAATACTAAATTTTTGTATGGGAAACCTGGAAGCCTCCTTCCTTGGATATGCAGGATACAGCATTACATGTCATGATTATTGAATCAATAATATTGATATCCGTCCGTTCAAAATGTTTGAGAGTATGCTAGCTAGTATGATAAGCAAAACACGCGTCATTTGAGATTCAGCAGCATGCAATAGGTTTCAGGAGTAACCGTTTGAGTGCATTAACATGTGTGCCTACTGCCTATTTCAGATTAGACATATGCATACTGCAGTCACATATGGGTTGTTACTCTGAAGAACCCATTCTTTAAGGAAAATATGAAATTCGAGTCTATGCCTCTATGGTAAAACGCAACGCAATCAATATGAACGTAGTTCGTAACTTCATCCAAGGAAGGAGTTGTAAACTTTCTTCTCTACACCACCGGATGATCCACAACAGGCTACTCCATCTGTGACACAGCGTCTTCGTCGGAACGCGGAAGCGCGCGGTGGCGCGCTTTGGATTCGCGGCGGCCGTTCGCAAGATAGCTACCGGTGCCGGACCGCAGCTGGTCGGCTCGTCAAACGGAGCTTCGTTCACTGCGTAAAGGGAGCAACTGGCGGTGCTTCGTTCCGTCTGAAGAAGAGCCACCGCCGCCGGACTGCAGCTCGCCGGCTCGCCGGCGCCGCGTGGAGCTTTGTTCCCTCCGTAAGGGATCCCGCCAGACTGCAGCTCGGGGCCGTAAAGAAGTCTATGGCGGACAACAGCTCCTCACACACCATGCAGATGTTGTCGTTGCGTAGCATCCCCATGTCCTCCGGCCGTGATCGATGGCGCCGCTCGCATCACCGTTGCCGCAGGGTGATACAAAAGATCTGCGACGCTATTTTCCTAGCTCGGTCGGCGCGACACGATAGCTGCGCTGGTTTGTCCGCCGGCAGAACATTATATCGTCACCGTTGATTTGATTTTCGGTATGTTGATGTAATTTGGGCTGTTGGATTTCTTTAATATGATTAGATCGGACGGTCCAGGGTATCTTGTGTACAATTTAGGGTGTGGCTTTAGGGTAATTCAAGTTTGCTCTTTTATTAGTAGTTTAGATAAAGAAGTCTATGGCGGACAACAGCTCCTCACACACCATGCAGATGTTGTCGTTGCGTAGCATCCCCATGTCCTCCGGCCGTGATCGATGGCGCCGCTCGCATCACCGTTGCCGCAGGGTGATACAAAAGATCTGCGACGCTATTTTCCTAGCTTGGTCGGCGCGACACGATAGCTGCGCTGGTTTGTCCGCCGGCAGAACATTATATCGTCACCGTTGATTTGATTTTCGGTATGTTGATGTAATTTGGGCTGTTGGATTTCTTTAATATGATTAGATCGGACGGTCCAGGGTATCTTGTGTACAATTTAGGGTGTGGCTTTAGGGTAATTCAAGTTTTCTCTTTTATTAGTAGTTTAGATACTTCTAGCTTGTGTCCTAACTCCTAAGTCAAAAAAAAAATTAAACTTCGATGTTGATGCTTCTTTTCATGCTGGCTCACATGCTGGTTCAGCCGGTGTTGTTGTTAGGAATTATCAGGGAAATTTTGTAGCTGCAAAAACTATTTATCTTACACATGTGGCATCACCAGCAATGACGGAGATGATTGCAATGCGGGAAGGCTTATCCCTAACAATAAGTTTAGAATGCAATAATGTGATAGAATCAGACTCTACGCAAACGATACCAGTGTCCACGGGTGAACAATCATGGTGGAATGAATCTATGGCAATATTTGCTGATTGTATTGACTTGGTCTCGCAATAGATAAAGTTAGTTTTAAGGTTTATCCGAGGGAAGCTAATCAGATATCTCATGAGCTAGATAGAGATAGTTTTGAGGGGAAAAAAATTCTTATATCTGGGCAGATGAGGCTCCTAGTTTTCTTGTTAGCAAATTGATAAACGATGTAATTTGTGTTGTAAGACTAAGTTAATAAAGCTCACAGCAAAGTCTTGTTGTTTCCCTAAAAAAAATTAAACTTTGACTAAATTTATTTATATAATTAGAAACATATTTTCATATCAAATTGGTATAATATGAAACTATATTTCAATAATCATCTAGGCTATAAATGTTATCACTTTTTCCAACAACAAAAAATGGTCAAACAAAAAAAAATGGTCAAACTAAAAAAAAGACTTAGAACAAGAGCTAGAACTGCCGATGAAGCTCCTTGACGATCCAAAAATCCCCACAGCCAGATGAAATCCTCGAAGACCACTCCACTCCCACAAGCCTCTCGATGTTGCTACCGAGATGGGGTTGAAGCCGAGAAGACCTTATTGTAGGAGGTGTCGCCACCACCACCTGAGCGCCACCCCTATAAACCTTGACCCTAAAAATGGAGAACGGAGCCCTCCAATCAACGAGGGCCGAGATCCACCACGCCTCCATGGCCCAAAGGCCACAAAGACAGGGCGATCTGCGGCGGTGCTGGCGGGAGGCAAGAGTAGATGCGATCGCGTGGGAGTCGCCCGGTCGGGTGTAACGTTTCGCCCAGCAGGGGCGCTCCGTGAAAAAACACTTTGTGTGGTTCCTTAGTTCTTTATCAAATTAATTTCTTACCAAAAACTAAGTAATTCTTATTAATTACAAGGAATGACAATAAGAGAGAATGCATTATACGAGTTGTATCTATTGCTTTCTCTAAATGACGTGGAGACCTAAGGGATCGATGTCATCTTCGGCATCTATAGTGGTTGCCTTATAAGCCAAAGATCGTGGCAACAACACAAGGCCAGTAGGCCACCATGTGGATACTCCATCTTGTAGTTGGACAATCACCCCTTAGGGTGGCTCGATCTGGGCACGGGCATACTTCTTGGGGAGGCTTCACCATGTAGGCTCATCGGAAAAGAAGATCGGCAAGGTCTAGGAGACAAGGCCCTATCGCCATCACTGTCATACGCAGATACGCAAGAGGCAAACCTAGACCCAAACCTACATGAGGGGGCGGGATGCCCCTCCCCTCTCCACTCTTGTCGGCAAGCCCCACCGGAGATTATAGATAGGCCTAGCAAACATTGTACCATACCTAGTGTGTACCCTCATGACGGGAGACCGGGACCTGCAAGATTTGCTCCGCAGTGGCCACATTGAAGCATACACAGTTCCATGTTATCGTGTCATTAACAAATCATACGATGGACCGTAGCCAACGTTGGGATACGAGACATCATGCTCATAGCGCCAGGGAGGGGATGAAAAATCATCGGAAATACATAATCAATTCTCCAGAGAACTAACTCCCAGTTTTGCATTGCTAGCTAATGAAAGGATCACACATCATGGAACGGATGGCAACGAATCAATAAAATGAAATGGACAGACGCTCAACACAAAACCAACGATATGCTGTAACCGGCCAGACCTATCTATTAACATATACTAGAAGGCAGGTTGAATTAAACTCGACCACATGCATGCTGTGGATACTAGCATAAAAAATTCAAAAACATACATACAAAAAACAAAGGACAACATATCACTGAATTTAAAAAGCAAGGTACACAAATTTAAGGCAACCATAGTAATAGATATTAAAGATTCTGTCACTACAAAGCAGAAATGCAAATATCTTCTGTTCACAAGAAAACTGAGATGCCAAAACAAAATGGAGCAGAACAAAGCTCCACAATTTCCATGGCAACACAGCTGCAACCGACACTGACAACATATAGTACTCTTAACAACTTCAAACAAAGCTCTCAGACGATGGCATTTGCGTTGCTGGCGATCCTGGGCCAAAGGTCAGCACACTCCTTCCCAACAGGTCCAGTGATTGCGGATCCTTTCATCTCACCCTTGGGATTGACAATCACTCCAGCATTATCTGCAATGCAAGATGTAATTAATAAAATTAGGTTTAGCCAAAGAAACTGCCATGCTACTGCAATGCAAATAAGGTCATACTACCATCACAGAGATGTTTTCAGACATGTAGACAATGTGCAGACCAAAAATGTAATTCATTCACAAGATATAGTAACAAGTCCTAAACACAATTATGCATAAATGAGATGTTTTCAGACATGTAGACAACGTGCAGACCAAAAATGTAATTCATTCACAAGATAAGTCTGAAACACAATAATGCATAAATGAGATGTTTGCCTCATGGCAAGTCCCAAAGTTTCACTGCAGCGATGCTGCTACCAAGAGCAATGGAATATAAGGCTGCATTCCAATGGAAGAATCCCTATGGGAAACCTCAACATCAAAAGGCTTGATCTGTGACTTTTGCTTGGGAATATACAAACATGAAATGTTTGCTCCAATCAGAGCTGAAGGACTCGGATGCCCTACCGTCAAACAATAAATGAAAAAACATGAAGCAAAAACGATGAAACAAATAAAATGTTGAGGATATTAATGATTGTCTCATGGCAAGTCCCAAAGTTTAACTGCAGCAACGCCGCTATCAAGGGCAATGGAATATGAGACCGCCTTCAAATGGGAGAGATTCAGATGAATCTCAACATTCAAAGGCTTACTTTGTGACGTTTGCCAAGGAATATACAAACATGCAGGGTT
Source organism: Dactylis glomerata (assembly GCA_007115705.1). NCBI lineage: Eukaryota > Viridiplantae > Streptophyta > Magnoliopsida > Poales > Poaceae > Dactylis > Dactylis glomerata. The sequence continues at coordinate 3,231,116 of QXEO01000104.1, forward strand.
TGCTCCTAGTCAGGCAGGAGGACTCAGATGTCCCCCCGTCACTAACTGCTCTATCAACTATCCAAGTGCCCAGTATCTACTGCCAAGCAGAAAATATACCAAAATAAATTGAGCACTACTGCAGGACGCAAGTCATGCTGAAATTTAGAGCAACTCACATCGAAATGGTTGCACATTTGAAGTAAAATACAACAAGTTAAGAGGACATCTAACCATGACATTACAAACAATCTTGAGCAGAGAAAATCTAACAAAGGGGGCATATCAAGAAACCATATTTCTACATGGGTCACAGTTATACACCCAGGGGGCACATATTGCATCACGACTCTACACTCCGGTGTGAACTCTAGAATTCAGGCAATAACGATACTGAACTAAGCGTTCTAATCAAAACACACCATACAAACATAAGCAATGGATCCATCATACAAGATACGCATGTACGGTAACAGGAGAGAGGCGATCTGGCAAATTACCTTCAAAGTACATGAAGACACCGTCCTTCCGGCGCCACGGCTTGCGCTGGCGGATGATGACGGCAGGCATCACCTTCTTACGCAGATCGGGCTTCCCCTTCTTGACGGTGGCCATGACCATGTCGCCGACGCAGGCGGACGGGAGACGGTTGAGGCGACCCTTGATGCCCTTCACGGAGATGATGTAGAGGTTCTTCGCGCCGGTGTTGTCGGCGCAGTTCACCGTGGCCGCCACCGGCAGACCCAGCGACATCCGGAACTTGTTCCCCGCGGAACCTCCCCTCCCTGGATCAGATCAAACAACAAGGGAAGCAACATTAGCTCGAGAAATGCAGCGGAAGGGGCGAATGATCGGAAAAAGGAGGAGGGATGGGGTTGCGAACCTCGCTTCGACATGGCGGCGGCTGGTGATGGATCAGAGTGCTAGGGTTTCGCCTGGCTCGGTATTTATAGATCGGCGGGCTAGGGTTAGCTGCGGCGCGCGTGGGTTTTGATGGGCCGTGCTGAGAGAAAATGGAGGAAACGCTTTCGGCCCAGAGTATTCAGGGTGAACTTCTTCCTGAAAGTTTTATTTTTGTTTTTTTATACTGAATCCTTTGTGAAATGTAAAACTATAACGCGTCTTCCTGCAAAGTGTTTGAGGTATTTTCTATGTCGCTGGAATGCTCTAACTTTTCTGCAATGAAAATTTTGATCAAATGACTTCTGACCCTGCTCTATTTCGCAGAAATAAAGAAACATGCTAGAATGAATTAGCAATTTGTAAATAAAAAAGAAGAGTTAGTTCATTTCACCGTGTTATTTACAGTTGATGATCTGCCACAATATTTTGGGACTATATAATAGAGTACTATTTTAAATTCACACATCCAGATGAAAAACATTTACCCTCTCTGTAAGGGTTTAGTGCTTCAGCGGTGACCTCGGTCCTCGCCGTGAGATTGATATGTCCTCCTAGCTGATCTCTTCCTCTCTTATGATTGCACTCGGGCTGATCAAGGGGACAGCTGGCCTGTCTACCCAGCCTTGGTGTGTGTGATATTGGAGAGGTAGGTGGTCGGGGGAACCCTACTTTTAGTTTTCTATGGTCTAAAGACATGGCGACAAGTTCAACTGTTGGCGGTTCTGGATTGGGGAGGTTGATGATATGACTCTAGCACCTTCAACTCAATGATGATGAACTAGATGATGTGGGGCTAGCGCCCAAGGTGATCCAGGGGTTTAAGAAGGAGGTGAGATGGCTGGCGGTAGGAAGGGTTCTCACGACACGATCTTTTTGACTTTGAGAAGATGAAAAGTATCTGGAATCTGTCACGAGAACCAATCTGCAGGGAGGCGGGTGAGAACATATTTATATTTTAGATGCAGTGTGTAGGTGATTGCAAGAATTTGGTTCATCAAGGTTGAAAGGATCGTATGAGCGACTAGAGGGGGGGGTGAATAGGAGCTACCCAATAATTTTAATTCTTTTCAAGTTAAGGCTAGACAAGAAGGTAAATTCTCTAGATGTGATACTAAGTGAATTTACCTAGAGTGACAAGCAAGCTAGCAATAACAATATAAGTAAAGGTACAAGTAAAGGATAGAGGTCACCGCAATGGAGACACGAAGACACGAGGATGTATTCCCGTAGTTCCTTCCTTGTTACGGGAAGTACGTCTACGTTGGAGAGGTGTGGTGCCACAAAGGCCACCAACGCCACAAAGGCTCACCCTATTCTCCGGTGAACAAGCCACAAAGGCGAGTCCACGCTCCACTAAGCGATGCCCTTGGAGGCGGCACGACACCTTTACACAAAGTATTGGGGCAAGCTCCACAACTCAATTGGAGGCTCCCAATAGGTCCACCAAGCTCTTACACACAAAGACAAGCTTGGGGGACGGCTTCTTCCGGCTAGGAATCCGATGAATCACACAAGTAACAAGCCCCTCAACAAAGAGAGGGGGGAAATCAAATCGCCTTGGTGGAAGTGTAGATCTAGGTCTTCTCCCTCAAATCCCAAAAGGGCTTTGAGTTCTATTGGCTAGGGAGAGAGATCTTGAGCTTTGAAGCTTTGGAACAATGGAGGAGAGAGAGAGAGAGGAAGCCGCAGCCTTCACTTGGGGAAGAAGAAGGCTTTATATACTCCTCCTTGAAATGTAGCCGTTGCTGGTCGACTAGGGCCGGAGTCTCCGGCCAGGAGGGCCGGAGTCTCCGCCCTAAGTGACTCCAGGGCCGGAGTCTCCGGCCAGAGACAGAAGTCTCCGGCCCAACTCCGGCCTGGTCACTGCATAGACCAACCCTTTAGCAAACCCTAACCCAGCCAGACAGACCGGAGTCTCCGGCCACTGGGACCGGAGTCTCCGCCCCACCCGGAGTCTCCGACCAGAGACAGAAAGTCTCCGGCCCAACTCCGGGCTGGTCACTGCTTAGACCAACTGGGAGGATTGCTAGGGCGATACTCCTAGGCCGGAGTCTCCGGCCACCAGGGCCGGAGTCTCCGCCCTAGAAGTAGCAACAGCAGTACTTCGAGGATCCCCTCTCCACCAATTCCACCTTCGCAAAGCACCCTATAAGACAACTAAACCCTAACTCCACTACTGGACTACGGGCTTCGATCTTTTCTTCCTTTTTGGGGTGAACCTCCGCGAGATTCTGAATTAACCTAGAAAATCTGCAGAACTTAAATAGAATGGTTAATTCACCAAATGTTGTTAACAAACACCAAAATACATTTATTAGGGAAATGCCCTTTCAATCTCCCCCTTTTTGGTGTTTGATGACAACATACGGATTTGCAAGATATAAACACAATAATATAAAATATATAGCAAAAGCTCCCCCTACTTGTGTGCACAACACCATTTGTATTTGAACATGAGCACCACAAGTAAGAATCATCACTCCCCCTATATATTTCACAATTATACCAAGTGCAAGTAATAATATATGAGACTAACCAATAAGCATATAAGTAAGACTAACTAGATAGCACAAATTTAATAGTCTTACTAAGCAACATATGAACTTAAGTCTCACACACATAACATACCACACACATTTATAAGGTTCAACACTAAGATAGATGAGACACAACATGAAAGTCCATGAAGTTGTGTCTCGACCAAAGCAAAGCAAACGAAGTGCAAATCCAAATGACCACCCCATGCAAATCCCAACGAAGACAACCTAGTAGAGCTACTTCTCCCCCTTTGGCATCGAGACACCAAAAAGGGAAAAGAGCGATGCTACACGCCCATGGGATCACTCATCGTCTTCATCCTCGGGCTCGTCCTCGGAACCGGCATTGAAGTCCTCATCTCCTTCTTCAATATCATCAGAAGCCATGGGCTTCTTGCCATGACGCACATTGGAGGTGCCAGAGGTGACCTCCTCAAATGTCTGCCAGTCAGTCAGACCCTTGCTCCACTTGCCATAGCTGTGAGTACCGGATGATGACGAGGAAGGAGGTGATTCCACATAGCCCGGTTGAGACTTTCTAAACGCCTTGTGAAGAACAGCTTGATTGTCATTGATGTGCTTTTGAGAGATGTAGCTCTCATATTGCTTGTGACGGATGTCCACATTCATGCAAAGCACATTCCTTTGGAACCAATTGAGCTTCTTGTACTCTTGAGCAAACTCATTGTTGGAGCTAGAGCCGGCATTGCTAGCATGCTTCATCCTTGGGCCCCTTCTAGTGGACACTCCCTCGGCAAAGGCATCATCATCTTCACCTCTCATTGGAGCAAAAGGTTCCTTGGAGTGACCGGTGGGCTCTTTGCGTTGAAGCTTCACAACCTTGTGATTCACAAGATTTGCATCGAGAAGAGGAAGGTTGAGTCCTTGAGCACGGATGAGCCTCATGATAAATGGGGCATAGAGAGGAGTCTTCTTGCTGAGAATGCAATCATTGATTTCCTTGTGAATGAAATCCATCACATCAAGCGGCTCAACATGTGCGGTCTCTCCTTGGCAATAGACTTCATGAGAGTAGGCCAAGAGATTTACCAAGGCCTTGCGAATAGCATCAAAGTTGCCGGCTTGAGGGGCAATGGAGGCCCGGAATATGCGGAGCAAGATGTTGGACCGTTTGGACAGCCCAAGAGTGCCCCCAATGACGATCTTCTTGTCATCGCCGGTGTAGAGAGGAGCAAGCTTCTTCTTCTCATAGTACTCCCCATCCACATGCATCCTCATGCCACTAGGAGTAGTAGCACCACGGAACTTATACCCAAGGAGAGCAGCAAAGTCCATGAAGTTGGAGTGACAAACCTCTTCTCCGGTCATCCAAGTCATGGGGATCTCCTCACCGTCTCCAAACACCAAGGTGGCAAAGAACTGTTGGACCAATGTGATGTTGTAGGGCTCTTGAATCTTCATGAGTGGATGGAGCCCAAGCTTGCGAGTGATCCACACAGCCTCTCCGAAGTATGCACTGTACTTGGCAAAATGAGAGAAATCCATTACCGTCTGAGGGCAAACCGGATACTTCTTGAGAGAAGCATAGAATTCCTTCATGATCAGCTCTTGCTCTTTGCGGACAAAGCAACGGTCACGGGAGTTCCGCGGGAGAGTGTACATATCTCTCTTCCTCATCTCAACAAACTCAGATGATGAAAGTCCTTCCAGTGTCACAAGACTATCAAACTTGACTTTCTTAGCTGCCTCAGCTCGTTCCTCTTCGGCCATCCTTGTCTTGAGCCTCTTAGCATCTCTAGCTTGCTGAGCAATGACTGACCTCTGAGCAAGCTCCCCTGTGGCGGGATTGACAACCAACTTGTCCTTGCTATGGGCTGCCGGCTTCCGAGAACCACCTGCACCTGTGAATGAGTGAGGAAGATAGCAAGGTTGAGGTGACATGTCCTAGAATCCAAATATAAGCAACTATGCTGTGAAAGAGTGCACTTTGGTCTGATCTAGCCGGAGTCTCCGGGGACTCGGGCCGGAGTCTCCGGCCAAAACCGGAGACTTTGCGTCCAGGCCGGAGTCTCCGGCCACAGGGGCCGGAGTCTCCGGCCGGATGCAGGAGCCCGAGCCTAGGAGACCACTTAGAACAAATCGAGTGCAATAACCACAATAAAGTTGCTAAGAAGATGATTGATAGCCACTAGAATGTAATGCACCAGATCAAACTATGGGAAACATGCAAATCTCGTAGATCTAGATAGAACTAGATGAAGGAGATGAGGAGCACATTTACCGGAGTCCATTGGTGCAAATCGGTCGGTGGGGAGGTTCCCACAACCTCAAGGGGAAGATTGGCCGGTGGCACGGCGGATCCCGGGGCTTGGGAGAGCTCCGGGCGTCGATCTACGAAGAGGGGGCGGCAGGGGGCGAGTGTAGGGCACGGGGGCGGATGGGGAAGAATGAACCGTTCTTCCCCACCCCGTGCCCTAAGTGATTTTTGAAACTGCCCGGGCCGGAGTCTCCGGTACTTACCCCGGAGTCTCCGGCCCACCGGAGTCTCCGGGCTGTAAGCCCCGGAGTCTCCGGCCCACCGGAGTCTCTGGGCTGTAAGCCCCGGAGTCTCCGGCCCCCCTCGACCAGATCAACATTTATGGTGTGAAGACATGTCATTTAGAGATTAGATTTGTTTTAGGATGAGATGGGCTTGGGATGGACACATTGTCACTGTGTGGTACAACATGCTCATGTTTGCAAACATGCAAACAAAATCAAATAAGACCAAACATGAGCATCTTCCCATAAAAATAAGGCAATAAAATCAAATGGGAAACTCTTCCACTAGGGAGGTTGGTGACCAAAGGGCCACCATGTATGAGTACAAAGGTATGGCACCGCGAAGATATATCTTGGGCCCAAAACCTAGACTCATCGATTAAGCTCAAAAGTGTCACCACTGACAAGATAGAACAATACGCTTACTATTGGCATTATGGGGGAAGGGATAGCCCAATCAATTAGGACCGCACTCCCCCTATATCCATGCCCACATCTAGAACAACACACACGTTAGAGTATGGGAGTAAATGCACCTAGCTCAAGCCACATTGCTTGAATCAATGATATTTAGTTCATGCCTCAATTCCCGGAATCTTGCTTCATCAAGAGGCTTTGTGAATATATCGGCAAGTTGCTCATGAGTGCCAACATAAGATAGATCAATTTCTCCTCGGTTGACATGATCCTGAATGAAATGATGACGAATCTCAATATGCTTCGTCTTATTGTGTTGCACCGGGTTGTGAGCGATCTTGATTGCACTTTCATTATCACATAAAAGAGGCACTTTGTCAAAAATGACACTGATGTCTACACACTTCTATTCTTGTAGACACTTGTTGGGCCTCCAAGTGCAGAGGTTTGTAGAACAGCAGCAAGTTTCCCTTAAGTGGATCACCCAAGGTTTATCGAACTCGGGGAGGTTAGAGGTCAAAGCTATCCCTCTCAAGCAACCCTGCAATTACGATACAGAAAGCCTCTTGTGTCCCCAACACACCCAATACACTTGTCAGATGTATAGGTGCACTAGTTCGGCGAAGAGATAGTGAAATACAAGTGGTATAAATGATTATAGGTAGCAAACGTGATGTAAAATAAATATCGCTGTGAGCAAACAAGTAACAAAATAGCAAGTAAACGGTATGCAAAGCTTGGAAACAAGGCCTAGGGATCATACTTTCACTAGTGGACACACTCTCAACAATATAACATGATTGAACAAGTAACTTCTCTTGCTAAGGTACTCTGAATTACTCTCCTATTGAATAACACTAATCATTGCGTAGTGGCTACAGAAGCACCCCTTAAAGTTCATCAAGTACTTGACAAACACCACTCATAGCGATAAACAAATCAGATCACAATTCAAGATAGAAATCATTGCAACTTAGACCAAGTACTAACACGGTGCACACACTCACACCTTTACACCATGAAAGGAGGAATAAATCACTCAAACTATCATAGCAATAATTATTCTCATAATCCACAAGGGATCACAATCGTAGCCTAAACCAAGTACCACCATGATGCACGCACTGTCACCGTTACACCATAACAGGAGGAATAGATTACTTTAATAATATCACTAGAGTACACAAAATATCTGAATAATAACATGTACTTGTTCAACATGATACAAAGCTCACGATCACATAAAGATCACATCATGGGAGAGAGAGGTGAACCACATAGCTACCGGTAGAGCCCTCAGCCCCGGGGATGAACTACTCCCTCCTCATCATAGGAGACAGCAAGGTTGATGGAGATGGCGGTGAGGTCGATGGAGACGGCGGAGACGGCGATGGAGACCGATGGAGATGGCTCCGGGGGCACTTCCCTGTCCCGGCAGAGTGCCGGAACAGAGACTTCTGTCCCCCAAAATTTGTCGGTGGTGGCGGCGGAACTACGGAACTCTTTCTGGAAATCTGATCGGGGGCTTAGGTTTTTCCGTCCCGAGGCTTCTTATAGGCGAAGGGGCGTTGTCAGAGGGCTGCGAGGGCTTCCTCACACAGGGGTGGCGCGGCCAGGGCCTGGGCCGCGCCAGCCCCTTGTGAGGGAGGCCTCTGGCCCCTCTCCTTCCTCTCTTCGGATGTTTGGATGCTCCCAGGAAAAATAAGACTTCTGGCTTTTGTTTCGTCCAATTCCGAGAATATTTCCTGTGTATCACTTCTGAAACACAAAAACAGCAGAAAACAGGAAACTGGCACTGTGGCACTTGTTAATAGGTTAGTTCCAGGAAAATGCATAAAAGTGCCACTAAGTGTAACGAAACAATAGGCAAATGGTGTAAAAACAAGCATGGAGCATCAAAAATTATAGATACGTTTGAGACGTATCAGACACCGTAATCCTTCAAAGTTTGCCTCATCCATAAGAGTTGTGCACAACAACTAGCCGCGGCTACATATTCGGCTTCGGTGGTAGAGAGAGACACACAATTTTGTTTCTTAGATGACCAACACACCAAAGACCTACCAAGAAATTGGCAAGCCCCGGAGGTTGATTTCCGTTCCACTTTGTCTCCCGCCCAATCCGAATCCGAGTAACCTACAAGATCAAAACTTGCTCCTTTTGGATACCAAAGACCAAAGTTAGGGGTATTCACCAAATATCGAAAGATTCTCTTGACCGCCACTAAGTGGCTTTCCTTTGGTGCGGCTTGAAAACGTGCACAAACTCCCACACTTAACATAATGTCCGGTCTAGATGCACAAAGGTAAAGCAAGGAACCAATCATAGATCTATAGAGTTTTTGATCCACTTCTTTACCATTAGGATCAAGATCAAGATTAACCTTTGTTGGCATGGGAGTCTTTGCACCTTTGACTCCTATCATCTCGAACCTCTTGAGCATGTCTTGGGTATATTTGGCTTGGTTCACAAAAGTCCCTCCCTTCAATTGTTTAACTTCAAATCCAAGGAAGAACTCCAACTCCCCCATCATAGACATCTCAAACTTGTCGGTCATGAGCTTGGCAAACTCATTATTGAAAGCTTTGTTAGTAGAACCAAATATAATATCATCAACATATAATTGGCAAATGAAAAGCTCCCCATTGACCTTCTTAGTAAAAAGAGTGGGATCGATCACCCCAATTTCAAAACCACGATCAACCAACAACTCTTTAAGGTGCTCATACCACGCACGTGGGGCTTGTTTGAGGCCATAGAGTGCCTTATCAAGTTTGTAAACGTGGTTAGGAAACTTAGGATTTTCGAAGCCCGGGGGTTGCTTCACAAAAACCAATTCATTTAAGGGACCGTTGAGAAATGCACTTTTAACATCCATTTGTTGAAGTTTAAAGTTATGATGTGATGCATATGCAAGTAAGATGCGAATGGATTCAAGATGGGCAACAGGAGCGAAAGTTTCACCAAAGTCAATACCCTCAACTTGGGAGAAACCTTGAGCCACCAATCTTGCCTTGTTACGAATGACTATGCCATTTGCATCTTGCTTGTTCTTGAAGATCCACTTGGTCCCAATGACATTACGACAATCTTTAGGCCTTTCTACTAGAGTCCAAACATTGTTGCGCTCGAAGTTGTTGAGTTCATCATGCATGGCATCAAGCCAATCCGGATCCTCAAGCGCCTCATAAACTTTCTTCGGTTCTACACAAGAGACAAAAGCATGATGAGAGGAAAAGTTAGAAAGTTGCCTCCTAGTGGAGACACCTTTACGAACACTCCCAACCACATTTTCCAAGGATATGCTTCTTCGTCGAAGAATGGACTCAAGCTTCTTCTCACGGCGAGTGCGAGCCTCAAGAGGAGATTCTTGAGAGACTACTTGATCATCTTCATGATCACTGTTCTGGTCCTCGCCTTGACCATCAAGTGGATTGCCTTGATCATCAAGTGGCCCATAGCCACGGAATTCCGAAGGATCTTCATCAAAGGCTTGATCACCCCCGGAGACTCCGGTATCCATACCCGGAGACTCCGGTATAGGCCGGAGAGTCCGGACCACAGGGGCCGGAGACTCCGGGCAAGATTGCTCGGTGGGATGATCTTGAGGTTGAGGGTGTGCAGCTTGTCTTTGGTCAATGTCCTGTGTGTGTTCAGCAGGTGAAGGCTCCACATGTGTAGAGCATTGTCCTTCTCCTTCGGCCAAAAGGTGTTCCTCAATGGGCCGGAAAAATCCGACACCCATTCTTCTTATGGCTTGGGGAGGAATTTCGTCACCTACATCACGAACACAACTTTGTCCTACAAAGGAACCATTATCCTCATCGAACCTCACATTACAAGTCCCTATAACATGCCCGGTGGACTTGCTATAGATCCTATAGGAATGTGAGTCCGTGGAGTAACCAACAAAGATACCCTCTAATGCTTTAGAATCAAATTTTGACAAACGAACACCTTTCTTGAGATAGAAACACTTACAACCAAATACCCGGAAGTACTTGATGTTGGGCTTTTGCCCGGTAAGAATTTCATATGGAGTCTTGTTCAAGTTCTTGCGGAGATAAAGCCGGTTGGTGGCATGGCATGCGGTATTGATAGCTTCGGCCCAAAAGTTGTATGGAGACTTGAACTCCGCCAACATAGTTCTTGCCGCATCCATAAGAGTCCGGTTCTTCCTCTCGGCAACTCCATTTTGTTGCGGGGTATATGCAGCGGAATATTGATGTTTGATACCCGCATCACTAAGAAACTCATTTAGGGAGTAGTTCTTGAACTCGGTGCCATTGTCACTTCTTATAGTCAATATGGTGGTATTGAATTGACGCTCAACTTCGGTGGCAAAGTCTTTGACGGTTTGTTGGGTCTCACTCTTGAACTCAAAGAAATAAACCCAAGTGTATCTTGAATAGTCATCGACAATCACCAAGCAATATTTCTTGCCACCAAGACTTGCATAAGTGGGAGGTCCAAAGAGATCCATGTGAAGGAGCTCCAAGCACCTCTTGGAAGAGATAATAGTCTTGCTTGGATGACTTGTTTCATGCATCTTTCCTTCCATACATGCCCTACAAACACGATCTTTGGCAAAAGAAACATCCTTTAGTCCGAGTATGTAGCCGCCGGTGTAGAGATTTTGCAAAGCTCTCATATTGACGTGGGCTAACCGGCGATGCCAAAGCCATCCCACGTCGGCCTTAGCAATTAGGCATATCGCGGCCGTAGTGGGTTTCTCCGAAAAGTCCACCACATACAAGCCGTTTTCGACATACCCAACAAAGGCAACCTTGAGAGACTTACTCCACATGACGACCACAATATCAACATCAAAATATGTGGCATAGCCCATAGTAGCAAGTTGATGAACGGAAAGTAGATTATAACCAATGGTTTCGACAAGCATGACATTCACTAGGGACACGTCCGGAGTGATCACCACCTTACCGAAACCAAGTACCTTAGAGGATGAATTATCACCATATGAGACCGTGACATTTGAAGTATTGGGCTTTAGATCTTCCACAATATTTTTGCTTCCGGTCATGTGGCTTGTGGCACCACTATCAATAATCCATTTTACTCCTCCGGAAGCAATGTCCTACAAGAGATTAATTCTTGGTTTTAGGTCCCCATCTTTGAATGGGTCCTCTTTTGTTAGTCACAAGAATCTTAGGTACCCAAATAGCATATTCAATGAAACCATTATAGGGACCAACATATTTAGCATAGACATCACCATAATAGTCCCTAAGAAGAACATAATGAGGATTATATTTTCCTGCAAAATTATTATGAGAAGGGCCGGAGACTCCGGTCTTTGGGGGCGGAGACTCCGGGGTAGATGAACTAACCGGAGACTCCGGAGCCTTTGACCCGGAGACTCCGGTCTCCTCGATTTTCTTCTTTCCATTCAGCTCCTCCCACTCCTCCTCGGTGTAACAAATATCAAAGGGAACATGAGGAGTAGGAGCAGCAGCAGGCTTTGTCTTCTTCTTGTTCTTCTTGTTCTTCTTCTTCTTTGAGGACTCGGCCACCAAACAAAGATCCCCTTTCTTTGAGGACTCGGCAACAAAACCGAGGCCCTCCTTTCCCTTGTACAATCTTTGATTGTTCAAGAGATCATTGAGATTCTTCTCTCCTTGAATGCAAGTAGCAAGGCCCTTAGCAAGATCGGCCTTCAACCTATTGTTCTCCTCAATGATATCACTATGATCACAAATAGAGTTAGAAGAACAAGGAACTTCAATAATTTGCATTGGTGGGACTTTAGATTGTTCAATAGTTAGTTGAATTTGAAGTTGTTCACGAATCTTGGTGAGATGAGAGAATTTGCCCTCCAAAGCCTTGTGAGCTTCTTCAAGCTTCTCAAACTTCTCACGAAGATCATTATGACCAACGTCAAATTCAACTTTCTCCTTTTTAAGCCACTTGACCATAGCAAGAGCATGGTCACGTTCTTTAGTGAGTTTTGACAAGATTAGATTATGAGACTCTTCTAGTCCCAACAATTTCTCCTCTAAAGAGACCCTCAAGTTTTGCTCTTCTTCGAGCTCAATTGATAGAGAGCCAATATCATCGGCGGCTAATCTTTCCAACTCCTCCTTCTCCTTGATAGTGTCATGGGCATCACCAAGTTCACACATTAGTGTCTCAACGTATATCTTGGTTGGCCCCTTCATGTTAGCAAGAAAATCATCACAAGAAACTAGTTCTTTCTTAATTATAAGACTACTCACATCATCCATAGAGGTAGCATTGGAATGTGATGATGAAGGAGTAGGTGATGAGATTACCTCCGAGGCCTTAGCCATAAGACACTTGTGAGTGGTGATGATGGCGTTCTCATTTTGTGAGTTGAAGAGGGATGTAGGTGGTGTGGAGACAATGGCAATGGCGGCCACTTCTCCATTCACTTCATCAACGGAGTCATCATCATCGGACTCGGAGTCATACTCCTCATGAACCACCAATACCCTTTCTCCTTTCTTCTTGTTGTCCTTGTTCCCATGCTTCTTGGATGGGTAGAACTTTGATGACCGGCGCTTGGGGACGAGCCGGCCCTCATTGTCCTCCTTGTTCTCATAAGGACATTCGGCGATGAAGTGCTTGATTCCTCCACAATTGTAGCAATGCCTCACTTTAGAGTCACCACCTTTTCTTGGAAAGGATTTGAACTTGGATCCCTTCGTCTTGTGCTTGTTGGCATCCCAAAAGGCATTTGCATTGAGAGCCAAGTGTTCATGGAGTGCAAACTTGAGATCTTCCAGAGACCAACACTCTTCTTCATATATTTCTTCTTCTCCTTCTCCTTGCTTGGACACCACCTTGGCCTTGAGAGCAAGATTGTGAACTCCTTGTCCGGCAAGAACACGGGCTCTAGTTTCTTCCACGTTCTTCTTCAAGATAGACAAGGCGGTGAACTCGCAAAGAACTTCATTTGAGGTCATACTCCCAAAATCCGGTCTTGAACGGATTATCTCGGATCGCATGGGTTCTCTTGGGTTGATGGAGGTGATGAACATACGCTTGATATAGTCATCACCATTGTCTTTGCACCCAAACCCGGTCAAGGCCGTTGCAAGAGCCAAGATCCTTTGGTACATCTCATCGGGAGTCTCATTATCACGCATAATGAAATCTCTTTCTTCACTTTTGAGCTCATCAAACTTGGAGGACCGAATACTTTCATTCCCAATGAAGAGCATAGTGAGATAGTCCCATACTTCCTTGGCGGTGTTCAAGTTGTTGATGTGAACCGCATGAGTATCCGGTATGGCTTGTTGAAGGAGATGCTTGGCGGTGGCATTGAGTTGCTCATCAACTTCTTCCCTTCCGGTCAAGTTGAGAGGATCATGAGGCGCAAAGCCATTTTGTATGACCCTCCACAAATGAGTAGATGAGCTAGAAATATGAGATTTCATTAGTCCTTGCCATTTAATAAAATTGCGAGAATCAAGCTTAGGAGGGGAACCCATGTTGTTAATGTGTGGCATAGGATAATGGACCGGCGGAGGTGAGTAAGTGTTAGGGGGTGGAATGTTAGCACCCTTTGCCGGACCATCATCTCCCTTAGGAAGGTCACCTTTATTCTCGGCGGAGGTGGAACCATTGTTAGGTGGCTTCACCTTAGCCAAGGAGAGTTCCACACTAGGAGTGGTGTTTGGGTCGGTGGGCCCGGAAGGTTTTCTTCCAAAATATTCCTCAAACATAGCCTTCATCTCCAATCTCATGGTGGTTTGCATTGTGTCCAAGGACGCCAAATGCTCCTCACGTGAGATTGAAGAGGAAGAGATAGATGGAGGAGTATCTTCGGGAGGAGTTTCATTACCCTTATCCCCATCCATAGTTGCTCAAACTCTTAGGCGGTTAAGCCCGAATAAGAGACCACGCTCTGATACCAATTGAAAGGATCGTATGAGCGACTAGAGGGGGGGTGAATAGGAGCTACCCAATAATTTTAATTCTTTTCAAGTTAAGGCTAGACAAGAAGGTAAATTCTCTAGATGTGATACTAAGTGAATTTACCTAGAGTGACAAGCAAGCTAGCAATAACAATATAAGTAAAGGTACAAGTAAAGGATAGAGGTCACCGCAATGGAGACACGAAGACACGAGGATGTATTCCCGTAGTTCCTTCCTTGTTACGGGAAGTACGTCTACGTTGGAGAGGTGTGGTGCCACAAAGGCCACCAACGCCACAAAGGCTCACCCTATTCTCCGGTGAACAAGCCACAAAGGCGAGTCCACGCTCTACTAAGCGATGCCCTTGGAGGCGGCACGACACCTTTACACAAAGTATTGGGGCAAGCTCCACAACTCAATTGGAGGCTCCCAATAGGTCCACCAAGCTCTTACACACAAAGACAAGCTTGGGGGACGGCTTCTTCTGGCTAGGAATCCGATGAATCACACAAGTAACAAGCCCCTCAACAAAGAGAGGGGGGAAATCAAATCGCCTTGGTGGAAGTGTAGATCTAGGTCTTCTCCCTCAAATCCCAAAAGGGCTTTGAGTTCTATTGGCTAGGGAGAGAGATCTTGAGCTTTGAAGCTTTGGAACAATGGAGGAGAGAGAGAGGAAGCCGCAGCCTTCACTTGGGGAAGAAGAAGGCTTTATATACTCCTCCTTGAAATGTAGCCGTTGCTGGTCGACTAGGGCCGGAGTCTCCGGCCAGGAGGGCCGGAGTCTCCGCCCTAAGTGACTCCAGGGCCGGAGTCTCCGGCCAGAGACAGAAGTCTCCGGCCCAACTCCGGCCTGGTCACTGCATAGACCAACCCTTTAGCAAACCCTAACCCAGCCAGACAGACCGGAGTCTCCGGCCACTGGGACCGGAGTCTCCGCCCCACCCGGAGTCTCCGGCCAGAGACAGAAAGTCTCCGGCCCAACTCCGGGCTGGTCACTGCTTAGACCAACTGGGAGGATTGCTAGGGCGATACTCCTAGGCCGGAGTCTCCGGCCACCAGGGCCGGAGTCTCCGCCCTAGAAGTAGCAACAGCAGTACTTCGAGGATCCCCTCTCCACCAATTCCACCTTCACAAAGCACCCTGAAAGAGCATTTGCCCCCATGTGTGGTTTTGGTAATTAATGACAATCCCTATGGACTAATGTTTGCATCGAGTTATATTTGTAGGACTTGTCCGTAGACAACGCTTGAGCCATATGTTGGTTTCAAGGTTGTAAGAAGATGCAAATAAAGAAGTTCATGTGATGATCTAGGGAGTTGAGCCTATAGAAGACATCATCATTATGAAGGAAGAAGATGAAGTCCAATGTTGATCAAGTCGAAGCGCAACTTCAAGATAGGCATATAGAAGATAGCGCAATCAAGAAAGGTAGTCCAACTTGAGAAGATCAAGATCGTCACTATCTAGCTCAAGTGGAAGGCGCAAGGCAAAGGTATGATCTTGATAGGTTTTCTTTCTTACCGGTCTCATAGTGTTTGGGAGACCGGGTTTTAGGATCGATAGCCGTACTATCAAGAGGGGCTCTCGAGTGAGTAACTTATTCGTATTGTTCGGAGAGAGCTCAAACCTTTGCATACTTGGCATTATCTTTCTTGGTTCTTATTTGGCTTTTATCCATGTGAGGTTCTAGAGCTTGTGGTTATTTCCATGACAAGCTCTAGCTCATCAAAAACGGATTTTGTATGGAACTCTAATTGCGTTTTTGGTGTTTGGAGGTTCTACCGATTCATCTTTATAGCTAAGTCAAACCTTTTATCATTTGGTTTCATCCTCCTTTTTTGGACTATGATGTTTCTATGGATGATGTTGTAGAGCTCATCGTGGTGATTCCAACGAGCCCAAGATCATCGAAAACGGAGTCCGGATGCAAAAGTTATCGCTGTTTTCGTGCTGCTCACTTTTCTTGGGCAGATTATCCGGCCCAGTTTTGGAAAAATCCGGCCCAAAAATCCGGCCTTAAATCTGAGTGACGCGCACTTTGCCAACTTCTGGTCCTTAGCCATTTTCAGGGGGGGGGGGCAGATTATCCGGCCCAGTTTTGGAAATATCCGGCCGAAATATCCGGCCGCCGGATTATCCGGCCCAGTTTTGGAAATATCCGGCCGAAATATCTGGCCCCGGATCTGGACGACGCGCGTGAAGTCCTTAGCAGTTTCTGGGGGGGGAGGGCGGATTATCCGGTCCAAACTTGGACCGGATTATCCGGCCCTACTGTACATCAACGGCTACATTCCCGGGAGGGGTATAAATACCCCTCCCCTTCTTCAAGCTTGGGTTAGCTCGTTTTTCCTTCTCTCTCCCTCCATTGTTGACCTTGGAAAGCTTGCCCATCTCTCAATTCCTTCCATGATTCTTGCATATCTTTGAGGGAAAAGAGAGAGGAGATCTAGATCTACTTTTCCACCAATCACTTTCTCCTCTTTGTGAGGGGAACCCATTGGATCTAGATCTTGGAGTTCTTTGTGGATTTCTTCCTTTGTTCTTCCTCTCATATCCCTCCATAGCATTTGTTGCTTTGGTAGGATTTGGGAGAGAAGGATTTGAGCACTTCGTGTGTTCTTGCCATTGCATTTGGTGCATCGGTTTGAGTTCTCCTCGGAGATTCGGTAGTGAAAGTTTGTTGAGCTTTTTACTCTTGGGTTCTTGGAGCCCTAGACGGCTTAGTGGCTTAGTGGTTACTTGGGGACCTCCAATTAAGTTGTGGAGATCTTCCCAAGCTTTGTGGTGCCTCCGTGGCAATTACTTGGGGACCTCCAATTAAGTTGTGGAGATCTTCCCAAGCTTTGTGGTGCCTCAGTGGCGATTCTTGGGAGCCTCCAATTGAGTTGTGGAGATTGCCCCAAGCTTGTACGGGCTCGGTGACCGCCCTCAAGTGTCCCATAGTGGTCGGGTCTTCCATCTTGGTGGGAGGGCTCGAGGAGATTACGGTGAGCCTCCGTGGCGTTTGGGGAGCCTTGTGCCTCCACACCGCTCCAACGGAGATTAGCACTCGCAAGGGTGTGAACTTCGGGATACATCATTGTCTCCACGTCCCTCGGTTATTTCTATACCCGAGCTCCTTTACTTATGCAATTTACTTTGTGATAGCCTTCGTGCTTGAAGTTATATATATCTTGCTATCTCATAGTTGCTTATCTTGTCTAGCATAAGTTGTTGGTGCACATAGGTGAACCTAGTTTGTTTAGGTTTTGTTTGCTTGGCAAATTAAACGTTAGTTTTATTCCGCATTTGTCAAGCCACTTGTAAAAGTTTTAAATCGCCTATTCACCCCCCTCTAGGCGACATCCTTGTACTTTCACACCCTATAAGACAACTAAACCCTAACTCCACTACTGGACTACGGGCTTCGATCTTTTCTTCCTTTTTGGGGTGAACCTCCGCGAGATTCTGAATTAACCTAGAAAATCTGCAGAACTTAAATAGAATGGTTAATTCACCAAATGTTGTTAACAAACACCAAAATACATTTATTAGGGAAATGCCCTTTCAAAGGTCCATGGACGTTTAGGGGATGGGGAGTGATGATTGGGGACTATGACGACTTGGATCTAGATAAAAATTAATTTTGAAGGATTGATTATTTGGGCACAAATCCATAGGATACCAGAGCTTTATAGGAAGAAGGAGGTTGTGGATGATTTGGCAAGGCGTATTGGAAGAGTCGAGGAGGTTCAGATGAATGCAAAACCCATCTTTGAAGGCAATATTGTCCATCTAAGGGTTAGAGTTGAAGTTTCTAAGCCACTTTTGAGGTTTGTTTCGTTCACCTTGTCGATGGGAAGGAAAAGGTTGCAGGTGAAATATGAGAAAATACTGAAAGAGCATGTCTCTCCTAATTGAATTTTGGTGTTTGTTAACATTACAATTTCGTCTAATCTTGTGTGTTTAATCTTTATAGGTTCACTCAGTATTTGGTGCAAGCTATTGGATTACCTCTTTATGGATTTTACAATACTCTATTTTAGCCAAGGGGTAATAATATTGTGGAGGATTGCTTATTAATATGGAGGAGAAGGATTTTCAGCCGGGTCCAGTTTTTCCTTGGCAGGCTGGCTTTTTCCGGTGTCTGACCGGAGAAAGCCGGTCCCCTGGAACTTTCGCAAGACCCGAGTGGTGCTACCACTCAGTAGGGATGGATTTTTGTTTCGATTTTTCATGGGAAAAAGCCGGTGGCCGGCTTTAGCCGGTCTAAGCT
Source organism: Dactylis glomerata (assembly GCA_007115705.1). Classification (NCBI taxonomy): domain Eukaryota; kingdom Viridiplantae; phylum Streptophyta; class Magnoliopsida; order Poales; family Poaceae; genus Dactylis; species Dactylis glomerata. The sequence continues at coordinate 3,249,611 of QXEO01000104.1, forward strand.
ATGTCAACGGTAACCTTTCGGAAAGGGGTATAAATACCCCCCTTCTTCCTCCTCAAGAACTGCTCATCTAGCTCAAGAATAATACACTATTTTGGATCCACCCAATTTGCTAGATCTCCACCTTCAACCATCCAAAGCTCTTGATATTTGGAGAATCGAAGGAGGAGATCCTGATCTACATCTTCACAGAATGAATTTCATTTCCCTCTCCATTTGCTTGGGGAACTTGTGCCTAGTGTTTCCTTGGAAACCCTAGGTGTTGTAATTGTTGATTACTCTTGTCTTTATCGTGTTTCAGCCTCCGTGGCATTCTTGGGAGCCTCCAATTGAGTTGTGGATGTGTGACCCAAGCTCCGCGTAATGGTTTCAGTCGGTGCCCCAATACCACCGCTTAGTGGAAATAAGCTAGCCTCCGTGGCTTGCTCACCAGAGAAAAAGGTGAGCCTCCGTGGCGTTGGTCGACTCTGTGTCACCACACCTCTCCAACGTAGACATACTTCCCCTCAAAAGGAAGGAACTACGGGAATACATCCTTGTGCCTCTAGTCTCCACTTCTCGGTTATCTTGCTCCCTTACTTGTATCTTGCTAGTTACTTGTTTACTTGCTTGCTTGTCACTTATAGGAAATTCATCTAGTTGCACCTCTAGTGAATTTACTTTGTGTCAAGCCATAAAATTGAAAAAGACTAAAAATTGACTTAGCACCTATTCACCTCTCCCCCCTCTAGTCGCCCGTATCGATCCTTTCAATTGGTATCAGAGCAAGGGCTCTTTGATTGGGCTTAACCGTCTAAGAGAATATGGGCGATGAGGATCCCGTCACTAAGGTGGATTTCAAAAACCTCATGACCCAAATGAAGGCCATGATGGTAGAAATTCAAAGTCACAAAACTAAGCTCGAAGCCCGCTCTAGTGGTACTTCTAGCACCACTCCACCAGCTCTAGTTGACGCCTCGGATAAGGGAAATCCCTTAAACAAGGAGAAACCTCTTGAGGATGATCCGGAGAAGGTGGAAGAAGTTGAGGGTGACAAGGACACCACCAAGAGAGGGGACTTGCCTAGGGGACATAACTCAGAGATTCCACACCCTATGAGCTATGTCTCCGGGAGGCACCTCCAAATGCCACACCTTGCCTCATGCGGTCCTCCGCCACCACTTGATGCTTCTAGCTTTGACAATTGGCAAGATAACATGCGCTCTCACATTAACTTTGACTCTATTGAGCTTTGGAGAATTATCAAGCAGGGATTTAATCCAACTTCCAAGGACTTGAACAATTTGCTACCATGGGAGCATATTGACAAGCAACTCAATGCTTCTGCCTTCCACCTCATTCACATGTCTCTCTCTGAGAAGGACAAGGCATTTGTTCGATCCATCACCTCCGCCAAGGAAGCTTGGTATGCTCTCATGGACCTCTTCATTGGGAACGCAAGCATTCAAGAATCCAAGTTTGATGAAGCACACAATGAGGCAGACAATTTTTCCATGATGGACGGTGAAGATCCTCAAGAACTTCATAGGCATCTCTTGGCTCTTCAAGTGAAGCTAATCGACCTTGGTTCTACTCAATGTGATGGGAAATGGATAAAGAGGAAGTTCCTTCAAGCCCTCTTGCCCTTCATGAAGGATACAATAAACTCAATCAATGGAGATGCCAACTATATAGGAAGATGATGACACATGACATCTTGCAAGAGATTGTTGCAAGGAAGATTGCCGAGAAGAATGCGATGATGCTCTTGCTCGTGCACGAGGTGTTTTTTTTACTACTGTACAGTAAGGGAAGCCCCTACGGTGTTATTTTTCTATTGAAATATAAAATGGGATAAAAGTACAGTGGGGGAAGGGGGTACAGGAAGGTGAGAGAGATTACATTACAAGAAAGATAAAAGAAGAAAAGGTCAAAATATCTACACAAACATGCTAATCAGCCAATCAATGAGAGGTCGTGCTCCTAACCTTGCTTTGAAGGCCAAAGTCTCATATCATGAAGAAGCAAGTTTGGAAGGAGAATAATAAGAAGAAATAGTGGAAGGGAGCCCCAAAGACATGAAGTATGCTCATGACGAGCACATGGCGCTTGCTCAAAGTGCATTCATGAAGAAGTGGATGTCGTCTAGCCCTTCCAAGCCTAAGGTCACAAGTAGAGTGAGGACTTGCTACAATTGTGGCAACCAAGAGCACTTCATTGCGGATTGTCCTTATGAACGAGTGGAGGATCACAATGGAAGACTTGTCCACAAGGAGATGAAGGCCAAGTCATACCCTCCAAGGAACTCTGACAAGAAGAAAGCCATTCCAATACGAGCATTAATGACTCAAGGAGAATATCCTTCCGGTGATGATGCAAGTGATGATGAAGAAGTAGGGAGAGTCACCATCGCCATTTCCAAACCTACCTCCTCGTCATCTCTTTTCGCTTTCGCAAATGAGTCCAAGTGCACCAATCACAATGCGACATGTCTCATGGCTCACACTACAAAGGTATCACCTCCCACACACCCAACATACCTAAAAACCTATCTTTGATGGATTGTGTTGAAAAATGTGGTGATAATGATGATCTAGATGAAATGGACATGTTCATGTCAACTTTGCATGGGAGACCAAAGTACGCTTTGAGATTCTCCTAGATCAATGTAATGAGGCCCTCCAACAAAATGAGGAACACATTTTTGAATTAGAGGGTCACTCTCGTGATTATGTCGATGAAATTGCTACTCTTACTCAATATCTTGAGGAAGAGCAAGACCCTAGGATGGCACTTGAAGCATCCAAGTTAGGTCTTGAAGAATCTCACAACTTAGACATTGCTAAACTTAAAAGTGATCGTGATATTGCTCAATTTGTTGCTAATAATCTTAGGTTGCAAAATGAGAAACTAAATCTTATAATTGCTAAAGAAGCAACTAAGACTCTTTCTAGCACTTTTGTTGCAAGTTCATATTCTACTAACCCTTCTTGTGAGAAAGCCCCCCCCCCTCCCAAAGGGAAATGAGAGACTTGATGAGCTTTTGAATGCTCAAAAGCAACATGGTGACAAGACGGGACTTGGGTATGCCTCCAAGTCCAAGAAGAAGAACAATGTTCCCGCACCTCCTCCCTCTTTAAAGAAGCACATCCCTAACGACATATGATTTGATGAGGATGGCAATGTTTTTGAGGAGGAGGGGGCTTGTGAAGGAAGTGGTTGGCAATGCCTAACCACAACAACTTTGCGGGAAAATATAATCCCTCCTATGTTGTTTGTCGTGCTTATGATGGGCATGTTTATTCCAAATTTGTTGGTTCACCAAATGAATGCATTGTTTGGTCTATTTGGGTTCCTAAGACCCTTGTCACTAACAAGAGAGGACCCATTGAAAAATGGGGACCTAAAACAAGACTTGATCTCTTGTAGGGTTTTGCTTCCGGTGCGGGACAATGGATAATTGATAGTGGTGCTACCAATCATATGTCAGGAAACAAAGAATCCGCACCGGTCCATCTAGTGCGGGCTACGTCACCTATGGGGATTCTTCAAGGTCAAAGATATTGGGTCTTGGCAAGGTTGTAATCTCACAAAATGTTACCATGGAAGATGTCATGCTTGTTGAAACCCTTTCGTACAATTTACTTTCTGTAGCTCAACTTGCCGATATGGGCTTTGCAACTTTCTTTGATGTTGGGATCGTGGTTCTTTTGTGGAGCAAGTCTCTTAAAGTAGCTTTTGTTGGGCATGTCAAGAATGGCTTATATGTGATTGACTTCTCGGAGAAAGTCACTAAAGCCTCAACTTGCCTAATGGATAAGGTTGACGTGGGACGGCTTTGTCATCGCCGGCTAGGCCACATCAATATGAGAACTTTGCAAAGTCTTCACAAAGGCAACCACATCCTAGGACTAACTGATCTAACCTTTGCCAAAGATCATGTGTGTAGAGCTTGCATTAAAGGAAAGATACATGAACTTCCTCATCCTAGCAAGACCATTATTTCATCTAAGAGGGTCCTAGAGCTCCTTCACATGGATCTCTTTGGCCCTCCAACTCATGAAAGTCTAGGAGGGAAGAAGTATTGTTTGGTGATTGTCGATGACTATTCAAGATATACATGGGTCTATTTCTTCAAGTACAAGCATGAGACCCAACAAACCGTTAAAGACTTCACCAATGAAGTGCAACGTCAATATGGTCAAGATATATTGATGATCTGAAGTGACAATGGCACCGAGTTCAAGAACTACACCTTGAATGATTTCCTTAGTGATGAGGGGATTCGTCATCAATATTCATCTCCCTACACTCCCCAACAAAATGGTGTAGCCGAGCGGAAGAACCGACTCTCATGGATATGTCTAGGACCATGTTAGCGGAATTCAAATCTCCGTATGACTTTTGGGCCGAAGCCACCAATACCGCTTGTCACGCGACAAATCGGTTATATCTTCGCAAGGGTTTGAACAAGACTCCTTATGAAATACTTACCGGCAACAAGCCCAATATCAAGTACCTCCGGGTGTTTGGTTGTAAGTGTTTCTATCTTAAGAAAGGTGTTCACTTGTCCAAATTTGATTAAAAAGCACTTGAGGGTATCTTTGTTGGTTATGCCGCCGAATCTCATGCCTTTAGAATCTTTGACAAAGAGTCCGCTCGTATTGTTGAAGTTTCTAATGTGAGATTCGATGAGAATGATGGTTCCCATGTGGAGCAAAGTGGTGTTTGTGATGTAGGTGACGAAATACCTTCTCGAGCCATAAGAAGAATGAGTGTGGGACATCTCATACCCATTGAGGAACACCTTTTGGCGGAAAGAGAAGGACAATGCTCTACTCAAGTGGAGCCTTCATCTTCACAAACACAACAAGCTCTACAAGGTCCTATTGATGCTAACCAAAGACAAGCCCGAGACCCTCAACCAAGTGAGCATGATCAAGATCAAGACCAAGTGCATGGTAGTGATTCTTCACCAATGGGTGATCAAGATCAAGCTCAAGATGATGAGCAAGCTCAACAAGATGAGCAAGCTCAAGATGAAGGTCAAGGCGAGGACCAAAATTGTGGTGATGACCAAGGGCTTTCTCAAGAATCTTTTGAAGAAGCCCAAGCTCGCCGTGCAAGGAAAGTAGAAGAAGCTCTTCGAAAAGGAAGTCACACTACGGAGAGTGTGATTGGAAGTGTAAGAAGAGGGGTGTCCACAAGGAGACAATTGGCCAACTTTAGTAGCCATCATGCCTATATCTCTTGTGTGGTGCCCCAAAAGGTCTTTGAAGCGCTTGAAGATCTGGATTGGGTTGAAGCTATGCATGAAGAACTCAATAACTTTGAGCGCAACAAAGTTTGGTCATTAGTGGAGAAGCCCAAGGATTGCCGCAATGTCTTTGGAACAAAGTGGGTGTTCAAGAACAAGCAAGATGTGAATGGAATTGTCGTGAGGAACAAGGCTCGCTTGGTTGCTTAAGGATACTCTCAAGTTGAAGGCATTGACTATGGAGAGACGTTTGCACCCGTGGCTTGCCTTGAGTCCATCTGTATCCTTCTTTCCTATGCTTCAGATCATAATTTTAAGTTGCAACAAATAGATATGAATAGTGCTTTTCTAAATGATCCTTTGCATGAGTTGGTATAAGTAAATCAACCCCTGGGCTTTGAGGATCCGAATTTCCCTAACCATGTCTACAAGCTTGATAAGGTGCTCTATGGCCTTAAACAAGCCCCACGTGCGTGGTATGAGCACCTTAGGGAGTTACTTGTAGACCGTGGATTTGAAATAGGCCAAATTGATCCCACTCTTTTTACTAAGAAGGTTAATGGGGAGCTTTTCATATGCCAACTCTATGTAGATGACATCATTTTGGTTCTTCTAACAAATCTTTCAATGATGAGTTTGCTAGGCTAATGACCGACAAGTTTGAGATGTCTATGATGGGGGAGTTGAAATTCTTTCTTGGCTTTGAAGTGAGGCAATTAAGGGGAGGTACCTTTATTAATCAAGCCAAGTACACCCAAGACATGCTCAAGAGATTCAAGATGGATCCTGGAATTAAGGGAGCCAAGACTCCCATGCCTACAAAGGTTACTCTTGACCTCGATCCTAATGGTAAAGAAGTGGATCAAAAACTCTATCGCTCCATGATTGGTTCTTTGCTCTATCTTTGTGCATCTAGACCAGATATCATGCTTAGTGTGGGAATGTGTGCACGATATCAAGCCACCCCAAAGGAAAGCCATTTAATGGCGGTCAAAATAGTTTTTCGATATTTGATTCATACCCCAACTTTTGGCCTTTGGTACCCAAAGGGATCAAGCTTTGAGCTCATTGGGTACTCGGATTCGGATTGGGCGGGAGAAAAAGTGGATAGGAAGTCAACTTCTGGGGCTTGCCAATTCCTCTGTAGGTCTTTGGTTAGTTGGTCTTCCAAGAAGCAAAATTGCGTGTCTCTCTCCACCGCCAAAGCCGAGTATGTGGCGGCCACGAGTTGTTGTGCTCAACTTCTTTGGATGAGGCAAACCATGGAGAATTATTGTATTCACTTTGACAAGGTGCCACTCTTGTGTGACAATGAGAGTGCCATCAAAATTGCTCATAATCCGGTTCAACACAACAAGACCAAGCACATCGAGATCCGCCACCACTTCATCCGGGACCATGTCAACCGAGGTGAGATTGACCTATCTTATGTAGGTACACAAGACCAACTCACCAACATTTTCATGAAGCCCCTTGATGAAGCAAGATTTCAAGAGTTGAGGCATGAGTTGAATATCATTGACTATTGCAATGTGGCTTGATCGAGTGCACTCATTCCCATATTATAGCATGTGTTCTAATCTAGATGTGGACATGGAGATAGGGAAGAGAGGTCCTAATTAATTGGGCTATCCCTCCCCCATAATGCCAATAGTAATAAAATCATTCTCTTAATATCATTTTGTGATATGTGAGCTTCAATGATGAGTATTGGTTATGGACCCAAGATACATCTTCGCGGTCTAATGCCAAAGCACTCATACATGGTGGCCTCGGCCAACGACCTTTTCTTTTTGAAGAGGTAATTCATTGCAAATCTTATTTGGGTCTTATTGAGTTTCACTCGTCTTTGTCTTTATTTTTTGGGATTTCTATTTTCGTGCCCCTGGTTCGTTAGTTGTACTCAGTTTTCCCCAGCCGCTTAACTTTTCCTCAGTTTTCCCATCCCTCTAGTTTGAAACCCCTCGCAGACGCTCGGACAGGAGGGTTGCCGTCTGGTCAGAGGCCTTGACCGTTACCGGTGACGGCTAGGGAGCCGCAGTGGTTGTGAATTGACCGTTGCTTTTGAATGGTGTTGACTGTTGACCCAATGAGACACATCGGACTGGCGGTCTCTCACTCACCCAAAGCTTCCCCCTCCGCCCGAGACTGGAAGAGCTCACACACTGCCCCTCCACCGCCACGCCGTCCTGCCCTCCTACCTTATGGCGTCGTCCGTCCCCGAGCCGCCCCGGCCCCCACCACCACCCCCGGGAGGCGGAGAGGGCTCCACCTCTACTAGATCTACCCCTATCGCGGTAGAGTTTGTATAGCCGTCTGGTGTGCCGATTATGCCCCTCAACCGCGGAGAAGATTGGGAATCGGAGGGCTCTAACACATGGATTCTATCTGGGTAAGCATCGTCTGCCTATGTGAATTAACAGTAGGCAGTTTTTGAGCACGAGTCGTTGTTGCTCAACTAACTGCGTTGCTTTTCGAATAGGATTGATCCAGCGCTGGCTTTTCGGCTGGTGGTTAGGCTGGATACTAGCTTTTTGCGTGATTCTGAATGCAATGTGAGCGGATTTTACATCCCAGCGGTGGTTGCAACCACCATCTCATTGAGGGATTTAAAAGATAACATCTGCGCTAAGTACCCCTGGGGCGCTGGCGATTCAGTTGATTTCCAATATTTCAACAACACGGAGGGAAGATATGTTCCACTAATTTCCAACGAGGATCTGGGAATTCTTTTTGCTTTAAATGATTCTTGCCATGTTGGTAAAATTCGTATCCATGTGGACAGGGTCCAGTCATCATCTGGTGTTGGGGCATCATCAAGTGGTCGGGCATCATGTCTCTCTACTGTTGCTGCCTCTGCTAATCGTGTGCGCCGCCCCGCTCCTTGTAGGTCCACCGCAGCACCATCTGTCCCCAGTGCTAGTGGTAGCCAAATTGTTCCTGCGGTCGATGTGGAGGACGATGTAGAGATTGAGGATCCGTCTCCTCAAGAAGATGAGGATGAGTTGATGTTTCCTGAGTTGGTAGATCGATGCAGTAAGCAGGCAATGGAGGATCAATACATAGAAGATATTGCACAAGGTGCCAGATTTGATGACACTGATGATGAAGAGAAGGATGAGAACAATGACAACCTCATTTTAGCCGATTACAAAGGTGATGACTTGCCAACAATTCAGTGGAACAGGGAGGATCCTCAGCTTGCAGAAGGCACCGTATTTCAAACGATGATGGACTGTCGTAATGCAATTACTACATATTGCATTCTCACCAAGAATGATTATGAGGTCATTAAAAGTGAGCCAGGTAGGTTCACAATTAAGTGCCCATACAAGAGGTGTAGGTGGAGGCTGCATGCATCCATAATGCTCAGAAGCACCGTGGTTCAGGTACTATGCCAACCAGTTGTGTATTTTAGATCACGGTGTAAAATTTGTTAATTGTTACCGACATCCCTTATCATTATGTTTTAGATAAAGAAGAACTCGATCGACCATACTTGTCCACCTCGAGCGGGAGCGCCAGAGGAGAAAACAAAGCTAGCGAAGACTAGGTGGTTGGCAAATGCAATCATAGATTGGCTGAGAGAAACTCCATCACTTGGTCCAACAACACTCATAACCAAGATATCTGAGAAGTTTAATATAAAAATACCTTACATGAGGATGTTCTATGCAAAGGAAATGGCTCTTGACAGGATCAATGGTCCATGGAATGAAAGCTTTCAGTTGCTTTACACTTTCAAAGCTGAAGTGGAGATGGCTAGTCCAGGCAGTGTTGTAGCGATAGACAAGCATACAGTTCCCTACAAATTGAAAAGCGGGAGGATAATGCAAAAGGAATATTTTAGAAGGGCTTTTGTTTGTTTCAAAGCTTGCTGGAAAGGCTTTCTGGACGGTTGTAGGCCTTATTTGGCCGATGCAACAGCTCTTCATGGCAGGTTTAAAGGACAGCTAGTTGCTGCTACTGCAGTTGATGGACACAATTGGATGTTCCCTGTTGCTTATGGAGTTTTGGAGGTTGAGTCAGAGGAAAGTTGGACTTGGTTTCTGCAGAATTTGCGCGACCTTATAGGTCATCCACCAGGACTTGCTATCCATACAGACGCTTGCAAAGGTTTGGAGAGTGCAGTAGAAGCAGTATTCCCTGGAGTGGAGCATAGGGAATGTATGCGACACTTGGTACAGAATTTTACAAAGAAATTCAAGGGTAAAGTTTTTACTGACAACCTATGGCCAGCTGCATACACATGCAGCATTAGGAAGCATCTGTTTCATTTGGATGTGTTGTATAAACAAAAACCTGGGGTGAAGGAGTACTTGGATGAACATCATGGTAGGGTGTGGTCAAGAAGCCAATTCAATGAAATTTGCAAGATAGACTATGTAACAAGTAACCTTGCGGAGAGTTTCAATGCAAATGTCAAGTCATTGAAAGGGCTTATGATGTGGCAAATATTTGATAAGATTAGGCAGATGATCATGATAAAGATCGATCTGCGTCAAAGAATTGCAGCCACAAAATATCTTGGCCATCTCATGCTCCCATCTTTGATCAAGTCTTTGTATGCCAGGGCAAAACAATTGAAGATGAAATGCATCAGAAAAGGAATGGATGCTGAGGTAACCTACACTGACAGTAAAACAGGCAGTGGAGGTATCCAATGAGTTTGGTTGATAGGACATGCCATTGTAGGCGATGGCAGATCCGTGGGATACCCTGCATACACGCATTGTTTTTCATGAGTGTTATAGGGGGTGAAGAAGGTGAAGTTGATCAGTATGTGTCAGAGTATTTCTCTATTGCCAAATTTAGGGCTGCATATGCTATGAATGTTCCTACCTTGTTGGGAAAAGACCAATGGATGAAAGTCGATCTAGGCTTCAAACTATACTCTCCAGTTTTGACTAGACCGGCAGGTAGGCCGAGGAAGAATAGGATCAGAGCTAGTGCAGAGGGTGGTGTACCGATTCGACGACATAAGTGCAAACGTTGTGGAACCCTGATACGTCCAAAACGTATCTACTTTCCCGAACACTTTTGCTATTGTTTCTCCTCTAATTTGTGTGTTTTGAATACAACTAACACAGACTGACGCTGTTTTCAGCAGAATTGCTCTGGTGTCTTGTTTTTGTGCAGAAATTCAACTTCCAGTAAAAATTCGGGAAAAATCATGAAAAATCCTATTTCACCAGAAGACCCACGGAGCCAGAAGACAGAAGGGAGAGGAGATTCGAGGGACCGTCACGCACAGGTGGCGCGGCCCAGCCCTGGCCGCGCCACCCATGCGTGAGGGGGCCCCAGGTCCCCTCTCGACCTCCCCTCTCGCGTACATATACCCCCTGGCGACTTAATATCGGGGAGACGACATTTTTCCCAGATAGACTTCCGCTGCGCCGCCGCCATCAGAAACCGCGATTCGGAACCAGAAACTCCGTTCTGGCACCCTGCCGGGATGGGGATTCGGAGGAGATCTTCATCACCATCACCACCGACGCTCCTCCATCGACCATCCATGACTCCCCCATCCATGTGTGAGTAATTCCCCCATTGTAGGTGAGGGGATGGTAGGGATTGGATGAGATTGTTCATGTAATTTGATATGAGATTGATAGGGCATAGTGCCTAGTATCTTTATTTAGTGCCTATGACATTGTTGCAACTTGTTGTGCTTAATGCTTGTCACTTTGGGCCCGAGTGCCATGATTTCAGATCTGAACATGTTATTATTTCTATGATGATACTTGTTGTTTATGGTCTTACCTACAAGTTGTATACACATATTGTTGTCCGGAACCCGAGGCCCCAAAGTGACAGAAATTGGGATAACCGGAGGGGATGGCTATGATGTGAGGATCACATGTGTTCACCGAGTGCTAATGCTTTGCTCCGGTACTCTATTAAAAGGAGTGCCTTAATTACCAGTAGTTTCCCTTGAGGCCCTGCTGCAACAGGCTGGTAGGACAAAAGATGCCGTGCAAGTTTCTCCTTGTGAGCACGTACGACTATATACGGAACACATGCCTATGATTGTTTGTACTAGGATGCTTAACCATTATTTATCTGCAATGCCCATATCTCATTGATTTCATGAATTATCTTATCCATACAACGCCCATAATCCATCCCTATGCCTACAGTATTCGTTCCTACTGTTTACAACCGTTACTATTACTGCTGCTATTTTACTACTGCTGCTACTGTTTCATTACTGTCACTGCTATAAAACTGTTGCTACTGATAAACCGCTGCGAGCAAGACTATTTCCAGGTGCAGCTGAATTGACAACTCATCTGTTAAGGCTTGCATATATTCTTTGGCTCCCCTTGTGTCGAATCAATAAATTTGGGTAATACTTCCCTCGAAGACTGTTGCGATCCCCTATACTTGTGGGTCATCAAGACTATTTTCTGGCGCCGTTGCCGGGGAGCATAACTTTATTTGTAAGTTCACTTGGTATTCATATTGTTTGCTGCAATCCTTTCATCATGGGTAAACCTCATGATGGAAACATTCCTATATTGCCATCCACTACAAGAAGAGGTACGACTCTCAACACCTCTGTTGCTCTTGATTCGCCATCTGTTATGAGTAAGTTGCTTACACCACCACACCCACACGCTACTGCTACTACTTCTGCTGAGATTGAAAGTGCCACTGATACTTTAGATGATGCTTCTACTGTGCTTGATGAGAGAGGTTCACTAGGTTCCTTTTTAGATGCTACTATTGCTAGAGCTAAGTTGGGAAACACCACTGTTACACCTGTTAGTTCACCTGAGTCTAGGGAATGTTCTAGTGATGATTATGATGATGATGCTTACATTGAGCTTAATGATGATTTTATTGCAGAAGCACGTGCTGCTCGTAATGCAGGTAATGTTAAAGAGCTTCTTGCTAGACGCTCTGTTAGATACAATTTGTCTCCTGATCCTAAGTTTGCTGCTTCTCCTATAAATATTAGAGACAAGGATTATGATTTCTCTTTGGATTTATCTTACATATCTATTGTTGAGAAAACTCCTTTTTGTGGTACTAAAGATGAGAGTGCTATGGAGCACATGAATGAGCTTTCTACTTTGAGTAATTTGTTTTCAGATGATATTAAGCTCCGCACTTACTTTGTTGCTAAGATTTTTCCTTTCTCGTTGAAAGATGCTGCTAAAACTTGGTTTAATAGCTTGTCTCCTGGATCTCTTACTAGTCCTATTGCTTTGGTTAATGCTTTCTTTCAGAAATATTTTCCCGCTAGTGCTCAACATGCTGCTGTGCAGAAAATCTTTGATTTTGAACAAGGAAAAGGAGAGATATTGCCTGAATCATGGACAAGGTTTTGTTCTTTAATTAGAGCTTTGCCTAAAGAACCATTGCCTAAAAATGAACTCCTTGATATATTTTATAATGGACTAACGGATGAATCTAAGTCATATTTGGATAGTTGTGCTGGTTGTGTTTTCAGGGAAAGAACTCCGGCTGAAGCAGAAGAATTAATGGCTAAATGATGAAGTTATGAAGGAAGCTAAGAAATCTCTTAAGGAGAAAGGTATTAAGGCCGAAGATGTGAAGAATTTACCTCCTATAGAAGAATTATGTAAGCCAATCCCTCGTTCATCTACTATTGAGGTACACTCTCTCCAACGCTTTGATGAAAGAGATATACCTTATACTAAACCTCCTGATCAATGCTTAGATGAGTTTGATAATTTTATTGTTAAGCAAGAGAATTTTAATAGAATGGTGCATAATCATCTGTTGGAGAATTCTAGAGTTATTAACAAGTTGTAGGATATTGTGAAGAGAACCGCCAATGATGTGAAGATACTTGCTAAACATTTTCAAATGGTTCAAACACAAATTGATCAGCTTACCAAGGTGCAAAAAGACTTGCTAGTTAATGCTGCAAGAGAAAAGCAAGCATGTGAAATACGCACAAGAAGTGGTGCTGCTACTCAAGACCCATTATATCCTGAAGGACATCCTAAGAGGGTTGAGCAAGATTCTCAACGCACTTCAAGTGATGATATTCCTTCCAAGAAGAAGAAGAAGAAGCATAAAACAAATGCAGAATCCTCTGATGTAGGTAAAGATCCTAACAGTGTTTCTATTTCTGATGCTGAAACTGAACCAGGAGATGCTTCCGACAAAGAAGAAGATAAAGAAGAAGTTGAAGAAGAACCGGAAAAGATTGATAAGAATGCATAGTACACCAAAGAAGACTTCATTGCCAACAAACATGGCAAGGAGAGGGAACCTTGGGTACAGAAGCCAATGCCTTTCCCTAGTAAGAAACACAAGTCCAAGGAAGAAGAACACTACAACAGGTTTTGTGAATGGATGAGACCTTTATTTTTGCAAATTCCTTTGACTGATGCTATTAGAATGCCACCTTATGCAAAATACATGAAAGATATTGTCACTAACAAAAGGAAAATTCCTAGTGAGGAAATTTCCACTCTACTTGCTAACTATTCTTTTGATGGTAAAGTTCCAGAGAAGCTTGGAGATCCAGGTATACCTACTATTCCTTGCTCCATTAAAAATAACTATGTTAGAACTGCTTTATGTGATTTGGGAGCTGGAGTTAGTATCATGCCTTTTTCTCTTTATAAGAGACTTGATCTAGAAAAATTGGTTTCAACTGATATATCCTTGCAGATGGCCGATAAGTCTACTACTATTCCTATTGGTATATGTGAAAATGTTCCTGTTCAAGTTGCTAACAGCTGTTTGATATTGACTGATTTTGTTGTGTTGGAAATGCCTGAAGATGATAATATGTCTATTATTCTTGGGAGACCTTTTCTAAACACTGCAGGTGCTGTTATTAATTGCAATCAAGGAAAAGTTACTTTTAATGTTAATGACAAAGAATATACGGTTTATTTTCCCAAGAAGATTGATAGGAAGAATGCTCTAAGTTCAATCAAGCGTGTTGAGACCATCAAAGTTGGTCAAATTATTTGTTCAGAGCGAAAGCCCAAGGAAGAATATCAAATTGTTATGGTTGGGACGATACCTATCAAAGTTGAGGTAACATAAGCATTAAGTGAAGTGCAAAGTTTTGCCTCATATAAAGTTAGTTTGGTAACAAGACTTGATCAACCTTGTTAGCAAAGTGAATTTATATGAACGAAACTTCGTTTTCACCGCGTCCACTCCACCTCACTTGTATTTACTTTCATCAAATTTTATTCCTTCAGTGAAGTTGCATGATTAAGAGTATCTCAGAGCTGTTGCTTGTTTAGTTTTGATTTGCTTGAAATCTTTTCATCCTCGTTTTCCTGAGTTTTATCGATATGCCAATTTTTGAAAAATCCTCAAAAATAAAGTTTCTCGAAAAATTCCAGAAAATTCTTTATAAATTTTTATGTAAAAAATGGGGCAGATAGACACCTGGGAGGCACCAGGTGGGGCAGCCGAGCCACCTCACACACAGGTGGCGCGGCCCAGCCCTGGCCGCGCCACCCAGGTGTGAGGGGGCCCCACCAGGCCACTCACTCATCTCTTCTTCCCCTGCTCTTTCTCTCTCCCGAAAAACACCGCCCCATTTGCTCAAGCTCGAGTTCTTGCTGTCCTTCACCTGGAATTTTTGATCTCCTTGTTCAGCCCAACATTTTTGCTGAAGCTTGGATCATTTGTTCTCCGGTATGTGACTCCTCCACTTGTCCAAGTAGATTTTCTTTTGGTAGAGTATTTCTTGAGTATTTTAGCATTGCAGGTGACAGTATAAATGAGTATGCATGTTTGTTCTCTTGCTTAGAATTGATATCTTGATGCATGATAGCTCTCTAGTAATTCACTATAGTAGTTTCCTACATTTGCTTGTCCTTAAATCACTTTTTATGAGTTTGTTGAAAAATTTCAGAAATGGAGGAGAATGTGTATCAACTCTCTCAACATGAACTAGAAGTGCATGATGTTATGAAAGTTCACCGTGAAGAGAAGGTTTTTCCCTCACTCTATCCATGCTCATCATTCTTGAGTGCTGCTGGAATCCTACAAGACTTTCGAACCTTGCTTTCTAATGCAGGATTAGAATATTTTGTTGAGGGTGAACCTCCCCAATATGTTAAGCTAACAATGTCTGTGGTGCAGGATTTCAGATTTAGTTGGTCCACTTCTAATCCTATGGTTCATTATAAAATTTATAACAAATCTGTGAACTTGCCTCTAGATGTTTTCTGCACAGCTATTAGAGTACCACAGTGGGGATCGCTCGAGAAGATAAGGGGACAACCAAGGCAATTGCTAGAACTTTACGAGGAGATTTGTCAAGGAAGGAGCTTCACAGGAGAGGGTGGTAAAATTTGAAACATTCATTTCCCATCCATTCGATATTTTGCCTTCTTCATTACCAAATGTGTTCTTGCTAGGAAATCTGCAAGTAAATTGTCTCTCCATGATCTAGCTTTTATTGCTGCTGCTTTAAGGCATGATAGAACTTACAATTTGGGTGCCTTAATAGCTTTCCGTCTTGATATTAACCGTGAGAAAGGGGGAATTTGTGGGGGGCTTATAGCTTCACGCCTGTTAGCTTTTCATGGTGTTTTGCCTCATTTTCGAGATCTGCAGTTCCCCGAAGAGAAACTTGGTCTTGATGCTATGGTTCAACATAAGTTTATTTCTCCTCCTGCCAGTTTGATTAATTTAACATTTGAGCTAACCTTTTTCAAGAAGACTACCTGGAAGGTAGTAAAGACTGAACGATCAATCCGTTTGCCTGCACCTCTTTTGTTTAACCTTGATCGCAGGAATGGATGGTCGCTTACAGAAGATGAGCTTGATGCGTACGTGGAGGAGCACCCGCCGCCTGTGCACGATGAGGATGGCACCGAAGAGTCGGGGCAGCCCTCCAACACTACGACTTTTCCATACGAGCAACCTTATTATGATTATGCGCCGTCAGCTTCATCTTCACGTGAGCCCGGGTACGATTACACCTATGATGATCCACCAGCCTGGGGCAGCTATCAAAGTTGAAATTGATCTCCACTTAGGCCAAAAGCCTAAGCTTGGGGGGAGGTACGCCGACGATTCACTCATTTACATATCATATTTAGTTGGGCCTTTGTATATTCATGTTTCGCTTTCTTTATTGTTCTCGTTCTTGTTTTCATTTCTTCCAAAACACAAAAAGACCAAAAATATTTCCGTTGTTTCTCTCTATTTGGTTCTTTAGTTTTCTACCTTTGGTTTGCTTTACTTGCTATTTTCGGTTTGCTATTTGAAAAATCCAAAAATATTTTGCTTTGTTTGCTATTTCCTTCTGCTTTTGTTTCAAAAATCGAAAACACAAAAATATTTGTTGTTCTTCTTCGGTTTTGTAAAATTTGTTGCAGAGTTCATTCTCTCGTTACTCCATTGGAGCTTGGTATTCACTTTATATCATTCAATCCACACAAGTGAAGAGCAATAATGACGATATATGACAATCCGAGATGTGGTAAGAGGCTGGTATGAACTCTATTTGTTTTCATTTTTGTACATATACTCATCTACGTGGACATGCTTAGTCGGTTCATGTAAGGTATATGTCATCTAATGGATGCTTCGTAGTTCTTGCTTTCATATGATTAGTTTCAATTTACTATTAGCTTGTAGCATGTCATGTAGACGTTGCATGCATTTGTTTTATTCATAGTATGGTATGATATTGTGGTATCCACCTCTGAAAGCTTCATTTGAATCGACTTGGCACATGCTCAAGCATGCATATGACTGAACAAAAAGTCAATTAAGCCTTGATGATCTAAATTGCCTCAGAGTTCTTGTATCATTTTTATGCCTATATTAATTTTGTTCTGTCGCAAGCATGATTATGACAGTTTTGCTCCCTCGATTGTCGCTTCCCAGTCTTTTGCTAGCCTTCACTTGTACTGAGTATGAGCTCTACTCGTGCATCCAATTACCAAAAACCAAGTCTTCCAAAGAGTCCACTATAAATTCCTATGCATGGTATTTGTAAGCCATTCCAAGTAAATTTTCATGTGCTACCTTTCAAAACTTTCAACTACTTCTCATTTTGTGCCACTGTTTTTAGCTCATGGGGACGTAGTGGTCGGAATTGCTATCTTCCATATTAAATTAAGTACCCCTCGACTAGGCAGCTTCATCTGCTCGTCATTAATTTTGCAAGAGAGCTGGTCAGACCATTATAATCTTAATTCTAAAAGAAAGAAAAAAGGCACTCCTCCAAAGGAATGTGAAAGTTGGTGGGCACCCGATGGAATCGGTTAGCCATGGTTTGAGAAAGGAAAAAGGTGGGGAGGAGTGCCAAAGCTTTATAAAAGAGCACCAATGTGCCAAATTTCAAAGAACTCGGAACCGCTCTCACTTGTTTATTATGGAAGATAGTAAGTCCCCATTGCTAGTCGTTGACATAGAACAATCACCTCTCAAAAGAAACTTTTATCTCTGTTTTACAAATGAAAAGCTCTAGCACATGTTAAATCCCTGCTTCCCTCTGCGAAGGGCCATTCGTTTACTTTTATGTCGAGTCACCATCTTCTAACTTTAAGCACTTCTTGAGAGCATAGCTGTTATTCTTAGTGTAATGTGCTTGTCCCAGAACACGGTTAATTGTGGTATAACTTTGATGCTTGTATCTTTGATATTTCTACTTCTAGTCTTCCCTTGGACTTCAGAGGTGCCTCAGCATTTATGTTTTGCTCTACAAATAAAGGCAAGTGGGATACCATTCTTTCATATCATTTATGCATATTACAATCTTGTAGCTTCTCATGTACATGTTACTTGTTATTAGTGCATTGGCACTCTTTCATAGCTTGCTTGACTATGAGGTGACAGTAGTTGCATATTTCTTATTATGAATCGCCTGAGTATTTGATCACATAGTTAGTATATATACATCATATGAGCAAATGTGTTCGTGAAAGTTTCTTTTATCGCTCTCAGTTGTTAACTGAATTGCTTGAGGACAAGCAAATAGCTAAGCTTGGGGGGAGTTGATACGTCCAAAACGTATCTACTTTCCCAAACACTTTTGCTATTGTTTCTCCTCTAATTTGTGTGTTTTGAATACAACTAACACGGACTGACGCTGTTTTCAGCAGAATTGCTCTGGTGTCTCATTTTTGTGCAGAAATTCAACTTTCAGTAAAAATTCGGGACAAATCATGAAAAATCCTATTTCACCAGAAGACCCACGGAGCCAGAAGACAGGGGGGAGAGGAGGCTCGAGGGACCGTCACGCACAGGTGGCGCGGCCCAGCCCTGGCCGCGCCACCCATGCGTGAGGGGGCCCCAGGTCCCCTCTCGACCTCCCCTCTCGCGTACATATACCCCCTGGCGACTTAATATCGGGGAGACGGCGTTTTTCCCAGATAGACTTCCGCTGCGCCGCCGCCATCAGAAACCGTGATTCGGAACCAGAAACTCCGTTCTGGCACCCTGCCGGGACGGGGATTTGGAGGAGATCTTCATCACCATCACCACCGACGCTCCTCCATCGACCATCCATGACTCCCCCATCCATGTGTGAGTAATTCCCCCGCTGTAGGTGAGGGGATGGTAGGGATTGGATGAGATTGTTCATGTAATTTGATATGAGATTGATAGGGCATAGTGCCTAGTATCTTTATTTAGTGCCTATGACATTGTTGCAACTTGTTGTGCTTAATGCTTGTCACTTTGGGCCCGAGTGCCATGATTTCAGATCTGAACATGTTATTATTTCTATGATGATACTTGTTGTTTATGGTCTTACCTACAAGTTGTATACAGATATTGTTGTCCGGAACCCGAGGCCCCAAAGTGACAGAAATTGGGATAACCGGAGGGGATGGCTATGATGTGAGGATCACATGTGTTCACCGAGTGCTAATGCTTTGCTCCGGTACTCTATTAAAAGGAGTGCCTTAATTACCAGTAGTTTCCCTTGAGGCCCTGCTGCAACAGGCTGGTAGGACAAAAGATGTCGTGCAAGTTTCTCCTTGTGAGCACGTACGACTATATACGGAACACATGCCTATGATTGTTTGTACTAGGATGCTTAACCATTATTTATCTGCAATGCCCATATCTCATTGATTTCATGAATTATCTTATCCATGCAACGCCCATAATCCATCCCTATGCCTACAGTATTCGTTCCTACTGTTTACAACCGTTACTATTACTGCTGCTATTTTACTACTGCTGCTACTGTTTCATTACTGTCACTGCTATAAAACTGTTGCTACTGATAAACCGCTGCGAGCAAGACTGTTTCCAGGTGCAGCTGAATTGACAACTCATCTGTTAAGGCTTGCATATATTCTTTGGCTCCCCTTGTGTCGAATCAATAAATTTGGGTAATACTTCCCTCGAAGACTGTTGCGATCCCCTATACTTGTGGGTCATCAAACCCCTGGACACATTGCTAGGCTTTGTAAAAATCCAGTTGACCCAGCTTTTGGAATGGAAGATCAGGCGGGAGCAGCAAATGCAGAGGAGAATGAAGCAGCAATTCAACATGAGGAGTTTGAAGCAATGAATCGAGAGCTGCTTGAACCGATGGATCGAGAGCTGCTTGAATCGATGGATCGAGAGCAGATTGAACAGATGAATCGAGAGCTGCTTGAACCGATGGATCGAGAGCAGAGGAAACAGATGGATCGAGAGGCCATTGAAGCAATGCATAGACAGCTGAGTGAAGCAATTGATCGAGAGCTGGGTAAACCGATGGATCAAGAGCAGATTGTAGAAGCAAGGGAAGAAAATGCATTAGAAGAAAGAGCACAAGCTTCGTATGATATGGTTGTCTCGGTCTTGGCACAACCCGATGAGAAGAAGAAGAACAAGAAAGAGGGCAAAAGGAAGGTAGACACCGGTAATATCCCTGGTAGGGTTACCCAGAGTAAGGTGGTGGACCCAGCGAGTCACACCAGGAGCAAGAGAAAGATTTTATTTTGAACAATTAATTTGAATTTGTATGAACAATTTGTATTGGGGATCCCTTTGTATTGAATTCGAACTAGTGTGACGTTCCCAAGTTTGTATGTTGAATAATCACAATAATGTATGTATTATTGCAAGTTTTCTATGGTCATGCACCTCGAATAAGTTCATCGCTTAAGCCACATTTATCATTTTCTAAGTGACTAAACTCAAAAAATATAGTTTTGGGTTTAGTTTAATTCAAAATAATTCAAAACATGGTGGAACCTTCCCATGGAGTCTTGTTATGTTACCTACAACCTAGAGAAATAATAATGGAAAAAGGAAATATAGAGATATGAAGTTTTTCCCAAAACCACTTCCTAGTCCATGAGCTACTAGCTATGAAGATGCAGGGCTTTCTACTCAACACACCTCTCAAATACCCACTATGCTTACAAACTTTGTCCAAATGAGTCCAAATTCATCACACTTGTGTATCTTTGAATTGCAAACAATATCACGTCGGCCAAAATGTACTATATTGTTCAAATAACACAATCTAACAATTTTTATGCCAAAAGCTTCAATTTCCCTTACTCCCTTTATTATTTGGGTGCCCTTATTTACTTGGTTTTACTCAATTTTCCCCTCCGGGTCCACTTGTTTTACTCAGTCCTACTCAGTTTTGCCCTTCCGATAAACATTTTCTCACTTTTCCCCCTCTTAGTTCTACTCAGTTTTCCTCACCTGTACTCACTGGCTGATCTCTGATTGGTCGAGATATATGTCACACAGATCTCGGTTGGTTGATAGCTCAACGTACGCTTGCACCATCGGATCATTTATGATCGGACGACCTGTATATCTCTCTCTACCTCGATGGACGCATACGGAGAGAAGAGCAGAGCACATACCTACCAACCCTGGCAGTCGCATATTTCAGTCGCATCTTCCTCTCTCCTATTTCCTCTCTTACTCTGGCGGTCACGGCGGCGCGGAACTGCAGCGTGCATGCGGCGGCGCGGATCTAACCGTGCGTGCGGTGGCGCGGATCTAACCGTGCGTGCGGCGGCGCAGATCTAACCGTGTGGCGGCGTGGATCTAAGAGTGCCGGTGAGGATCTAACCCTCAGAAATAGTTGAAATGTCTCTCTCTGTCTCACTTTCGTTTCTCTTCTCAGATCTGTTGATGATGAAGAACACCAAGATGGCGGCCGTGCCGACAGTGGTCATCGATGCCAAAATCATTGAAGCCATCGCCTACAACATCGCTGCGATGGCGCAGATCCAGCCTTCAATGTCGGAGCCTGCCGATGTCTCACTTCCGTTGCCCTCCTCAGATCCGTTGCTGATGAAGGACACCAAGACGGTGGCGGTGCCGAGAGTGCGAATCGATGCCAAGACAATTGAAGCCATCGTCTACAACCGCGCTGCGAAGCCACCGATCCAGCCCTCCTCAGATCCGTCGCTGATGAAGTACACCAAGACGGTGGTGGTGCCAAGAGTGGTTGCGAAGCCGCAGATCTAGCCCTCCTCCATGTCCGAGTTTGCGGATGGCGCAGATGACCACCCCTCAGCCGCCCGTCGTCCCGGCCCTTCTAGCCCATCGCTGCGTGGCCGTGTTCGATGCCGCAAATTGGGATAAATTATGATAAATTTGTATTTTTTAATTTCAAATTGGGATAAAATTGTTTGAACTACTACCTCTGTCTCAAAAAAAGATTCTCCACTTTCTCGATGTGTCCATGTACATCCGTATGTATGATTTGAATTCTATCCCAACTTGATTGGGAAGATTGATATGTATTTGATCCGAGAGAGTGGTACATGCTTTCACTTTTGGGATCCCTTCACTTTTATAAGATGTTCATGCATGCTAAAATTATCGCGTGCATTACTTAGCACGACTAGGAAATTGTACGCCAAAATACAGTGGTTAGAGCCATCTACAGAATAACAATTCTATACTATCTAAATCATCTACCACAACCACATAACTGCTAGGACAGGGATGACACCTAATAAAACTGCCCAGATGAATCTACTTTTCTCCTCTCCCATCACTTGAAGTTCATGTTCTAGATTTTCTACCACTTGATCAAATACGGCAAGATCTGTCTCAAGTATCAACTTCTCCTTGCGAATAAGCTCTGAATTCTTCTTTTCTTCCTCCACAGTACACTTCAGCTCGAATATCATCAGGTTTTTACAGGCCAATTTATCACCTAAATTGGCCACCTTCTCCTCCAAATCCATCCTCTGGCTACACCACTGGGTTGATTCATCTTGGTATGCAATGTACCATGGATCATTGGCTTGCCTGGCAAACTGTAACAATAATGGCAAAAAGAACATCTGAAATCACTCCAACAGGCCATGGCGGCACTTCAAATTCAATGGTAGTACAGAGAGCAGAAGCTAGATACCTGCACTCCCGATGAGGTAGGAGAAGTAGAACGTGGCCACGACATGATCGAATCCCCACCCTCATCGGTGTACCCGCTACAACCAGACATTGAGGACTATTTCGCACCTGCAAACTCCAATAAATTATGGGAACTGAATCAATTAGGGGGCGGGAGAGGCAGAAGCGGAGGTCTTACCAAGCTATACTACCAATTGGTGCACGGAACAAATCCCGGTCATCATGGGTGGCAGATCTGCTTGCGGCGGACTTTCCTGCGGTGGGTACAATGCGTGCGGATGAAACAAGTGCTGGAACCGTGGTTGACGTGCAGCACCGTAGTCCGTCCGACGCCGCCGGGGGACAGAGCCGGCGGCGCGACGAGGCACCGGCGATGGCTGCTCCGTCCAAGGGTGGGGAACGAGCTGCCAGCGGTTCTTCGATGACTAATGAGATACACAACACTAGGTTCTAGCCATGTTTAGCATAAGATTCACTTTAGATTAAGCTGCGAAAATAGTCACCTGCTGGGTCTAGCTTAAGAAAAATTAATTAGCAAACTTGTTGCTTCTCTCTAACTAATAGCTGGGATATATGCCTTTTCACTAAGGGCGACCCCAGCGGTCATTGGCTGAGGCGGCCCCACAGAGCGGCTCTATATGATTTTCTCTAAATAAATAGATGACCCCAGCGGTCATTGGCTGCGGAGGCCCCACAGAGCGGCAATATATGATTTTCTCTAAATAAATAGATGACCCCACTAGTCATTGGCTGCGGCAGCCCCACAGAGCGGCAATATATGTCTTTTCCTGAAAAATACACGACCCCACTAGTCATTGGCTGCGGCAGCCCTATAGAGTGGCCCCATTTGTCATTGGCAGCACCACGTATACAATCAGGAAATAAAATGGCCCACACGTCAGTGATAGATGGATGGCTACTCCGACGTGTCTCCTGACCCTACCCATCAGCACTATTCAAAAGCAACGGTCAATTCACAACCACCGCGGCTCCCTAGCCATCACCGGTAATGGTCAAGGCCTCTGACCAGACGGCAACCCTCCCGTCCGAGCGTCTGTGAGGGGTTTCAAACTAGAGGGAGGGGAAAACTAAGGAAAAGTTAAGCGGCTGGGGAAAACTGAGCACAACTAAGGACCTGAGGGCACAAAAATAGAAATCCCTTATTTTTTATATGGGAAGGCACTTGAGTTGGTTTTCCGATGATTTATTGATTCTTGCAACGTCAAGTGCCGAGAACCACTCCGTGTTTATATTCTTGCCCAAGCCTACTTATCTAAGCCATCGTCTCTCTCTCACTCTCTAAAACCATGCATGCTAAAAAAATCATCTTCCAATTCAGATCATGTTCCTGGCAATCTGGGCCGGATTATGCCGGCCACTAACCGGAAATTTCTAGTGGGGCGACTAAAGATGGCCTATGGCCAGAAAAAGTCGGCCTCCCTTGGTGCTGCCTTTTTTTCTTATGGGTTGTGGGGAGAGGGTTTCCCTCATTATTCCCCACACCCCTCCCACCAAACTGTCGTCCTGCTCCTTCCCCTCCGTGAGGCACCACTGTCCGCCACCGCCCTTGTGCTCTCCGACCGCCGGAGCCTTCTCCCCAACCATCCTTCCCTTCGGCGCCCCTCCCTCTTCCCCATGGATCTGGGTAACCTTCTGGTATCAAAGCAAGGAAGCCTTAGAGGAGGATGAAGACGAGAATGGAAGTGAAGAAGGAGATGATGGTGATGATGATGGTGATGATGAGGACTATGAGTGATCTCCTTGAGTTCTCTCCCATTTGGCGTCTTGATGCCAAAGGGGGAGAAGTCCTATTTGCATTGAATTTCATTTGCTTTGGTTGGGGCACAAGCTTTTATCCTGTTTATTTGCTCGCTTGTGTCCATTTATGTTGAACTCTGTTATTGTTGCGATTGAACTCTGTTTATGTCATCTATCCATGGTACAACTATGTATTATTTGTAGTAGACTTGCTATGATCCTATATTGTGCTATATTATTATTATGTGCTATATGCTACTACTATTATGCGCTATATGCTTATTGAATATCTTGTGCACCTATGCATCATATTATAAAATCTAGGGGGAGTTCTCTTAGTCTATGTGTCCTTTGTATTCAAATGCAAATTTTAAATAAGGCACATGGCTAGGGGGAGCTCCGTCTAGATTTCATAATTTGATTTGATGCAAATAGTTGTATTGTCATCAAACACCAAAAAGGGGGAGATTGAAAGAGCATGTCTCTCCTAATTGAATTTTGGTATTTGTTAACAATACAATTTCGTCTAATCTTGTGTGTTTAATCTTTATAGGTTCACTCAATATTTGCACAAGCTATTGGATTACCTCTTTATGGATTTTACAATACTCTATTTTAACCAAGGGATAATAATATTGTGGAGGATTGCTTATTAATATAGAGGAGAAGGATTTTTAGTCAGGTCCAGTTTTTCCTGGGCAGGCCGGCTTTTTTTGGTGTCTAACCGGAAAAAACCGGTCCCCTGGAACTTTTGCAAGACCCGAGTGGTGCTACTGCTCAGTAGGGGGGGGCAGACTTTTGTCCGGATTTTTCATGGGAAAAAGCCGGTGGCTGGCTTTTTCCGGCCCCTGGCCGGCTTTAGCCAGTCTAAGCTATGTCAACCGTAACCTTTCAGAAGGGGGTATAAATACCCCCTTCTTCCTCCTCAAGAACTACTCATCTAGCTCAAGAACAATGCACTATTTGGAGCCACCCAATTTGTTAGATCTCCACCTTCAACCATCCAAAGCTCTTGATCTTTGGAGAATCGAAGGAGGAGATCTCGATCTACATCTTCACCGAAGGAATTTCATTTCGCTCTCCATTTGCTTGGGGAACTTGTGCCTAGTGGTTCCTTGGAAACCCTAGGTGTTGTAATTGTCGATTTCTCTTGTCTTTGTGGTGTTTCAGCCTCCGTGGCATTCTTGGGATCCTCCAATTAGTTGTGGATGTGTGCCCCAAGCTCCGTGTAAGGGTTTTGGTCGGTGCCCCTAATGACCCACAAGTATAGGGGATCGCAACAGTCTTCGAGGGAAGTAAAACCCAAATTTATTGATTCGACACAAGGGGAGCCAAAGAATATTTATAAGCCTTAACAGATGAGTTGTCAGTTTAGCTGCACCTAGAAATAGACTTACTCGCAACAGTTTATCAGTAGCAACAATTTTATAATAGTAGCAGTAGCAAAATGATAGCAGCAGTAATAAAATAAAGACAGCAGCGGTGACTATAGTAAACAACAGTATTATAATACTGTAGGCATAGGGATGGATGAACGGGCGTTGCATGGATAAGATAATTCATATAATAATCAAGACATGGGCAATTGCAGATAAATAATGATAAAGCATCCTAGTACTAAGTAACCATAGGCATGTGTTCCATATTTAGTCGTGCGTGCTCGCAATGAGAAACTTGCACAATATCTTCTATCCTACCAGCCCGTTTGCAGCAGAGCCTCAAGGGAAACTACTGATAATTAAGGTACTCCTTTTAATAGAGCACCGGAGCAAAACATTAAACACTCTGTGAACACACGTAATCCTCACATCACAACCATCCCCTCTGGTTATCCCAATTGCTGTCACTTTGGGGCCTCGGGTTTCGGACAATGATGTGTATACAACTTGCAAGTAAGATCACAAACAATAATTATCCTCATGAATCAATAACATATTCAAATATGAGATCATGGCACTCGGGCCCAAAGTGACAAGCATTAAGCACAACAAGTTGCAACAATGTCAAAAGCACTAATATCGAATACTAGGCACCATGCCCTAACAATCTTATAGCAATTACATGAATGATCTCATCCAATCCCTACCATCCCCTTCAGCCTACAGCAGGAATTACTCACACATGGATGGGGGAATCATGGATGGTTGATGGAGAGGCGTCGGTGATGATGATGGCGATGATCTCCTCCAATTCCCCGTCCCGGCAGGGTGCTAGAATGAAGTTTCTGGTTCTGAATTGAGGTTTCTGGTGGTGGCGGCGCAGCAAAACTCTATTTGGAAAAATGTCGATCCCCCTCGGGTTTTAGGGTCAGGGACTTTATGTACGCGAAAGGAGGGCTCGAGGCGGCGGCCGAGGTGGCCACACCACCCCCTGGTGTGGCCTGCCCTGGCCCGCGCGGCCAGGTGGTGTGGGCCCCTCGTGGATCGTCTCTGTCTCGTCTTCTGGCTCTGTGAGTCTTCTGTTAAAATTGGAGTCTTGCGATATTTTTTAGGAATTATCCTGAAAGTTGGATTTCTGCACAAAAATAAGACACCAAAGCAATTCTGCTAAAAACAGCGTTAGTCCGTGTTAGTTGTATTCAAAACACACAAATTAGAGGAAAAACAACAGCAAAAGGGTTCGGGAAAGTAGATACGTTTTGGACGTATCAACTCCCCCCAAGCTTAGCTTATTGCTTGTCCTCAAGCAATTTAGTTAACAACTGAGTGTGATAAAAGAAACTTTCACAAACACATTTGCTTCATATGATGTATATATTCTCACTATATGATCAAGTACTTAGGCAATTCACTATAAGTAGTATGCCACTAAGGTTGCATAATAGTCATGCAAGCTATGAAGAAATGCCAACACACCAATAATAATCAACATGAAACATAAGTATGTACAGGATTGTAATGCTCATAATAAGATATGATAAGGTGGTATCTCGCTTGCCTTTATTTGTGGATCAAAACATAAATGACAAGGCACCTCTGAAGTTCAAGAGAAGACTAGAAGTAGAAATATCAAAGACACAAGCATCAAAGTTATACCACAATAAACTGTGTTCTGGGATAAGCACATTACACTAAGAATGACAGCTATGCTCTCAAGAAGGTGCATAAAGATAGAAGATGAAGACTCAACATAAAAGTAAAAGAAAGGCCCTTCGCAGAGGGAAGTAGGGATTATCATGTGCTAGAGCTTTTCATTTGTAAAACAGAAATAAAAATTGTTTTGAGAGGTGGTTGTTCCTGTCAACGAATGGCTATAGAGTTCTTGTTATCTTCCATACTAAACAAGTTGAGAGCGGTTCTGAATTATTGAAAATAGGCATTTACATGCACTTTTGTATAGTATGGCACTCCTCCCAACCTTTACTTTCACAAACCATGGCTAACCGAATCCTCGGGTGCCTGCCAACAATCTCATACCTTGGAGGAGTGCCTTTTTCTTTTTCTTTTTTCTTTTTGAAGTTATAATGGTCTAACCAACTCTTTGCAAAATTAGTGACGAGCAGATGAAGCATGCAAGTCGGGGGGTACTTAATTTAGTAAGGAAGATAACAAACCCAACTACTATGTCCTCATGAGCTAAAAATAGTGTCACAAAATGAGAAGTATTTTGAAGGTTTTAAAGGTAGCACATGAAAATTTACTTGGAATGGTTTGAAATGCCATGCATAGGAATTTATAGTGGACTCTTTGGAATAACTTGGTTTTCAGGAGTGGGATGCACGAGTAGAGCTCATACTCAGTACAGGTGAAGGCTAGCAAAAGACTGAGAGCGACAATCGTGAGAGCAGTAACTGTCATAATCATGCTTGCGATAAAACAAAATTAACAGGGGTATAAAAGTGACACAAGAGCTCTAAGGCAGAATAAATCATCAAGGCTTAATTGACTTTTGTTTAGTCATATGCATGCTTGAGCTTGTGCCAAGTCGATTCAAATGAAACATTTAGAGGAGGATACCATAATGTCATACCGTTTTATGAATAGAACAATGCAAGCAAACATCTATAAGGCATGCTACATACTATTAGTAAATTGGAACTAATCATACGAGAGCAGGAACTACTAAGCATCCATTAAATAACATACACCTTACACGAACAAACTAAGCATGTCCACATGAATGAGTATATGTACAAAAATGAAACCAAATAGAGTTCATACCAGCCTCTCACCACATCTAGAATTGTCATAGATCGTCATTATTGCCTTTCACTTGTGTGGCTTGAATAATATGAAGTGATAACCAAGCTCCAATGGAGTCACGAAAGATTATTGAACTCTGCAGCAAACTTTACAAAATTGGAAAAGAACAACACATATTTTTGGGTTTTCGAATTTTTTTAAGACAAGAACAGAAGGAAACAGCAAACAAAGCAAAATCTTTTTGGATTTTTGAACATCAAACCGAAACTAGAAGGTAAAGCAAACCAATACTAGAAAACTAAAGAAGCAAACAAAGAGAAACAACAGAAATATTTTTGGTCTTTTTATATTTTGGAAAGTAGAAACAAAACTAGAAGAACAAAGAAAAAGAAAGAAAGCAAAACATGGATATACAAAGTTCTGACAGAATATGATGTATAAAAGAGTGAGATGTTGGTATACCTCCCCCAAGCTTAGGCTTTTGGCCTAAGTGGAGATCAATCCCAACATGGCCAAGAAGTGGCATCTCCAAAATATGACGAAGAAGTACCTTCGTCTTGATATGAACTCGAGGACACCCCGGTGTGATGCATGGCGTAGTAATCAGAGGGCGTCTCCCCCTCCTGGCTTTTGGAGCCCTGCTGCCTATGGAAACCAAGCAACCTCAGCTGCTCGTCCAACTCCTCCTTTGAGTGCGACCATGGCCCCCTGCAAATACTGAACAAACTGGGCTGCAACAAGGGAACTTCTCTTTCATCTCCATCAGTAAATAACATTCTATAGACCAAACTACCCGCACAAGAGTTAGCAGTAACAAAGTGATGGACTTTCATAGCAGCAAGATCAAGTCTCTGTGGGGTTAACAATATATCATTGGGATCAACAGAAAGGCCTAGAGCAGCTATAATACGTGCAGCAATAATTCCTCCATAAATGGGTCCTCTAGCAGCTAAGCCACAAGCAATGAGAGCAACAAGGTTGTACTTAGTACTACTATTAAGTGCAGTAGCTAGAAAAGCTAAATGATAGTTAGAAATATTACTAGTGTTCTCCCTACCAATAACACTAGTGGCAAGATAATAAGCAAAGTATCTAATGGCTGGGAGTTGAATGTTCCTTATCTTGCCACGCTGGGCTGTGCGGTCATCATCATTTGTCACCCCTCGGTAAAGCTCCAGCAAATCAGCGGGTCGACCTTGAATCTTCTTCGCTGTCCCAAACATAGCAATACCTAGGATACTGCAAAATCTTTCCAAAGTTATGGTAACGGGCTTATTATAGATTCTAAATGCAATAGATGGCTTGAAGGCAATGTTACTAAAAGTAAAGCTCTCAACAAAAGTCTTAGTGAGCATAGCATATTGGTCACTCTCATCATTCATGTATGTAGACAAACCAACCCTATTAATAAGAAGTAAGAAATCATCAAGGATCCCAGCATCTCTTAAAAAGTTAGCACAAGGGAAAGTGGATGGATGTGCATCTCCATCATCCCCCTCATCACCAATACTTGGTGCAATAAGATCTTCATTGTAAGATGGCCTAAATTGAGCAGTTGATCTTGAAGGCCTTGCTACCCTTGGTGCTTCCCTCTCAAAGACTTCTCCATAAGTGCGATTATGCATCTCCCTTTGCTGAATTCTTTTAACAAACCTCAAAAAAATGATTTTGAGACAAGTAAATGAAGGAAACTACTATAGGGAGTTGCAAGAGAACTAAACATGCATCAAAATAATTTATCTAAGCAATAGAACAAGCATGCAAGCTCACTTAACCTATCACCTATAGTACTAAAATACTCAAAAAATACTACATGATACGTCTCAAATGTATCTATAATTTTTGATGCTCCATGCTTGTTTATACACTATTTGCTTTGTGTTTTGTTACACTTCGTGGAGTTTTTATGCATTGTCCAAAACTAACCTACTAACGAGATGCCATAGTGCCAGTTCCCTATTTTCTGCTATTTTTGTGTTTCAGAAAAGCTACATAGGAAATATTCTCGGAATTGGACGAAACAAAAGCCAAAGTTCCTATTTTTCCCGACACGAGACGAAGTCCAAAGCTGAGACGGAGGGGGACCAGGGGCCAGGTACACCATAGGGTGGTGCGGCCTAGCCCCTGGCCGTGCCACCAGGTGGTGTGGCCTCTTGGCCCACCTCCTGACGCTGCCCTTCCGCCTATATATTCCCCTCGACGGGAAAACATAAAAGGACCCGATCAATTTCCACGAAACATACTGCAAGCCACTGCCATTGTTGACGCGAGATCGGGAGGGTCCAGAAGCTCTTCCCGGCACCCTGCTGGAGAGGGGAATCACCACCAGAGGCCTTCTTCATCACCATGCCTACCTCCAGAGTGATGTGTGAGTAGTCTACCTTGGACTACGGGTCCTTAGCAGTAGCTAGATGGTTGTCATCTCCTCCATGTGCTTCATGTTTAGATCTTGTGAGCTGCCTATCATGATCAAGATCATCGTTGTGTAATTCTACATGTTGTGTTTGTTGGGATCCAATGAATATTGATACTTTGTCAAGTTGATTTACTGAAATATCATCTTTATGTTATCTCTATGTTGTTTATGATCTTGCATGCTCTCTGTTGCTAGTAGATATCTTGGCCGAGTAGATGCTAGTGACTCCAGGAGGGAGTATTTATGCTCGATAGTGGGTTCATGCCTCTAGTAATCTTGGGGAGTGACAGAAACCTCTAAGGTTGTAGATGTGCTATTGCTACTAGGGAGAAAACAACAATCTTGTGTTCAAGGACATTTGTATTGTTTACATTACGCACTTTGCTTAAGGCGATAATCTGTTGCTTGCAACTTAATACCCAACGGTTGCTCGGATGACATCCGGCGGGTGGATTATTAGTCATAGATGCAGTTGGATTACGGTCTATGTATTATGTTGTAATGCCCAAGTGAATCTCATAGTGATCCTCATGACATTTGTATGCTTGCTTTATTCTATCAATTGCCCAACTGTAATTTGTTTACCCAGCATGTTATTTATCTTATGGAGAGACACCACTAGTGAACTATGGACCCTGGTCCATTCTTTTATATTGTTATTACCATTTACCATTTACTCGCTTTATTTACATTCTTGCAAACTATTACCTTTTACCACTCGATACGCTTAATCCTTTGTTTACAGCAAATCGGTCAGATTGACAACCTCACTGTAAGTTGGGGCAAAGTACTTGGTTGTGTTGTGTGCAGGTTCCACGTTGCTGCTGGTGCAAAGCTACGCCCTGGACGAGGCGCCATATATAAATTGTCCGGAGCTGCCACGAAGCTAGCGAGCATCAACCTTTGGAAGTTGGTTCTTTCTCCTACTGGTTCGATAAACCTTGGTTTCATACTGAGGGAAGACTTGCTGCTGTGCTCATCATACCTTCCTCTTGGGGTTCCCAACTGGGTGGTCATCTACATGCCATCAAGCAATTTTTCTGGCATCGTTACCAGGGAAAAAGAGGATTTCTGCAAGGGGAGTCTCTCGCTTCCAATCTTTTACTTTGTTATTATTTTGCTTTATTTACTTTTGCTTGCATCTGTTTATCAAAAATACAAAAAAAAATTGTTCCTTTGATAGTTGGTATTCCATTATTTTTACTTTTAGTTCATTATGTTGTTCCCTAAGTATGCTCTGGAGGACCTTACAGTAGGTAGTGGTTCTATAATTGGGAAAGGTAACATCGAGGTGTTTTTTAATCATGTTAGTATGCATAAAGACGTTGAGGATAGATCTTTAGCCGAGCTTGCTCCTAGTTATGAAGTTACTACTGCTTATTTAGTTCACATGTTGGAGGCTAGGTTTGTTAACCTTAATACTTTTATGCAGCAAATGTTTCTTAAGCTTCATGATATTGAAGACTCCAAAAAGAAAGATTTTATTTTGGAGACTTTGTGTAGAGAATTTAGTGATGTTGTTATAGAATCTAGGAAAGTTTTTGAGTGTTTTAATATGCTTGGCTCACATGTAGAGGTTGTTGGTAGAAACAATAAAGAAATCAAAGTACCAATACCTTGCAAACTCGTAGGATTGCATGAAGCTTTGAAAAAGAATTTTGATTGGATTGTTCTTGAAAACCCTTTTGATGAAAGTAGTGAACCCAAGAGTGTTCATAAGGGATCTTCAAAAACTCATTTGGATACAATACAATTCATTGTTGAAAGGACTTCTGTAATTGATCTTAATGCTTCATTTGAAAATACTTGATTTCCAATTTCTGCGCCTAGCTCAAAGGCGTTAAAGAAAAGCACTTTTGGGAGATAACCCAATGTTTTCTTTTCAGTAATTTTTATTTTTGTTGAGTCTTGGAAGTTATTACTACTGTAATGACCTCTCCTTATCATTTTTATTTCGTTTTTGTGCCAAGAAGAACCTCTAATTTGAGGAAGGTAAGATTTGAGGAAGTTGATGTCCTGAAACAGATTTCTGCGCTGAACCGTAAAAATTCGTGAAAATTATCAGAATATCTTTTTGATCTGCGATTTCTTGTGCGCATGCCCCAGCTTATTTCCAAACTTTAATTAGTTTTCTACTTTTCGATTTGAGCAATAGAAGGTCCTCCAAAAAATTGATCTTTGTCAGCTATTCTGTTTTGACAAAACTTTTGAGGAGGTCTTGATGACCCACAAGTATAGGGGATCGCAACAGTCTTCGAGGGAAGTAAAACTCAAATTTATTGATTCAACACAAGGGGAGTCAAAGGATATTTATAAGCTTTAATAGATGAGTTGTCAATTCAGCTGCACCTGGAAACAGACTTACTCGCAGCGGTTTATCAGTAGCAACAGTTTTATAGTGGTGACATTAGTAAAATAGTAGCAACAATAATAAAGAAAAATGGTAACAGTAGCAATAGTAAATAGTAGGATTAAATACTATAGGCATAGGGATGGATGAACGGGCGTTGCATGGACGAGATAATTCATGTAATAATCAATGACATGTGCAATTGCAGATAAATAATGATAAAGCATCCTAGTACTAAACAACCATAGGCATGTGTTCCGTATATAGTCGTACGTGCTCGCAATGCGAAGCTTGCATGACATCTTCTGTCCTACCAGCCCGTTTGCAGTGGGTCCTCAAGGGAAACTATTGGTAATTAAGGTACTCCTTTTAATAAGGTACCGGAGCAAAGCATTAACACTCAGTGAACACATGTGATCCTCACATCACAGCCATCCCCTCCGATTATCCCAATTGTTGTCACTTTGGAGCCTCGGGTTTGAGACAACGATGTGTGTATACAACTTGCAGGTAAGACCATAAACAACAATTATCATCATAAAACAATAACAAGTTAAGATCTGAGATTATGGCACTCGGGTCCAAAGTGACAAGCATTAAGCACAACAAGTTGCAACAATGTCATAAGCACTAACAGTAGATACTAGGCACCATGCCCTAACAATCTCATAGCAATTACATGAATAATCTCATCCAATCCCTACCATCCCCTTCGCCTACAGCGGGAATTACTCACACATGGATGGGGGAATCATGGATGGTTGATGGAGAGACGTCGGTGATGATGATGAAGATCTCCTCCAAATCCCCATCCCGGCAGGATGCCAGAACGGAGTTTCTAGTTCCGAATCACAGTTTTTGATGGTGGCGGTGCAGCGGAACTCTATCTGGGAAAAATGTTGAACCCCCGATAGTTTCAGGTCAGGAGGTATATGTAGGCGGAAGGAGGGGTCGAGGCAATTGTCGAGGCAGCCTCACCATCCCCTGGGGCGGCCTGGCCTGGCCCGCACCGCCAGGGGGTGTGAGCCCCTCGTGGCTCCTCTCTGTCTCGTATTCTGGCTCTATGAGTCTTCTGGTAAAATAGGATTTTTGCAATATTTTTCGGGATTTTTCCTGAAAGTTGGATTTGTGCACAAAAACAAGACACCAGGGCAATTCTGCTGAAAACAACGTTAGTTCATGTTAGTTGTATTCAAAACACACAAAATAGAGGAGAAACAACGGTAAAAGTGTTCGGGAAAGTTGATACATTTTGGACGTATCAACTCTCCCAAGCTTAGCTTATTGCTTGTCCTCAAGCAATTCAGTTAACAACTGAGTGCGATAAAAGAAACTTTCACAAACACATTTGCTTCATAAGATGTATATATTCTCATTATATGATCAAATACTTAAACAATTCATAATAAGAAATATGTAACTAATATTATCTCGTAGTTATGCAAGCTATGAAAGAGTGCCAATGCACTAATAACAAGCAACATGAAACATAAGAAGCTACAAGATTGTAATGCTCACAATAAGATATGAAACAGTGGTATCCCGCTTGCCTTTATTTGTGGGGCAAAACATAAATGCCAAGGCACCTCTGAAGTTCAAGAGAAGACTAGAAGTAAAAATATCAAAGATACAAGCATCAAAGTTATACCACAATTAACCGTGTTCTGGGACAAGCACATTACACTAAGAACGACAGCCATGCTCTCAAGAAAGTGCTTAAAGTTAGACTATGAAGACTCAACATAAAAGTAGAAGAAAAACCCTTCGCAGAGGGAAGTAGTGATTTAACATGTGCTAGATATTTTCATTTGTAAAACAGAGATAAAAATTTGTTTTGAGAGGTGGTTGTTTCCTGTCAACGACTGGCAATGGGGTTCTTCCTATCTTCCATACTAAACAAGTGAGAGCGGTTCCGAGTTCTTTGAAAATTTGGCACATTGGTGCTCTTTTATAAAGCTTGGCACTCCTCCCCACCTTTTCCTTTCTCAAACCATGGCTAACCGATTCCATCGGGTGCCCACCAACTTTCACATACCATGGAGGAGTGCCTTTTTCTTTTCTTTTTTCTTAGATTAGATTACAATGGTCTGACCAGCTCCCTTGCAAAATTAATGACGAGAAGATGAAGCATGCAAGTCGAGGGGTACTTAATTTAATATGGAAGATAGCAATTCTGACCATTACGTCCTCATGAGCTAAAAACAGGGGCACAAAATAAGAAGTATTTGAAAGTTTTGAAAGGTAGCACATGAAAATTTACTTGGAATGGCTTTGAAATACCATGCATAGGAATTTATAGTGGACTCTTTGGGGTTACTTGGTTTTCAGGAGTTGGATGCTGTCGATGGATTTCGTGTCGCAAGAACACGAGGTACCACGCGACGGACCCAAAGATTCGAACGCAGGGGGCTGAACGTGTGAGATCTAGGAACGCGACGAAGCACGGTGACGGAAGCCTCGAGCTGTCGAACGCACTACGCACTGCAGATAGAGACGCCGAGCTTTACCCAGGTTCAGGGCCCTCGTTGCGAGGTAACACCCCTACTTCCTGCCTTCTTGTATTGCAACGCGACACCCCGTGAGGAGTACAAGGTCTTGGTTACAAAGTTCTAGCTGGCCAGAGGTTGAAGAACCTGCGTGCCCAGCTAGCAACTTCAAGAAGATCAGATCCCATCTAAGGGGTGGCCTCCCCTCCTCTTATAGCGCCAAGGTCCTCCTTCCCCTTATCTTCTTGGGGAAGGGGTTGCCACACACACGGCCAAGGAGGGTGGACAGCTATAGACTACACTCTCCTGTAGACGTGGTCTTCGTAGGGTAGTGGCGCCGGTCCACAGGAGTGGGTGGAGGAAGCTGACGTCTTCCTCTGGCGCCCTGCACCGTCCACGCTATTTTTAGGGGGGTGGCCAACAACCACTGTGCCGCTTTGGGTAGGCACAACGAAAGTTGGTCTCCTCCCTATCGGGGGTAGCATGGGCGGTACGCGGTCTTCTGTCCTTCATCTTCTTGCTCCGCATGCAACGTGCTGAGCTGGCGTGGACTTGGTCTCTCTCCTCACCAGCGGGGGCTCGTGAGGAGGTCTTCTGGTCCTTAGCATTTTCCACCGTCGTTCTCCTCACGAGGCGCCTCCTCGTGAGGGTCTTCTCCGTAGCTTGGGTCGTTGATTCTCCCTTGGGCTGAAGATGGGCCGATGACGGGGCCCAGGAGCAGGTGGACCGGGATACCCCGATATCCAGAACACCGACAGTAGCCCCCGGGAGCCCAGCCCGCGAACGCGCCCTCTTGAGGGAGCGAAGGGCCGGGGGCCCCAGAAGCTACTGGGCCCTCCAACGGCACGCGTCAACCGCGCGGTCAGAGGACCATGTGAAGAAGCAGAGGCTCCGGACACGTGGTGCGGCCGCAGCTGGTGAGACGAAACGGCGGGCGACGCTACAGTCTCCGAGGCGTCAAACCGTCATAATGGCGCGTCGCTTCACTGCGGAGCGCCGCGCCGACACTTAG
This sequence comes from Dactylis glomerata, assembly GCA_007115705.1. Classification (NCBI taxonomy): domain Eukaryota; kingdom Viridiplantae; phylum Streptophyta; class Magnoliopsida; order Poales; family Poaceae; genus Dactylis; species Dactylis glomerata. The sequence continues at coordinate 3,286,312 of QXEO01000104.1, forward strand.
ATTCCCGCGCTGAGATTTGACGCATCGACGCCGGACGCCCCCCTTAAATAGAGTCTCCTCGAGACCTCCGGCACTTCACCTCCTTCCTCCAGTGCCACTTCTTCCTCCACGCCCCCAAGCTGATGGACCCCTCCGCCTCCGTCACCGCCGCTGGACCAAGCTCTGGGGCCAAGCGCCGCGGACGCCCCCCGGGCAGCGGGATCAAGGTGAAGATCCCGACCCGATGGACGCCCGGCGCCGGCAGCCCCCTTCGCATTGGCGCGCCGAGGCAGGACGAGGCGAACCGCGCTGCCTCGGGGACCTCCGGCGCCCTGACCCTCAGGGGTCCCGCGCGTGGAGGCGCTCTGAACTCGCCATCGCCGCTGGCGGCGGCGCCTGCTCCCCGCGCCCTGGGAAGCGTCGACCGAGTCCTCCGGGAGGTGGTGGCGCCCTGGGCCCCCCTCCCCCTGCTGCAGATCCTCTGGCCCCGCCGGCGAATGGAGTGGTTGCCACTCCGCGCCACTTGGCGGCGGCGATGCTGGGACCCCTCATCGGCCCGGGGTCCCGATTCCTGGAGCTCCTCGTCATCGTCGACGCCCCGGGCTTCAGCTCCCTCCGGCTGCCCGATGCTGTCCAGAGGGTGGTTTACGCCCCCGGCGCGGCCGCCGGGGAGATTGCCCTGGGGGAGCAGAGCAGGCCAGATCTCTTCTGGCCTGTGGACATCCTCCTCGGGGTGGGCGGCAACGCCGTCCTCTCCGGCCACTGGAAGGCCTTCGCCCTCGGCCATCGCCTCCGCGTCGGCGACCACCTCGTCTTCTGCTTCAAGCTGGGGACGTTGGAGGCTTCGGTGCGGATCTTCACCGCCGGGGGCATCCGCCGCACCTACCCCCAGCCCGCGACGCAGTGAGGAGGAGGTCCCGGCGCGGTAGTCTTCTGGGGAGGGGAGCTAGTCTCCTCCCCTCTTTTGTTGTGTAGTCCTCGCCGGCGGGGTATGCCCCGCCGTGCCTTTGCTCCTCCCTTTGATGGGATTACTTCAATGAAGTCCACTTTTAGCTGTCTTGCATTTCGCTTCTCACTGCTCTTCATTGTCCTGGTCATTCGCACGCTCGAGAGCCCTGGTGAGCTGTTAGCGTCGACGGGAGGCCTCCCTTTGCCTCAGAGCTCGAGATGGGGTCGGCGCCGACGACACATTGGACGACTCCTGAGACAAGAAGTTGAAGAAAGAGTTGGAAAAGAAAAAACCCCAAATCCCCGAAAACGGAAAAACAAGTCGATAAAACAAACGAAAAAAGAAGGCAAATAAGATGCCCCTGTGACCGGCACAGGGACCTTCTCCGTCGTGGAGGAGCGCGGCACTATCTGTGCCAGCAGCTAAGAGCAAATTGCCGCTGGTGGCGATTCACGGGGCCTTCCTCGTCGTTGAGGGAAGCTGGACCCTCACGGACGTGAAAATGTCGACGCTTAAGAGAGCCCAGAGACCGTCGACACCTCGCAAGGGTTGCTCACGAGGTGAAGGGCCTGGCGCGGACCTCCGGATCTGCGTCTCCTTCGCAAGATGATCGGAGCGGCCTTGGTCTTCAATAATCCCGCCACGTTAGGCCTTCCTCGATAGAGGGAATTTTCCTGCGGATGCTTGTTGCATCGACGCATTCTTGCCTCCTCGTGAGGGTTGCTCACGAGGTGCTGGTCCTTAGCGGGTGCCTTGGGCACACCTTGGACTTTCCTCGAAGATTTTTTATTTTCTGATGTACTTCGCGAGGAACTAAGCACCATGGGTATTTGGAGGTGATCGATAACAGGGCCGTCGCCCCCGACCAGAGCTCACTCCCTTCGGGTTTTTCAGGCTCGCTGTTTAACGGGCGAAGGCCCCAGCATAGACACCGTGTCTAGCCCCTTTCCGCGTGGAGTACAACAGAAAATAAATGGACTTCATGCCATTTTAATGTCATGCCAAAGCAGAGGCGCTATGTTGCGCGATAACTTAATATCAGTGCTTAAGAGCAGTTTGAGCTGATACAAGTGCCGTGAGAACGGTCTTTATCTCCTCGTGAGGAACCTAAGGGTAGAACTTTCGCAGATGAGCTATGTTCCACGGGTTCCCCACCGGCACGCCTTCTACAGTTTCTAGCCGCGCCGAGCCTGGCCTGGCGATGTGTGTCACCTTGAAGGGTCCTTCCCACATTAGAGACAGCTTGTGCAGGCCCTCGCGAGAGAGTATTCTCCTCAGCACCAGGTCGCCGACCTCCAGAGTCCTTGCTCGAACATGGCGACTATGGTAGCGGCGTAGTCCTTGCTGGTACCTCGCGGCGCGGAGCGCGGCTTGGCACCGAGCTTCTTCGAGCAGGAGGAGGCGATCCTTGATGAGGTCCTCTTGGCGAATTTCGTCGAAGGCGAGCACTCTTGGCGACCCGAACTTGACGTCGGTGGGAAGAACAGCCTCCGCCCCATAGACCAGGAAGAAAGGGGTCTCTCCAGTGGGTTTGGTGGCGGTAGTCCTGATGGACCACAAGATGGATTGGAGGTTGTCTAACCATTTTTTGCCGCAGGCTTCGAGCTTGGCGTTGAAGCTTTTCGTCTTGAGTCCCTTGAGGACCTCGGCGTTAGCACGCTCGGCCTGGCCATTGCTCCGGGGGTAGGCGACGGAGGCGAAATAGATTTTGATGCCGGTCGATGCACAGTACTCCCGGAACAGTCCGCTGGTGAACTGGCTGCCGTTATCGGTGATTATGCGGTTAGGCACACCAAAACGACAGACCAGCCCACGGATGAACTTGACCGCGGACCTGGCCGGGATGGTGCACACCGGCTCCACCTCCACCCACTTGGTAAATTTGTCGATGGCGACGTAGAGGTAGCGATAGCCCCCTTGCGCTCTGGGGAACGGACCAAGGATGTCCAGCCCCCAAACTGCAAAGGGCCAAGTGAGTGGGATGGTTTGCAGCTCCTGCGCCGGCTGGTGGATCAGCTTAGCGTGGAATTGGCACGCCTCGCACCTCCTGACCATCTCCGCCGCATCCCCGAGCGCTGAAGGCCAGTAGAAACCACTTCGATACGCCTTTGTGGCTATAGTTGCAGCAGAAGCATGATGGCCACACTCGCCGGCGTGGATGTCCCTGAGAAGCTCCTAGCCTTGGTGGGTAGATATGCACTTCAGAGCGATGTCGTTTGGGCGACGCCGGTACAAGTCACCATCCTTGACGCAGTAGCCCGAAGCTTGGCGCACGATCCTTTCGGCCTCCTTTTCATCCCCGGGAAGCCTGCTGCTGGTGAGGAAGGCCTTGAGCTCGAGAATCCAATCCACTCCCTCCTGCCGTGCCAATGCCAGAAGGACGCGGTCACCCGAAGGAGGCCCGCAGTCTGGAGCCCCCTGCTCCGGTGGTGGCGGCAGGGCAGGTGGAGGGTCTAATCCAGATGACAGTGAAGAAGCGGACGGCTTGAAGAGACGCTCCTCAAAGACGCCGGCAGGTTGTGCCAGGCGGTGAGAGGCGCGCTTGGCGATCTCGTCGGCTTCCACATTTTCTCCTCTCGGGATGTGCTTTAGCTCCAAACCTTGGAAGCGTTTTTCCATCTTTTGATGCTCCTCGAGATAGGCCGCCATGTGCTCGTCCTTTGGAGTGTAGCTCTTGTTCGAGAAGTTCACAACCAGCTGTGAATCTCCCTTGACGATGAGGCGCTTGATGCCCAAAGCGTTTGCCGCCCTTAAGCCGGCGAGTAGTCCTTCGTATTCCGCGATGTTGTTGGAGACCTTGTGCTCAGGCTTAAAGCAGAGCTGTACGGCGTATAAGAGCTTGTCTCCAGAGGGGGAGGTTAGGACAGCACCAGCTCCCGCGCCAGGGAGGTTGAAGGCGCTGTCGAAGTGCATGACCCAGAGGCCTGGGGCCTCCTCTCCTGGGAGCGTTGACTCCACCTCTGGAGGCTCGTCGGCGAACAGATCGGTCCACTCCGCAGTGAACTCGGCCAAAGCCTTGCTCTTGATTACCTTTGTAGTTTCGAAGGAGATCTCGAAGGGTTGAAGCTCCACGGCCCATTCTGCCACCCGCCCGGTGACGTTGGGATTGCGTAGGATGGTCTCCAGGGGACGATCAGTTACCACCTTTATCGGGTGACCCTGGAAGTAGTGGTGTAGCTTCCGCGAAGCGATGAGCAGGGTGTAGAGCAGCTTTTGCTGCATGGTGTAGCGCTCCCGAGTGTCACGTAGCACCGTGCTGACGAAGTATACGGGCTTCTGCACCTTGGTGACACCCTCGGGAGGTTCCTCCTCGGGAGGCCTTTGAGCGTTGCTCTGAGAGAGCGGCTTGGTCGGCGGAGATGTGGCGGGCGGCTCCTCTTGAGGAACGGGAGGTGTAGCGGCCTCTTCCTCATGAGGTGCCCCCGGACCGGGAGGATCGACCTCTTCCTTGGCGATCACCTTTGCGTCTCGCTCCGCAACGAGTACGGCACTTGCGGTCCTTGGAGTTGCCGCGATGTAGAGTAGCAAGGGCTCGCGGACTGCTGGGGCAACCATGATCGGTGGGCTCATGAGGTACCTTTTCAACTCAGCGAAGGCCTTGTCGGCTTCCGGAGTCCACTCGAACTTCCCAGCGCGCTTCATGAGCTTGAAGAAGGGCAAGGCTTTCTCCCCACTCCTCGCGATGAAGCGCCCCAGGGCTGCCATGCATCCCACGAGGCGTTGCATCTCCTTGAGATTGCGTGGCGGACGCATTTCTTCGATGGCCTTGACCTTGTCAGGGTTCGCCTCTATCCCGCGATGGGACACGAGGAACCCCAACAGTTTTCCCAATGGCACGCCGAAGGCGCACTTGGCGGGGTTGAGCTTGATATTTACCTTTCTCAGGTTGACGAATGTTTCCTCCAGATCCTCGATGAAGGTGTGACTCTCGCGAGTCTTGACGACGATGTCGTCGACGTAGGCCTCCGCGTTCCTTCCCATCTGAGCCCCCAAGGCCTTGCGCATGAGCCTTTGGAAGGTGGCTCCTGCGTTCTTCAGACCGAAGGGCATGCAGACGTAGCAGTACACACCACAAGGCGTGATGAAGGCGGTCTTCTCCTCGTCCTCCTTTGCCATCTTGATCTGATGATAGCCGGAGAAAGCATCCAAGAAGCAAAGGAGGTCACAGCCGGTGGTGGAGTCGACGATTTGATCTATCCTTGGGAGCGGATAAGGATCCTTGGGGCAGGCCTTGTTGAGACTTGTGAAGTCCACACAGAGGCGCCCACTGCCATTTGCCTTTGGGACGACCACCAGATTTGCAATCCAGGTGGGGTGGGCTACCTCGCGTATCAGCTTGGCCTTCTTCAGCTTCTCTATTTCCTTGACTATGAAGTCCTGCTTCTCTTGCACTTGTTTCCTAGTCTTCTGCTTCACGGGGTGTGCCTGAGGGCACACGGCTAAGTGGTGCTCAATCACCTCCCTGGGAACGCCGGGCATATCTGACGGAGTCCAAGCGAACATGTCAGAGTTTGCCCGTAGGAAGGTGACGAGCGCGCTTTCCTATTTGGGGGAAAGCCCTGCCCCGATGGTGACGAAGTTTTCGCAGCCCCCAGCCTGAAGTGGGACCTTCTTGGTTGCAGAGCGCTCTTGGGTGAACTGGGGCCTCCTCCCTGAGGGTACGGCGGCTTCCCCAATGCTCATGTCCAGCATCGGATGGACCAGGTCCTCGCTTGGAGTAGGCGACGCAGAGGCGGCAAACTTCTTCCCTGTTGAGCCCTGCAGGTGGGGCTCAAGAGAGGCCTTCTTCGCAGCAGCCCGCTCTTGGGATACGAGCTGCTTCTTCCTCGCGAGGTCACCGGAGTGTTCCAGCAGATCCTCGTCAGCAGGGAACATGGTGGCGGCCTCACGGTAGACATGCTCCACCGACCGGAGAGCATCCTTCTCGTTGCAGCGCACGGTGATCGTGCCGTTGGTGCCCGGGATCTTGAGAACGTTGAAGCCATGATGCGTGGCTGCCATGAATCTTGCCAGGGCTGGATAGCTGAGAATGGCATTGTATGGCAGCGCGATGTAGGCGACGTCGAAGTCGAGGCTCTCGGTCCTGTAGTTGTCCCGGGTGCCGAAGGTAACGGGCAGGCGTACCTGCCCAATTGGCGTTGTAGACCCTTCGGTTACCCCAAAGAATGGTCGGGTTGGCATGAGCCGGTGGTACGGCACCTGCATCTTCTCGAAGATCTCGACCGAGATGATGTTGAGGCCCGCCCCTCCGTCGATGAGAGTGCGATTTACGGTGATGTTGTTGATGGTTGGCGTGCACAAGAGAGGAATTGTGCCCACGCCCCTGGTGGAGGCCGGATGATCCTCCTCGTCGAAGCCAATCTTGCACGTTGACCACTTCATTAGGCGGTTGCCGACGTTGGGCTGTGCCGCCGTGATCTCTCACGACAGCTGCTTGAAGTGTCGGTTAGACAAAGGAGCCTGAGCTCCACCCAGGAGGCAAGCGGCGAAGTCTCACGGCTCTTGATAGCCCCCCTGGTTCTCCTCCCGATGATCGTTTGCTGGTGGGGGCAGCGGCAGCGGCTCGGGATCGGCTCGAGACAGACCCTCACGGCGGCGACCTTCCTCGCGGTCGTCGTCACGGCGATCGCCTCGGGATCCACTCTTGCCGTAGCTGCGGCCACCCCCGCGGCGCTTGGAGACACCATTTTCTTCATGAAATTTCCGGACAAACCAACAATCGTCGGTATTGTGGGTGTCCTTCTTGTGGAGAATGCAGTAGCGGCGCCGACGACCTTTGTCGCGTTCGGAGCGGTCCCCGCGGCGTTGCTTATGATCTAGTTCCACCGCGAGGACAGCGGCCTCCTTTCGCTTGGGGTCCTTGTATTTTGGCTTTGGGGGAAGTGCCTCCGGCAGGTTATGCACGAAGAGTCTCCCTTCCTCGGCCTTGGCGCAGCGGTCGGCGATCTCGAAGAGCCTGACGATGGAAGTCAGCTCGTCATTCACGGACAACTTCTCCCTCATCTTGATGTCGGAGACGCCCGTGGAGAATGCGGAGATGACCTCCTCGTTGGAGATCCTGGGGATCTTGTTCCTCATCTGGCTGAAGCGCTAGATATACTGACGAAGCGTCTCGCCTTTGTACTGACGCACCGCCTTAAGATCATTCTTGGTAGCGGGGCGCTCGTACGTGGGCATGAAGTTGGCAACGAAATGACGACATAAATCCTTCCATGAAGTCACGGATTCGTGGGGAAGGTTCATGAGCCAAGTTCGCGGAGCGTCCTTGAGGGCCATGGGGAACCAATTTGCCATGGCACGCTGATCTCCACGCGCGGCCTGGACGGCGATGACGTAGATTTGGAGGAATTCGACGGGGTTGGTGGTCCCATCGTAACGCGCGCCAATGTCCGGCTTGAACTTGTCAGGCCAGACGACGTAGCGTTGCTGGCGAGTGAGAGCAAGACACCCGGGGTTGTAGATAGGGTCGCCGGGGGTCCTGACGTTCTTGCCAGCTTCGCTGATGTCGTCGATGGCGCGGTCATGATTTTCGCGGCGGCGCTCGAGGGAGACGCGTGCGTCTTCCAGAGCGCGTTGGACGATTTGGCAGCTGGGCTCCCCGTGCGGCGAAGATGCGGCGCGGGAAACCACCTTCTTGGCCTTGTTGGCCTTCCCATCTCCGGCGCCCGGGGCGCGACGCCCCGCCGCCGGATCTGGGTCTCCCGCGCCCTGGGCTCCTCCCTGGGCCGGGTCTTCGTTGGCGATGGCGATGAGTTCGGCGATTCGAGCGCGCCACTCCTCACGCCCGTCATCGGTGGGTTGATAGCGCAGCAGCTCTTGCGCCATGGCGAGAGCCTGCGCAGGAGACAGCTGACTCCCAGAACGAGCGCGAGAAGTGGCAGTGGCGGTGAAGGAGAGCGAAGGCTCTGTATGCCCGGACGGGAGGTAGGAGGACTCCAGATCTTCCTCCTCTTCCTCCTCGGCCGAAGCTTCACGACGACGGAAGATGGGCTCGGTTTGCCCCCAAACAGCGTTGCGACGGCGAAGACGCTCGAGCCTTGCGTTGGCGTTGGCCATGTCGAAGCAGATCTAGGAGAAAACACACCACAACCCCCTACCTGGCGCGCCAAATGTCGATGGATTTCGTGTCGCAAGAACACGGGGTACCACGCGACGGACCCAAAGATTCGAACGCAGGGGGCTGAACGTGTGAGATCTAGGAATGCGACGAAGCACGGTGATGGAAGCCTCGAGCTGTCGAACGCACTACGCACTGCAGAGAGAGATGCCGAGCTTTACCCAGGTTCAGGGCCCTCGTTGCGAGGTAACACCCCTACTTCCTGCCTTCTTGTATTGCAATGCGACACCTCGTGAGGAGTACAAGGTCTTGGTTACAAAGTTCTAGCTGGCCAGAGGTTGAAGAACCTGCGTGCCCAGCTAGCAACTTCAAGAAGATCAGATCCCATCTAAGGGGTGGCCTCCCCTCCTCTTATAGCGCCAAGGTCCTCCTTCCCCTTATCTTCTTGGGGAAGGGGTTGCCACACACACGGCCAAGGAGGGTGGACAGCTGTAGACTACACTCTCCTGTAGACGTGGTCTTCGTAGGGTAGTGGCGCCGGTCCACAGGAGTGGGTGGAGGAAGCTGACGTCTTCCTCTAGTGCCCTGCACCATCCACGCTATTTTTAGGGGGGTGGCCAACAACCACTGTGCCGCTTTGGGTAGGTCTCCTCCCTGTCGGGGGTAGCGTGGGCGGTACGCAGTCTTCTGTCCTTCATCTTCTTGCTCCGCACGCCAATGTGCTGAGCTGGCGTGGACTTGGTCTCTCTCCTCACCAGCGGGGGCTCGTGAGGAGGTCTTCTGGTCCTTAGCATTTTCCACCGTCGTTCTCCTCACGAGGCGCCTCCTCGTGAGGGTCTTCTCCGTAGCTTGGGTCGTTGATTCTCCCCTGGGCTGAAGATGGGCCGATGACGGGGCCCAGGAGCAGGTGGACCGGGATACCCCGGTATCCAGAACACCGACAGATGCACGAGAAGTATTCCCTCTCAGTACAAGTGAAGGCTAGGAACAGACTGGGAAGCGACAATCGAGAGAGCAATAACTGTCATAATCATGCTTGTGACAAAACAAAATTAATATAGGTATAAAAACAATACAAGAGCTCTGAGGCAAAGTAAATCATCAAGGCTTAATTGACTTTTTGTTTAGTCATATGCATGCTTGAGCATGTGCCAAGTCGTTTCAAATAAAACTTTTCAGAGGAGGATACCACAAAGTCATACCGTTTTATGAGTAAAACAATGCAAGCAAACATCTACATGACATGCTACAAACTGTTAGTAGATTGGAACTAATCATATGAGAGCAAGAACTACAAAGCATCCATTAGATAACATATATATTACATGAACATGCTAAGCACGTCCATATAGATGAGTATATGTACAAAAATGAAAACAAATAGAGTTCATACCAGCCTCTTACCACATCTCGAGTTGTCATATGTCGTCATTATTGCCTTTCACTTGTGTGGCTTGAATAATATGAAGTGAATACCAAGCTCCAATGGAGTCACGGGAGACTGAACTCTACAACAAAATTTACAAAACCGGAAAAGTACAACAAATATTTTTGGGTTTTCAAATTTTGAAACAAGAACAGAAGGAAACAACAAACAAAGCAAAATCTTTTTGGATATTTCAAATACCAAACCGAAAATAGGAAACAAAGCAAACCAAAGCTAGAGAACTATAAAGGCAAACAAAGAGAAACAACAGAAATATTTTTGGTCTTTTTGCGTTTTGGAAAGTAGAAATAAGAACAAGAACAACAAAGAGAAGAAAGAAAGCGAAACATGGATATATGAAGTACCGACAAAATATGATATATAGATGAGTAAATCATTGGCGTACCTCCCCCTAAGCTTAGGCTTTTGGCCTAAGTGGAGATCAATCCCAACTTGGCCATGAAGTGGCGTCTCCAAAATATGACGAAGAAGCACCTTCGTCCTGATACGAACTCGAAGGTCCCCCGGTATGGTACATGGTGTAGTGGTCAGCTGGCGCCTCCTCTTCCTCCTTGTTCACGACGCCCTGCTGTGTGTGGAAGCCTAGCAGCCTAAGCTGCTCATCCAACTCCTCCTTCAAGCGCGACCATGGTCCCCTGCAAATACGGAACAAACTGGGCTGCGGGAAGGGAACTTCCCTTTCGTCTCCATCAGTAAATAACATTCTATAAACTAGTTTCCCTGCACATGAGTTAGCAGTAACAAAATGATGGAGCTTCATGGCAGCAAGATCAAGTCTCTATGGGACTAACAATGTATCATTAGGAGCAATAGAAAGTCCTAGAGCAGCAACAATGCGCGCAACAATAATGCCTCCATAAATAGGTCCCCTAGCAGCTAGGCGATGAGCAATAAGAGCACCGAGGTTATACCTTTTGCTAATATCAAGTGCAGTAGCTAGAAAAGCTAAATGATAGTTAGAAATATTGCTAGTATTCTCTCTACCAAGAATACTAGTAGCAAGATAGTAAGCAAAGTATCTAATAGCTGGGAGTTGAATATTTCTTATCTTGCCACGCTGGGCTATGCGGTCATCATCATTAGTCACTCCTTGGTAGAGCTCCAACAAATCAGCTGGTCGGTTCTGAATCTTCTTCGCTGTCCCAAACATGGGGATACCTAGAATGCCACAAAATTTCTCCAAAGACATGGTGATAGATTTATCATAAATCTTAAATGCAACGGATGGCTTGAAAGAAGAGTTAGTAAATTTAAAACTCTCAACGAAAATCTTTGTGAGCATAGCATATTGATTACTCTCATCAAGCATGTATGTAGTCAATCCAACCCTGCCAACAAGGAGTGAGAAATCATCAAGGATCCCTGCGTCACGCAAAAAATTAGAACAAGGGAAAGTTGATGGATGCGCATCTCCCTCATCACCAATACTTGGTGACATAAGGTCTTCATTGTAGGATGTCCTAAATTGAGCAGTGGATCTTGAAGGCCTTGATGACCTTGGTGCTTCTCTCTCAAAGATTTCTCCATAAGTGTAGTTATCCATTTCCCTTTTCTGAAATTTTTAAACAAACCTCATAAAAATGATTTTGAAACAAACAAATGTAGGGAACTACTATAGGGAGTTGCAAGAGGGTTAACATGCATCAAAATAACATTTCTAAGCAATAGAACAAGCATGCAAACTCATTTAACCTGTCACCTATAGTGCTAAAATACTCAAGAAATACTCCACTAAACAAAATTCTACTTGGACAATCGAAGGAATCACATACCGGAGAACAAATGCTCCAAATGTCAGCAGCAAAGATGGGCTGAGCAAGGAGATCAAAAATCGCGAGCAAGAACATGAAGAACACATGTTTGAGCTATGGAGTGGAGATATTTCGGGTAAGAGAAGGTAGTGGTTGGTGGAGAGGTAAGTGGAGGGCCAGGGGGGCTCCTCACCATGCCACAGCGCGACCTGGCCCTAGCCACGCCACCATGTGGTGTGGTGGCATGGTGGGTCCCCCTGAGGTGTCCCAGGTGTCTCTCTGCCCCATTTTTGACATAAAAATTTAAAAAGAATTTTCTGGAATTTTTCGAGAAACTTTATTTTCGCGGATTTTTCAGAAATTGACAAGAGATTAAAACTCGGAGAAACAAAGATGGAACGATAAAAAGCAAATCCAAACCAAGGCTACAACAACTCTAAGATATTCTAATATGAAACTAAACAGCGGAAACAAAAGTGAACAAGGTGGAAGCATGAATAAGGAAAGTAAGTGCGGTGAAAACATAGTTTCGTTCGTTCAAAAACTGCTTTGTTAACAAGGTTGATCAAGTCTTGTTACCAAACCAATTTTCCATGAAGCAAAACTTTGCATTTCACTAAATGATTATGTTACCTCGACCTTGATAGGCATAGTCCCAACCATAACAGTTTGATATTCTTCCTTGGGCTTTAGCTCTGAACAATAAATTTGACCAACTTTGATGGTCTCAATATTCTTGATTGAGTTTAGAGCATATTTTCTATCAATCTTCTTGGGAAAAGAAACCATGTGCTCTTTATCATTGACATTAAAAGTTACTTTCCCTTGGTTGCAATCAATAACGGCGCCTGCAATGTTTAGAAAAGGTCTCCCAAGAATAATAGACATATTGTCATCTTTAGGCATTTCCAACACAACAAAGTCAGTTAATATCAAACAATTATTAGAAACTTGAACAGGAACATTCTCACATATACCAATAGGAATAGTAGTAGACTTATTGGCCATTTGCAAAGATATATTAGTTGATATCAATTTTTCTAGATCAAGTCTCTTATAGAGAGAAAAAGGCATTACACTAACTCCGGCTCCCAAATCACACAAAGCAGTTCTAACATAATTATTTTTAATAGAGCAAGGAATAGTCGGTATACCTAGATCTCCAAGCTTCTTCGGAACTTTACCATCAAAAGAGTAGTTAGCAAGTAAAGTGGAAATTTCCTCACTAGGAATCTTCCTTTTATTAGTAATAATATCTTTCATATACTTTGAATAAGGAGGCATTTTAATAGCATCAGTCAAAGGAATTTGCAAAAATAAAGGTCTCATCCATTCACAAAACCTGTTGTAGTGTTCTTCTTCCTTAGATTTGTGTTTCTTACCAGGAAAAGGCATTGGTTTTTGCACCCAAGGTTCTCTCTCATTACCATGCTTGTTGGCAATGAAGTCTTCCTTAGTGTACTTTGTATTCTTAGCAAGCTTTTCTGGTTCCTCCTCAACTTCTTCTTTATCAGAAGCATTACCACTTTCGGTTTCAGCATCAGAAATAGAAACACTATTAGGATTTTTACCTATTTCGAAAGACTCTGCAACTGTTTTATGCTTCTTCTTCTTCTTCTTTTTGGAAGGAATATCATCACCTGCAGCATGTTGAGAATCCTGCTCGATCCTCTTAGGATGTCCTTCAGGATATAAAGGATCCTGAGTAGAAGCACCACCTCTAGTGCGTATTTCACACGCTTGTTTTTCTCTTGAAGCATTAACTAGCAAATTGTTTTGCACCTTGGTAAGCTGATCAATTTTAGTCTGAACCAATTGAAATTTTTTAACAAGCATCTTCACATCATTGGAGATTCTCTCCACAATATCCTGCAACTTGTTAATAGCTCTAGAATTTTCCAACAAATGATTCTACACTCTCTTATTAAAATTACCTTGCTTAACAATGAAATTATCAAACTCACCTAAGCATTGATCAGGAGGTTTAGAGTAAGGAATATCTCTATTATCAATGCGTTGGAGAGAGTGTACCTCAATAGTGGCAGAGCGAGGGATTGGCTTACATAGTTCTTCTATAGGTGGTAGATTCTTCACATCTCCAGATTTAATACCCTTCTCCTTAAGAGATTTCTTGGCTTCTCTCATTACTTCATCATTTAATTCAATCATTCCTCTCTTCTTTGGTGTCGGCGCTGGTGCTGACTCAGCCAGAGTCCAATCATCATAATTCCGGCTTATTTTAGCCATTAACTCTTCAACTTCAGCAGGAGTTCTTTTCCTGAAAACACAACCAGAACAACTATCCAAGTATGTCTTAGATTCAATAGTTAGTCCATAATAAAATATATCAAGAAGTTCATTCTTAGGCAATGGCTCTCCAGGCAGTGCTCTAATTAAAGAACAAAACCTTCCCCATGATTCAGGCAGTTTCTCTCCTTTTACCTGCTCAAAGTCAAAGATTTTCTGCAAAGCAGCATGTTGAGCACTAGCAGGAAAATATTTCTGAAAGAAAGCATTAACCAAAGCAATAGGACTATCAATAGATCCAGGAGACAAATTATTAAACCAAGCTTTAGCTGCACCTTTCAACAAAAAAGGGAAAATCTTAGCAATAAAGTAAGTATGCAACTTAGTATCATCAAAAAACAAATTACTCAAAGAAGAGAGCTCATTCATGTGCTCCATAGCACTTTCATTTTCAGTACCACAAAAAGGTTCTTTATCAACAATAGATATATAAGATAAATCCAAAGAGAAATCATAATCCTTATCACTAATATTTATGGGAGACGCAGCAAACTTAGCATCAGGAGACAACTTATATCTAACAACACGTCTTGCAAGAAGATCTCTAATAGCACCAGCACACTAGTAGCATGAAATTCATCAATAAAATCGTCATCTAGCTCAATATAAGCATCATCAAGATCATCACTAGGGTGTTCCCTAGACTCAGGTGAACTAACAGGTGTAACAGTAGTGTTCCCCATTTGCTTAGTCCTAGCAATTATAGCCTCTAAAAAGGAACCTAACGAACCACTCTCATCAAGCACAATAGAAACATCATCAAAACTATCAGTAGCATTTTCAAACTCAGCAGAAGAAGTAGCATGTGCGTGCGATGGTGTAAGCAACTTACTCATCACAGATGGCGAATCAAGAGCAATAGAGGTGTTCAGAGTCGTACCTCTTCTTGTAGTGGATGTCAATATAGGAACTTTTCCATCACGAGGTTTACCCATGATGAATGGATTGCAGCGAACAATATGAATTCCAAGTGAACTTACAAATAAAGCTATGCTCCGCGGCAACGGCGCCAGAAAATAGTCTTAATGACCCATAAGTATAGGGGATCGCAACAGTCTTCGAGGGAAGTAAAACCTAAATTTATTGATTCAACACAAGGGGAGCCAAAGGATATTTATAAGCCTTAACAAATGAGTTGTCAATTCAGCTGCACCTAGAAACAGACTTGCTCGCAGCGGTTTATCAGTAGCAATAGTTTTATAGTGGTGACAATAGTAAAATAGTAGCAACAATAATAAAGTAAAAATGTTAACAGTAGCAAGAGTAAACAGTAGGATTAAATACTGTAGGCATATGGATGAATGAACGGGCGTTGCATGGACAAGATAATTCATGTAATAATCAATGACATGGGCAATTGCAGATAAATAATGATAAAGCATCCTAGTACTAAACAACCATAGGCATGTGTTCCGTATATAGTCATACGTGCTCACAATGAGAAACTTGCACGACATCTTCTGTCCTACCAGCCCGTTTGCAGTGGGGCCTCAAGGGAAACTACTGGTAATTAAGGTACTCCTTTTAATAAAGTACTGGAGCAAAGCATTAACACTCAGTGAACACATGTGATCCTCACATCACAGCCATCCCCTCCGGTTATCCCAATTGCTGTCACTTTGGGGCCTCGGGTTTCGGACAATGATGTGTGTATACAACTTGTAGGTAAGACCATAAATAACTATTATCATCATAAAACAATAACAAGTTCAGATCTGAGATCATGGCACTCGGGCCCAAAGTGACAAGCATTAAGCACAACAAGTTGCAACAATGTCATAAGCACTAACAGTAGATACTAGGCACCATGCCCTAACAATCTCATAGCAATTACATGAATAATCTCATCCAATCCCTACCACCCCCTTCGCCTACAGCGGGAATTACTCACACATGGATGGGAGAATCATGGATGGTTGATGGAGAGACATCAGTGATGATGATGATGAAGATTTCCTCCAAATCCCCATCCCAGCAGGATGCCAGAACGGAGTTTCTGGTTCCGAATCGCGGTTTTTGATGGTGGCGGCGCAACGGAACTCTATCTGGGAAAAACGTCGAACCCCCGATAGTTTCAAGTCAGGAGGTATATGTAGGCGGAAGGAGGGGTCGAGGAGATGGCCAAGGCGGCCTCACCACCCCCTAGCGCGACCTAGCCTGGCCCGCGCCGCCAGGGGGCGTGAGTCCCTTGTGGCCCCTCTCCGTCTCGTATTCTGCCTTTGTGGGTCTTCTGGTAAAATAGGATTTTTGCAGTATTTTCTAGGATTTTTCTTGAAAGTTGGATTTCTGCACAAAAACAAGACACCAAGGCAATTTTGCTGAAAACTGCGTTAGTCCATGTTAGTTGTATTCAAAACACACAAATTAGAGGAGAAACAACAACAAAAGTGTTCGGGAAAGTAGATACGTTTTGGATGTATCACATTCAAGCTTTGTCGCGATGACTTAGCCTGAGAATTTATTGACCTCCTTTGCAAGCCTTGTTTGGCTGTTGAGATGTGCAAAATATTCGAGTTGTTCTTCATTCAAATAATCGCGAATAACTCCTGATGGGAGTAATCGATGTCATTTTGTCGACAATGTAGTCGAAGATTGTTATCGACAAAGGTAGTCGATTATACTTTTGAACTTTTTACTCAATGTTATCCATTGTCATCGGGTGCACGACCAGTGCTCCCGATGGGAGTAGCCCCCGAGGCTATAGCCGAAAATTTTCGGGTATAGGCTAAAAAATATAGTGTCTTCCAGCTATGTTATTCCTCTATTGATTCGTCCGGTGCGCATCAAGTGCTCCGAATGGTACTAGCCCCCGAGTCTATAAGGAGGGGGTGCGTTGAAATCTTTTAGACTGAACTAACTTCCTTCTGCATCGCCTTTCATCTTTGGAGGTTAGCTCGAATTTTCTTTTCTCCCTTTATATATGCTTCCGCTATTCCATTATTTTCTCTGAGCGAAATGTCAAGGCCCATAACTTTAATTGGACCTGTAATTCATTAAGGCCCACTTAAGGTTACTTATAAATAAAGTACATAGGCTTGCCAAGGAAAACCCTAATCCCTTCATTGTCATCTATCTCCGTCGCATCGTCTTCTTCCTCCAAATCCCATCTAGGGTTTTTCCTTTCCACCCAGTGCAACTTCCTGATGGCAGATGCTGGTGATGCCAATCTTGACACCGGCATGCTGATGGAAAAGCGGGGACGCGGCCATCCCCGTGGTAGTAAAAACAAACCGAAGGACGCCTCCCTGGTGTCTTCTTCGTCTGCATCCGCAAAGCGGTGCCCTGGCCGCCCCTTGGGGAGCAAAAATAAGCCCAAGGTATCTGCTACTACTACTCTAGGCTCTAGCGGTGCTCCTCGCAATGCCTCTCCTCCTCCTCCTGCCAAGATCTATCCTTTCTTCTGCACTGCTGGTGCTCAATGCCGTGAATAGCAGCATGTTCTGCTGAAGTTCACCAAGTTCATGGATGGGCGCGAGCTTCGTGAAGTGATCCTCCGCGAACAGTCTAGAAGCAGAACTCCATATGAGGTGGAGGTGTACTATGATGGGCGCAGAGAGATGTACTTCAGGGGTGGATGGCCCCAGTTTGCAGAGGACCACGAGCTGCATCAAGGGTTCTTCATGCTCTTCGACTACCATTGTGGTACGTTGAAGTTCGATGTGAAGATCTATGACGGCACACAGTGCCAGAGGAAGTATGAAGCTGAAGTGCACTTTCAGTAGATTTTCCTTTGATGTAATCCTTGGATTTGATGCTCCTTTAGCTTGCTTTATGTAATAAGTATATGTAGTGAACTTTATGTTATGCCATCGTGTTTTAGTAATAGACCAGAGGAACTATCAATGTTCTGAGGTATGTTGGTTTACTTGCGTGCTCCTTTTGACCGTGTTTGCTCTTTGTCGAATATGGGGTTGTGGACAACCTTGCAGCTACTCTGTGAGAATATGATCTCGATAATTTTTACATTTCTTTACGTGACTCGAGGGTCAAAGCCCCCCGAGTCGAAAATAGTGACATATTATATATATTGTCGAGTTGACCCAAGGAACCCGAACTGTGGCCTCATGTTCTGGGTTCAGAGGGTCATAACTCACGGTTTTCTGTCGTTGTGCTTCTTTTACGCATGGAAACACTGAAGTTGTTCTGCATTCCACGGGTTGCTCTCATCTTTTCCTGTCTTCTTGTCTTGTAGTCGATAAGCTCCTCATGGGATCACTTCTGTAACGATGTAGGGTCCCATCCATGGGGACTCTAATTTGCCATGGCCGTCCTGCTTGAGTCGTAAGACTAGGTCCCCTACCACGAAAGATCGGGGGCAAACTTGACTACTATGGTAGTTTCGTAGACTTTGCTAGTACTGCGTAGCTCTGGCTAGGGCTACGTCTCTTGCTTCATCGAGTGCGTCGACGTCGTCTAAGAGTGCTTCTGTGGAAGTCATTTCATTGTAAGCCGCAATTCTTGGAGCTTCATGAGTGATTTTGACTGGAAGCACGGCTTCTGTGCCATGGACCAGGAAGAATGGTGTTTCTTGGGTAGCCGCATTGGGCGTAGTTCTCAGACTCCAGAGTACGGAGGGTAGCTCATCTATCCAGGCGTGTTTGGCTTTCTCCAGGGGCGCTAATAGCCTCTTTTTTATTCCTTTGCATATTAAGCCGTTGGCTTTCTCGACTTGTCTATTTGTTTTTGGATGCGCTATAGATGAGAATTTTAGTTTGATTCCCATACTCTTGCAGTAGCTTTTGAACTCCTTTGATATGAAGTTTGTCCCGTTGTCTGTGATGATGCTATGCGGTACTCCGAAGCGAAATACTATGGACTTGATAAAGTTGATTGTTGTTGTGGAATCTTGAGTTGTTACCGGGGCTGCTTCTACCCACTTGGTGAATTTGTCCACTGCCACCAACATGTAGACATGCCCTCGTGGCCAAGATTTGTGCAGTTTCCCTACCATGTCCAGACCCCATTGTGCAAAGGGCCATGACAGTGGTATTGGCTGTAGTTCCGCTGCCGGTGCGTGTGGTCGAGATACGAATCATTGACAAGCCTCACACCTTTAAACTATATCTTTTGCATCTTCGATGGCCGTTAACCAGTAAAATCCTGCGCGAAAACCTTTGGCTGCAATAGCTCTGCTGCTAGCGTGATGCCCGCACACTCCTGCATGGATGTCTTTCAATATATCTTGTCCTTCTTGAGGGGTGACGGATTACTACAAGATGCCAGTTATGCTTTTCTTGTACAACTTCCCATGTACTACGGCAAAAGCCTTGGATTGTCGTATTATCCTTCTCGCTTCGATTGTATCTTCGGGTAATGTCTTGTTTATCATATACGCCAAATATGGTTGCATCCAAGTTTCTTCGACCATCATGACTTCCTCTGGTTCTGCTGTGCTCCCAGTGCCAGACTTGCCAGCCCCCGAGCCCGTCGTCGGGTACTGGCTTGGTTCTCATGGAGTCGAACTTTTGCTATTTTTTATTGATCTTTCTATGATTTCCTCCCAAAAGACTCCTGGTGGTATAGGCAGGCATTGGGACCCGATGTTTGCTAGGTTCTCGGCTTCCTCATTGCTGGCCCTGCTGACGTGTGAAACTTCGCATCCATCGAAGGTTCCTTCTAGGTAGTAATATAAGTTTCTGTATGTCGTCATGTTGTCACTAATGGCATCGCACCGATTCATCACTTGCTGGACGATGAGATTCGAGTCCCCAAATATTTTCAGTCGAGTTGCTCCACATGCTTTGGCCATTTTCATTCGATGGAGCAAAGCCTCGTATTCGGCTTCATTATTGGAAGCTTGTGGAAAACTCATCCTTAACACATACTTTACTTTGTCGCCTTGTGGTGATATTAAGACTACTCCTGCTCCTGCGCCTTGGACTCTTTTGGATCCGTCGAAGTACATTGTCCACACACTTGATAGATCAGGTGGTCCTGTGTTTTGTAGTTTGAGCCACTTTGCTATGAAACCTGGTAGTACTTGAGATTTGATTGCTTTCCGTTTCTCGTACGTGATGTCCAGGGGTGACAGTTCTATTCCCCATAAGGAGACACGTCCTGTTGCTGTAGGGTTGTTTAATATATTTGATAGTGGGGCTTCGTTAACCACTATGATTGGGTGCACTGCAAAATATTGCCGTAACTTTCGTGCTATTGTGAATACGCTATACGCAAGCTTTTGGTAGTGCGGGTACCTCTGCTTTGTTGGAGATAAGACTTTGCTAAGGAAATATACCGGCCGCTGGACTCCATGCGCCTTTCCTTCTTTGCTTTGCTCGACTACTAGTACTGTGCTTACCACCTGATGCGTGGCTGCTATATATAGTAGTAGTGGCTCTTTTTCTTTCGGTGCGACCAACACCGGTGGTGTGAAAAGCACTTTTTTCAGTTGCGCGAAGGCTGTGTCTGCCTCTTCTGTCCACTCGAATTTGTCATCTGATTTTTTCATGAGTGCATAGAAGGGGAGAGATTTTTCTCCTAATCATGCGACAAATCGACTTAAGTCTGCCACGCGTCCTACGAGTTTCTGTACGTCGTGTAACTTTGCTAGTTTCCCCATCGTTAGTATTGCTTGGATTTTCTCTGGGTTTGCCTCTATACCTCTTGCTGACACCAAGAATCCCAGAAGTTGCCCTGCTGATATGCCAAAAGAGCATTTTGTCGGGTTAAGCTTGAGCTTGTACCTGTTGAGGTTGTCAAAGGTTTCCTTCAAGTTTCTGATTAAAGACTCCTCCTTTCTTGTGGTAATGACCACGTCGTCGATGTAGACTTGGATGTTGCGGCCTATTATTTAACGAAGCTTCCAGAAGACCAAAGAGGAGACGGAGGGGGGCCATAGGCTGGCCACACAACAGGGCGGTGTGGCCCAGCCCCTGGCCGCGCCCCCTATGTGTGAGGCCGCCCTGGTCCACCTCTGACGCTGCCCCTTCGCCTATAAAGACCCCCCGACGGGAAAAACCTAAAAACCCGATCAATTTTCCAGAAACACATCGTGATCCACCGCCGTCGTTGACCCGAGATCGGGAGGGTCCAGAAGCTCTTCCTGGCACCCTGCCGGAGAGGGGAATCGCCACCGGAGGTCTTCTTCATCGCCATGCTTGCCTCTGGCGCAATGAGTGAGTAGTCTACCTTGGACTATGGGTCCATAGCAGTAGCTAGATGGTTGTCTTCTCCACCATGTGCTTCATGTTTAGATCTCATGAGCTACCTTACATGATCGAGATCACCGTTATGTAATTCTACATGTTGTGTTTGTTGGGATCCGATGAATATTGGAGTTATGATTAAGTTGATGTGCTGAATATTATCTTATATTATCTCTATGTTGTTTATGATCTTGCATGCTCTCCGTTGTTAGTAGCTATCTTGGCCAAGTAGAGACTAGTGACTCCAAGAGGGGGTATTTATGCTCGATAGTTGGGTTCATGCCTCTATTTAATCTGGGGGAGTGACAGAAACCTCTAAGGTTGTAGATGTGTTGTTGCCACTAGGGAGAAAACAACATTCTTATGTCCAAGGACATATGTTTTGTTTATATTACACACTTTGCTTAATGCAGTTATCTGTTGTTCACAACTTAATATTCACGGGGTCCTCGGATGATTCCCCGTGGGTGGATTATTAGTCATAGATGCAGTTGGATGGCGGTCTATGTATCTTGTTGTAATGCCCAGAGTAAATCTCATAGTGATCCTCTTGACATATGCACGTTATCTTTGTTCTATCAATTGCCCAACTGTAATTTGTTTACCCAACATGTTGTTATTTATCTTATGGAGAGACACCACTAGTGAACTGTGGACCCCGGTCCAATTTCCTTTACATTGATATCACATGTTTACTTTACTCGCACTGTTTACTTTCTCGCATACTACTATTGCTTTCCACTCGATATGCTCATTCCTTTGTTTACAGCAAACTGGTGAGATTGACAACCTCATCGTAAGTTGGGAGCAAAGTTCTTGGTTGTGTCGTGTGCAGGTTCCGCGTTGCTACTAGTTGAAGACGCACTAACAAGTATCGTTAACGGCGCCCTTGTTGGAGGGTCACTAGGCTAGCAAGCATCACCTTCTGGAGTTTGGCTTTTTCCTATTGGACAATTAAACCTTGGTTTCATAACTGAGGGAAAACTTGTTGCTGTGCTCATCACACCTTCTCTTGGGGTTCCCAACTGGGCGGTCATTTACATCATCAACACCGCGCCACGAACAAGTTTTCTGGCGCCGTTGCCGAGGAAAAAGAAGACTTCTGCAATGGGAGTTTCGCACGCACATCCTTTACTTTGTTTTAGTTTTGCTTTACTTTATTTATGCTTCATCGTTTTATCAAAAATACAAAAAAAATTAGTTCCTTCTATAGTTGTTATTTTTGTTGGTCTGTTATTGTCTTGCTTTATCATGCTTTCTATCAATGGTTGGTTTCTTTGAAACTAAATCTTTTTGGCAAGGTGGGTTCACAGAAGAGCAACAAAAATATTATGAGGAACACCGCTTGTCACAAAAAGGGAAACACTTATGGGAACAAATTGATAAATTGTATATCATTGCTAGAAATGTGTGCTCTACTTATAATTTTACTTATTGCTTTGACAAATCTTGTTGCTGTAGGAGGTATAAACACCTCCCTTTTCAATGTGAGTATAATGATGATGTTACCATATCTTCTTATATTAATGGAAATTATGACTTTTATGATGTGGAACAAATTCAAGAATTTATTGCTTGGAAGGGTGCATTCGAACTTGCTTATTTGCTTGAAAATATTGATGATGCACCTTATAAACATGAGGTTTATGATATACTTAAATTTTGCTTTGATAATTACAAGGAAGGAAATGGCTATATTCTTAAATATCTTAATAGATGCTCTCCAATGGAAGAGACTAATGCCTTGAAGGAGCCTATGGAAGAAGAAATTGCTGAAACTGGAAGCTCATTGGATGAAAAAGAGGAGGAGAGTGATGATCAAGAGGAGGAAGAATGGAGCTACCCATGTCTACCTCCCAATAAGTGTAACTCTTTAACTAATACCTTATTTGATAGCCCTCCATGGTTAAAGGAGGGTGAGTGTGATATTTATATTGATGAGTTTGTTCATGATGCTACTGAAAATTATTATGAGAGAGGAACATATGGTTGTTGGAATTTTCATGTTACTAAAACACCTCTCTTTATATTGAAAGTTCCGAAGTTGCTCTTATTTTATCTACCCATGCTTGTTACTATGTGCTTCTTTGATTTATTTTCTAACAAGATTCCTATGCATAGGAAGTGGGTTAGACTTAAATGTGTTTCATATTTGCTCCTTTATGCTCTCTTTTGCTTCAATAAGTATTTCTTATGTGAGCATCTTCTTAACTTTCTGCGCCTAGCTCAAAGGCATTAAAGAAAAACACTCTTGGGAGATAACCCAATGTTTTACTTTCAGTTCTTTTCCTTTTATTTGAGTCTTATAAGTTATTACTACTGTAGTAACCTCTCCTTATCATTTTTATTTTGTTGTTGTGCCAAGAGAAGCCTCTAATTTGAGTGAGGAAAGATTTGGGGAAGTTGCTGTCCTGAAACAGATTTTGGTGCTGCACCGTAAAAATTCGTGAAAATTCTCTGGATATCTTTTTGACCTGCGATTTCTTGTGCATATGCCCCAGGTTATATCCAAACTTTCATTAGTTTAACACTTTTTTATTTTAGCAACAGAAAACCCTCTAAAAATTCGACCTTTGTCAGCTGTTCTGTTTTGACAGATTTCTACCACTATTTGTGTTTGCCTCTCGATCGCTTTCTTTTTGAGTTCTTTTGATCACGGAACTTTTGGGGAAGTTGCTACAGTAGTATATGCTTTATATGTGGTGGTTTTGAGTTGAAACCTGAAGCAAAAAGGGGTTGATTCATTATTATACTTACACTAATGTTGCTAATAGAATTGTGTTGAGTTTTGTATGAAGGAAGTTTTCAAGTGTAGGGATTGGAGAATGATGAGATGAGTTGAATAATGGACAAAAGCTCAATCTTGGGGATGCCCACACACCCCAAGAAATATCCAAGAGGTACAAGCGTCAAAGCTTGGGGATGCCCCCGAGACACCCCTTCTTCATCGGCAAAAATCAGGTCACCATTCAACACACTATATTTTTATTGCTTCATGCACTATGCATTTTTTTTGGAGCGTCAGTTGTTTTATTTTTCAGTTTTGTTTAGTTTTGTTTGCTGCAATAAATGGTTGAACCCCAACAAATTCCTTTTGGAGAAGTTGCCTTGCTTTTCATTTGCCAAGAACACTATGTTTTTCACTCTTATCGTTCAATGAGTGTTCTCTTTTTCTAGAACTGCGTTTAGCTTTCGTTTTTCGCCTTGATTCTTTTTCAGATCTTGTTATATCTTTGCATCAAGGTGTATTTTTACCTCTGGTCTATGTTGGTATTCATCAAAAGAGTTGTTTTAAAAAGGTTCGAATGGTGTTGGAAAAGAGAAAAAGTTTCATGCAAAAAGGTGGTACAAAAAGGAGCTTGTGTAGACTGCGGCTTAGGCTTTTGCATGTCATGCTTGATATTGTTTTGATAGTATGCTTAGTGATTTTTGCTGTAGCATGACTTGTCTCAAATGACTGAGATTGCTTAATGGGCCTTTGAAAAAATCTTGCGTTGTTTTTATTATTTGGAAGCATTAATTTGATTTTCTCCTTTGATGCTTTATTTGGGTTGACTTGGCGCATGCTCACACATGTTTGACTCATGCAAAGTCGCCATAAGCCTCTATGATCATTTAGTTTTTGACTTTTGATGCCATCTTATGCTTCTTTTAATGTTGCTTTGTCGCTTTGCATGATTATGGCCGTTATTGCTCTCTTAGTTGGTCGCTCCCAGTCTTTTGCTAGCCCTCGTTTTGTACTGAGTATGAGCTCTACTCATGCATCCAACTCCTAAAAACCAAGTTATTCCAATGTGTCCACCATACATACCTATTAGCAATTTAAAATTCCAAAGTACATTTGACTTGCTTTTATCTATCCTTCAAATTAAACTCTTTTTGGTGTTATGCAAAAATTGGTCAGTAAAGCTCTCACGAACCTGATGGCACACTTTACTTTTCTCATTCTTAAAATTTTGACATTGTGGCTCTCTTATGTTGAGTTGTTATGCTTGCAAGTTGTAAGTTGGAAATTAGCCAAACCATGCCGTCATGGGGTAAGCTTTCAACATTGCACTTCTTATTTGAGTTGATATCGTGATCTTTTGTTTATGGATAGTCGCGATGTGAAACAAGTTGGGAATCTTGTGGGATCATGGAGTTCTTATATGTGTTAGGGAAACGCCTGGGCCACTAATCTAAGCCATACATAATTCATGGTGGAAATTTACAGCATGCCCATAGTGGACATTCGACGATGCATCTCAAAATAAAAAGCTATACCAATGGTAAATAAAAGAGATGTCGAGGTGTTTATTGTCTGTTTGTCTTGTCATTTTGATATGGGCTTGTTCCATGTCATCGGGCAGGAGGTACCCTATTGGCGGTTCTCGATGATACACATATATTTACAATGACAAGAGCTTGCTTGGGACTCTAAGCCGAGTAGCATGAGGTTTGGGTATTCGTACTTCACGGGACACAAGGTTTTCAACTTATGATTTGTCAAGCATATGCTTCATAATTGTACTCACATTAACTTTAACCATTCAAGATGCTTATGATGGGGGCAATGAGAGCTCAAAGCTAGTAAGTACCATAATTTTTGAAGGTTTATAAAACTTGCAATCACTGCTTCCCTTTGCGAAGGGCCTTTCTTTTACTTTTATGTTGAGTCTCCACCTTCTACCTTTATGCATCGTCTAAGAGAGCATAGTTGTCATTCTTAGTATAATGTGCATTGTCCCAAAGTTTTCATTGATTGATTCATGATTTTGGTTTCACTTGTTCTTAAATTATTTGTATCTAGTCGCCCTCTTAAACTTGAAGGTGTCCTATGCATTTATGTTTTGCTATGCCATGAAGGACAAGCTGAAAACCATTTGCTATGTTTTTCCATATGATTTGAACACACATTTGACTTTCATTGTTTCATTTTCATGATCTTTTATTTGTGTTTTTTTCATGTTATAACATGGTTGCTAAGTTTGTTCTATCAAGATTATATCTTTCATGCCCATGTTTTAAGTTCTTTTGATCCCAGCACACAATGCTTACATAGATGATCAAGATTGTGTAGGTGCATGTCACCTCAAAAATTATTCTTTTGTTATCACTTACCTACTCGAGGACGAGCAGGAGTTAAGCTTGGGGATGCTTGATACGTCTCAAACATATCTATAATTTTTGATGCTCCATGCTTGTTTTTACACCATTTGCTTAGTGTTTTGTTACACTTCGTGGCATTTTTATGCATTTTTCGGAACTAACCTATTAACAAGATGCCACAGTGCCAGTTCCCTGTTTTCTGCTGTTTTTGTGTTTCAGAAAAGTTACATAGGAAATATTCTCGGAATTGGACGAAACAAAAGCCAAACCTCCTATTATTTAACGAAGCTTCCAGAAGACCGAAGTGAAGGGAATATGCCCGAGAGGCAATAATAAAGTGGTTATTATCATATTCCATGTTTATGATAAATGTTTATTTCTCATGCTAGAATTGTATTAATCGGAAACATTAATACTTGTGTGATTAATAAACTAAAAAGGTTCCTAGTAAAGCCTCTCTTTTATACTAGCTCGTTGATTAACTGATGATCAAGGTTTCCTGATCATGAACATTGGATGTTGTTAATAACGGGGTCATATCATTAGAAGACTGATATGATGAACACTCACACCCATAGTATGAATAGCAAAACGATCAAGTCATCAAATTCATTGCTATATCAAACTCATACGAAATAGTTCTAATCCTCAGACCATGAGATCATGTTAATCACTGATACCGGAAGAGTGCTTTGATGATATCAAACATCACACCATCACAGGGTGATTATAAAGGTTGATTTGGGTATTCTAAAAGTATTAGTTGAGGCTCATGGATCAAGAGTGGAATTTGTCCGACCCGATGACGGGAAGATATTCTCTGGGCCCTTCTCGGTGATATTGCATTAGAATCGCTTGCAAGCATGTGACTAGGTCACAGGAATGCATTATCACGGAACGAGTAAAGAGACTTGTCAGGAACGAGATCGAACTAGGTATGGTTGATACCAAATGATCGGATCTCGGACAAGTAATAATATCGCGAGACAAAAGGAATTAACTATGTTCGTTATTGGTTCACACGATCACTAGTTCATCGTTGAGTAAGTGGGAGTCATCATGGATTTCCAGATCCCGCTGTTGATTATTGATCAGAGAGGAGTCTCGATCATGTCCACTTTATT
Source organism: Dactylis glomerata (assembly GCA_007115705.1). Classification (NCBI taxonomy): domain Eukaryota; kingdom Viridiplantae; phylum Streptophyta; class Magnoliopsida; order Poales; family Poaceae; genus Dactylis; species Dactylis glomerata. The sequence goes on from QXEO01000104.1 coordinate 3,313,159, forward strand.
CACGAACCGTAGGGAGACACACTTAAGGTTCGCTGACGTGTTTTGAGTGGATTTGGAACTCCGGCTAAATTATTGGACAGCACAGGGGTTGTTTCAGAAAAGCACCGAAACTGTTTCGGTATATCGAAATGACTCAAGGGGGTAAATGTTAATGTTTGTTAATTGATTGAATTAACAAATATTAAAGAAATAAAAATGTTTTATTAATTCAATAAGTGTGGATTTTAATTAACATGAATGTCATGCAAAATTAAAATGGGGGTTACTCATTTGATGAGGGGGGTTACCTTTCCATGAAGGAGGGGGTTACCACCACCATGAAGAGGAGAAAAGGGGGAGGGGCTCGCCGCACCCTCATAGATGGCTGCCCCCTCTCTCCTATATATATGTTGGACATGCTCCTCTTCTCCCTACACTTAGTTGCTTCCATCCCCTAGCTTGTTGCTCCACACCATGGCTGTTGCTTAAGCGAAGCGCTACCGAAATTGTTAGCCACCAACACTTGGAGAAGTGGAGGAGGAGGAGTTCCGGCGGATCCCTACTTCCGCTGCCCCGCTGGACCGAGGGCATGGAGGTCGTTACCGAACCGTACGTGTATCCGAGTACGGGGGCGCTGCCACTTGTGGCGCCGTGTACACGATCTTGTGATCGTCAAGTGAACCACTACGTCGACTATGTCAAGTGAACAACTACGTCGACTACGTGCGTCTTCATCGACTCTCCATCGTCAACGTTTGTGCGGGAACGTAATCCCCGCTTACGGTCATCGAGGGTTAGTCTCCGTTGCTACCAACTCGTAGAGTATCTTGGCTAGTTTATGTGTTCTTGCGTAAGAATTCTTTTGTTTTCTATGCTATGAACCCATCAGTGGTATCAGAGCTATCTCTATGCGTAGTTGGTATGCACGGTTAGAACACATATGGATGTGGGCGTTGATGATCATGTTATTGTAATTTTTTATATTTTGGATCATAGTGGCATAGTGGGATTGAAGCTGCCCGAGACTAACATTACGTGACCGCGTTCACGAGACTTGTCCCACACTTGACATGCTTCGGCATATGTGGCTTTGCGGGTGCACGTTTCTCCCACTATAGTTATGATCTATTTTACAAAGAGTTGTTAATAATATTTTTATCACCGTTGTGGTTACATGTTCGTAGGTAAGAACGGTTCTTCCTAGAAAGCCCCAAACTACGTAAAATATGCAAGACAAATTAGAAACGTCTAACTTGTTTTTGCGGGGCATGTGATGTGATATGGTTAAATTGTTTATGTTACAATTGTATGCAATGATCTTTTTTGTAAGTTATAAACAACCGGCAGGAGCCATATGGTTGTCTTTACATTTAAATGGCCTGCGTGCCGAATATATATATCCAAGTGATATATTGTAATGGAGGAAGATAACCAAGGTGGCGCGCTATGGACCTTGGTGCTACACCGGTGGAATGATGGAGATCATGCCATGACGCACAAGATGGAGATCGAATGCGTGAATGACCATATCATATCACATTATATATGCATGTGATGTTTATCCTTTTATGCATCTTATTTTGCTTAGATTTGATCGCGCGGTAGCATTATAAGATGATCCCTCTCACATAAATATCAAGATAAAAATGTGTTCTTCCATAGCATGCACCGTCAAAAAAGTTCGTCGTTTCGAGACACCACGTGATGATCGGGTGTGACAGACTCTACGTTCACATACGACGGGTGTAAGACAGTTTTACACACGCGAGTGCTACGGTTCTACTTGGCGAGCCTAGCATATACAGACATGGCCTCGGAACACAAACCGAAAGGTTAAGCATGAGTCATATGGTTGATATGATGAACATGGTGATGTTCACCTTTGAAACTATGCCGTTGCACGTGATGATCGGTTGCGGTATAGTGAATTTGGTTCATGTAATCACTTAAGAAAACTAAGAGGGATGTTATTTTTAAGTGGGAGTTCATTTAGTAATTTTGAATTATAGAACTCAATTTATCATGAACTAAATCAAAGTGAATTTGCATAGTTTGTTGTAGTTATTGGCATCCGTTTACTACCTTGCGATTAGCTATAATTGAGATAATAGAACTATAGAATTCTGGATGTTAACTTTACGAATTGGTATCGTATTGTTTGAATGTCAATCTAAAGTTTAAAGTCCTATTGCAAACTATTAGCAAACCCTTGTTACTCGATAAAATTTAATAAGTAGTATTAAATCAAGAGTAACAATTCCAGTGTTAGTATATAAGTATCACACTTGCCTCCATGATCCTTGATATTCAAAAGTTGTTTTTAGTATCAAGGTTATCTAGGAGTTGAAAGAATTGTTTCATAAACTATCATGTGTGGAAGATATTGTGATATCTGAAACAATGTTTGGTTGCAAAGTGATAGAGTATAATTTAGTAAGACACATGTTCTCGTATTGTATGAGAATTTGCGAAGATTAGAGATGCCAGGCGTCCAGATCTCCTAAAAGGTTTAGGAACTAATATTATACTCGCAATTCGTCCTCATGAGCTATAGTAGCTTGATCATGAAAGTTGTCATGATAGGATGAATGAAAGATGTAGGTAAAATGTTTACTACACTAAAAGATTACTAAAGAATGGAATTTGGAAGAACGCCAAATATTTGATAATGGTGATCTACTTCAAAGTGCGAGTCCAAGGGTATTAGTGTTTGACTAATCATGCCTTGAACTATGTGCCATGTGTATGACGCCACTATTGATGTAGATAGATTCTTCTAGACGAAAAATAATTGCTAAAAGAGAATCCATAATTTATTCTGGCGGAAAAGAAAAGACTGGAAATGTCCAGCTCAGGTATATAGAAGATATACATGTTATGGTTGTATTCATTGCTTGTTAAAACAATGTGGTTCTTGGGTATTTGATACTAAATTGGTTGGTATGAACTGTCATACAACGCAATACAAGAACTACAATGGCCTAATTAACTAGCAAATGAATATCGGATGATTCTCATCGAAAACAAATAAAGTGTTATTGTGTTTCGTTGGAATTAAACCTAGCCATCAAGATTTATTTGAATAATTGTTATTTTGTTCTGGTATTATGAGAACAATGGTTGTTCAAATTATTACCGCATTCATAAAAGATGAATGAATGCTTATCTTGTTGGAGAAATCACATCCATAACACTGATGCTAAAAATGTCTTAAGACAAATGATTAGAAGATCACTTATGAGTGACACCACCGTTTAAATCATTTTGGAAAGAAAACGTGAAGGAACTCCATATTGATGGAATTCTGGAGCCTTTTGATTTTGAATCAATTGACACTTGTGAGAATTTCCTAGATATGATTAAAACTCCGTTCATAGGCCAAAGAAGAACGGACGACTAACTTATTGGATATTGTACATGTTGGTGTATATAGTCCATTATGTGTAGCCGTGTGTGGTGAATTCTTGAACTTCATTTACTTTAACCGATGATTTGAGTAGATATATGTGTATATTTACTTGATAAGGAAGAAGCATGAAATATTTGAATATTGTTGAAAGTATTTCTAGTTGAAGTTGAAAATCATTGTAACAAGAGAATAAAGAATTTATGATTTGATCATAAAGGAAGATATTTGAGTTACAAGTTTAGCAAACACCTAAAAGTTGAGGAATCGTTCCATAGACTTGTATTTCCCGAAACACCATAGGAGTATGGAGTGTTCGAGAGATAAAATCAAACTTTGTTTGACATCATTGGATCAAAGGTGTCGTCTATAAAACTGCCATTATATTTTAAGAATAAAGCTTTAGAGACTACCGCTTTTTACACTGAAAAGAGCGCCATCATGATCCATTGAAATGACACCATATGAGATATGGCATGGGATAAAACCCAAGTTGTCTTTTCTGAAATTTTGGTATGCTAGGCATATGTAAAATGTTTACAACCAAAGTCGGATAAATACGTCTTTGTAGGTTATCCCAAAATATATGTTGGGTATTCCTCCAGAACACCTAAGACAAAAGTGTTTGTCGCTGAAAATGTCAAGTTTCTTGAGAAGGAATTTTTCGCAAAAAGTCAAGTGGGAGGACAATAGAACTTTGATTAGGTTGTTGAACCTAAGCTATATGTGCTGAGTAGCGCAGCGCTGGGAAGTGTCCCAGAGGCGGCCACAATGCGCATGGCTGCCGTACCTCAAAGGTTGTGGTCACATAGATCAAAGTTCCTATTGAACCGCGTGAGTCGGGTAACAATCAAATAGTTAGATTTGAGAATGAATCATTATTGTTTGACAATGATGAACCGACTGCATGCAAAGAAGCAATGATGGGCCCTGACTCCGTTAAATGGCTAGAAGCCATAAAATCCATGATAGTTCCATACACGAGAAACCAAGTTTATGAACTTGGAAGACCCTCAAAAGGCATGAAGCCTAATGAACGTATTTGGATCTATAAAGACAGACATGGATGTTTAACATCTTTGAAATAGTCGACACATCGTTAAAAGAGTTTACGATTGTGTTCAATGAGTTGACTATGACAAGATTTGATCTTTCATAGCGATATTTTGTCTGGAAGGACTACTGTAGCAACCACTACATATGCCAAGTTTGGTATATGTTAGTTGAACAAATAAGACAAAATTCTTCTAATAGAATGGTTACCTAGGACATGTACATGACATGGTCCAATGGGTTTTGTAAATTCAAAGGATGCTAAAAGGCATGCAAACTTCAATGGTTGAAGTAAGCATCGCGGAGTTAGAATATTCACCGTGATGAAATAATTAAAAGGTTTAGTTTCATCAGATACGATGAATATGCTTGCATTTGCAAGAAATTAAGTGGGAGCGCTGAGACATATTTTCAGTACATTATGTAGAAGACATATTGTTAATTGGAAATGATGTATCTTTTATTGGCATAGGTTAAGAATTTCATTAAAATTAGATTTCAATGAAAGACTTAGGCAAAACCAAAATATTGGGTCTCGATGTCTATATAGATATATCGAGGTACCAATATGGTTGTGCCAAAGTACATAGATGAAATATTGAATGAAGTTCAATATGGAAACAACAAGAAAAGTTCTTGTCGCATGGAAGAAGTTGAAACAAGATTCAGGTGTTTTTAACACTTGATGAGTGAAGCCACATGAATGATTTGATCGATCATGTATACCATGATATGTATATATCCAGATATGTCCTATGCTCTAAATGTTATGAGCATATACCAGAGTGATAAAAGTCATAAGATGATCACTGGACAATAGTAGAGATATCCTTATGTGCTTTGGAAGGACTAAGGATATATATTATGTATGACAAAGTGACACATAATTCATTGTAAAGTGTTACATTGATACTAAGTTTGTCACAAGGTACAAATTAAGTTTATCTCAATTTTAGCTGTATGTTTAGGTGGCACAATGTAATGGAAGGAAGTTCCATGATGGATTTGGACGAGTTCCAAAGTTAAGACATTGTGATGGATTCTACAACAAAGGTTGAGTATATGGCTACTTTAGAAGTAGCAAAAGAGGGCATTTGTGTCAAGAAGTTTGTTATCAAACTAGGTGTAGTTCCAAGCTGGCTATTACTGTGAAGATCTATTGTGCGACAATAGTGACAACATGATTTTAGCTAAAGGAACTAAGGTCTCACCAAAGGACCAAATTTATACCCAACTATCTCATTTGAGAATGAGTGATGCATATAGATGCAAAGACATGCAAATACACACAGAACTGAAAGTGTCAGATCTGGAGATCAGATTAACCACTGCAACGCGTACGGATAACACGTGAAAGCCATAAGTGTTATATACGCAAGTATCAACTAGATTATTGACTCTAGTGCAAGTGGGAGACTGAAGGGAATATGCCCGAGAGGCAATAATAAAGTGGTTATTATCATATTCCATGTTTATGATAAATGTTTATTTCTCATGCTAGAATTGTATTAATCGGAAACATTAATACTTGTGTGATTAATAAACTAAAAAGCTTCCTAGTAAAGCCTCTCTTTTATACTAGCTCGTTGATTAACTGATGATCAAGGTTTCCTGATCATGAACATTGGATGTTGTTAATAACGGGGTCATATCATTAGAAGACTGATATGATGAACACTCACACCCATAGTATGAATAGCAAAACGATCAAGTCATCAAGTTCATTGCTATATCAAACTCATACGAAATAGTTCTAATCCTCAGACCATGAGATCATGTTAATCACTGATACCGGAAGAGTTCTTTGATGATATCAAACGTCACACCGTCACAGGGTGATTATAAAGCTTGATTTGGGTATTCTGAAAGTATTAGTTGAGGCTCATGGATCAAGAGTGGAATTTGTCCGACCCGATGACGGGAAGATATTCTCTGGGCCCTTCTCGGTGATATTGCATTAGAATTGCTTGCAAGCATGTGACTAGGTCACAGGAATGCATTATCACGGAACGAGTAAAGAGACTTGTCAGGAACAAGATCGAACTAGGTATGGTTGATACCAAATGATCGGATCTCGGACAAGTAATAATATCGCGAGACAAAAGGAATTAACTATGTTCGTTATTGGTTCACACGATCACTAGTTCATCGTTGAGTAAGTGGGAGTCATCATGGATTTCCAGATCCCGCTGTTGATTATTGATCAGAGAGGAGTCTCGATCATGTCCACTTTATTCACGAACCGTAGGGTGACACACTTAAGGTTCGCTGACGCGTTTTGAGTGGATTTGGAACTCCGGCTAAATTATTGGACAGCACAGGGGTTGTTTCAGAAAAGCACCAAAACTGTTTCGGTATATCGAAATGACTCAAGGGGGTAAATGTTAATGTTTGTTAATTGATTGAATTAACAAATATTAAAGAAATAAAAATGTTTTATTAATTCAATAAGTGTGGATTTTAATTAACATGAATGTCATGCAAAATTAAAATGGGGGTTACTCATTTGATGAGGGGGGTTACCTTTACATGAAGGAGGGGGTTACCACCACCATGAAGAGGAGAAAAGGGGGAGGGGCTGGCCGCACCCTCATAGATGGCTGCCCCCTCTCTCCTATATATATGTTGGACATGCTCCTCTTCTCCCTACACTTAGTTGCTTCCATCCCCTAGCTTGTTGCTCCACACCATGGCTGTTGCTTAAGCGAAGCGCTGCCGAAATTGTTAGCCACCAACACTTGGAGAAGTGGAGGAGGAGGAGTTCCGGCGGATCCCTACTTCCGCTGCCCCGCTGGACCGAGGGTATGGAGGTCGTCATCGAACCGTACGTGTATCCGAGTACGGGGGCGCTGCCACTTGTGGTGCCGTGTACACGATCTTGTGATCGTCAAGTGAACCACTACGTCGACTACGTCAAGTGAACAACTACATCGACTACGTGCGTCTTCATCGACTCTCCATCGTCAATGTTTGTGCGGGAACGTAATCCCCGCTTACGGTCATCGAGGGTTAGTCTCCGTTGCTACCAACTCGTAGAGTATCTTGGCTAGTTTATGTGTTCTTGCGTAGGAAAATTTTTGTTTTCTATGCTACGAACCCATCACGAAGAGGAGACGGAGGGGGGCCACGGGCCGGCCACACAACAGGGTGGCGCGGCCTAGCCCCTGGCCGCGCCCCCTATGTGTGAGGCCGCCCTGGTCCACCTCTGACGCCGCCCCTTCGCCTATAAAGACCCCCCGACGGGAAAAACCTAAAGACCCGATCAATTTTCCAGAAACACATCGTGATCCACCGCCGTTGTCGACCCGAGATCGGGAGGGTCCAGAAGCTCTTCCCGGCACCCTCCCGGAGAGGGGAATCGCCACCGGAGGTCTTCTTCATCGCCATGCTTGCCTCCGGCACGATGAGTGAGTAGTCTACCTTGGACTATGGGTCCATAGCAGTAGCTAGATAGTTGTCTTCTCCACCATGTGCTTCATGTTTTGATCTTGTGAGCTGCCTTACATGATCGAGATCACCGTTATGTAATTCTACATGTTGTGTTTGTTGGGATCCGATGAATATTGGTGTTATGATTAAGTTGATGTGCTGAATATTATCTTATGTTATCTCTATGTTGTTTATGATCTTGCATGCTCTCTGTTGTTAGTAGCTATCTTGGCCAAGTAGATACTAGTGACTCCAAGAGGGGGTATTTATGCTCGATAGTTGGGTTCATGCCTCTATTTAATCTGGGGGAGTGACAGAAACCTCTAAGGTTGTAGATGTGCTGTTGCCACTAGGGATAAAACAACATTCTTATGTCCAAGGACATATGTTTTGTTTACATTACACACTTTGCTTAATGCAGTTATCTGATGTTCGCAACTTAATATTCACGGGGTCCTCGGATGATTCCCCGTGGGTGGATTATTAGTCATAGATGCAGTTGGATGGCGGTCTATGTATCTTGTTGTAATGCCCAGAGTAAATCTCATAGCGATCCTCTTGACATATGCACGTTATCTTTGTTCTATCAATTGCCCAACTGTAATTTGTTTACCCAGCATGTTGTTATTTATCTTATGGAGAGACACCACTAGTGAACTGTGGACCCCGGTCCAATTTCCTTTACATTGATATCACCTGTTTACTGTACTTGCACTATTTAGTTTCTCGCATACTACTATTGCTTTCCACTTGATACGCTCATTCCTTTGTTTACAGCAAACCGGTGAGATTGACAACCTCATCGTAAGTTGGGAGCAAAGTTCTTGGTTGTGTCGTCTGCAGGTTCCGCGTTGCTACTAGTTGAAGATGCGCTAAGAAGTATCGTTAATGCCGCCCTTGTTGGAGTGTCACTAGGCTAACAAGCATCACCTTTTGGAGTTTGGCTTTTTCCTATTGGACGATTAAACCTTGGTTTCATAACTGAGGGAAAACTTGCTGCTGTGCTCATCACACCTTCTCTTGGGGTTCCCAACTGGGCGGTCATTTACATCATCAACACCACGCCACCAATCCCCAAGTTGATGCTTTGATTTCTCTGATGAAGCCTGCGTTTTTCTAGCCTGTGTAGCTCGGCTGCTATTGGTTTTCTTTTGGGTTCATCAAACCGTCGTAGAGGTTGCTTGACTGGCTTTGCTTTTGGGTCCATATTTATTGCGTGGTCGACGAGTTCCCTGGGAACCCCTAGCATGTCTGAAGGACACCAGGCGAAGATTTCCCAGCGCTCAAGGAGGAACTCAATGAGCGCGCTTTCCTATGCGGGGTCCAAGTTTACTGCTATTGAAGTGGTTTTGTTTGGGTCCGTAGGGTGAACCTGAATTTTCTTGGAGTCTTGTGTTGCGTCAAAAGCCTGGTCTGGCAGGGATCGACCAACGTCGGGTAGCACATTGTGATCAGTTTCGCCCTTGAGTCTTGCATATTCAGCTGTCAAGCCGAAAGTTTGCGCCATCCTATTGAATTCTTTGTCGCAGGTGTTAGATACTTCGAAGCTGCCTTGTACTGTGATGGTCCCCTTGGGTCCTAGAATTTTGAGTGTGAGGTATGCATAATGAGGGACTGCCATGAACTTTGCGAATGCTGGTTGCCCCAAGATTGCGTGGTATTGTGAGGGCCAGTCCATCACTTCGAACTCCAGCTTCTCTCTGTGGTAATTGCCACTATCGCCGAAACAAACATCGAGTTCTATTTTCCCGAGGGGGTAGTTTGCGCTTCCTGGTACTATTCTGTGGAAAGAGCAGTCTGTCGGCTTCAGGCTTTCCAGTGAGATGCTCATTGCCTTTAGAGTCCTTACATATATTAAGTTTATGCCACTTCCTACGTCCATGAATACTCTCCCAATGTCGTATCCCCCTATTTGTGCCTTCAACACCATTGGCGTGTGTCCTGGCCTGGGCACTTTCCTTGGGTGGTCTGCTCTGCTGAACCTGACGGGCTAGTCGGACCACCTCAAGTACTCTGTAGTGGCCGGTGGTGATGATGTTGCTAATTTACTTGTCTTGATATACTCTTCTGCTCTTTTTTGGACTTTAGGACCGGCTGGATCATTGCGGATATGTACACCTTTGATTCTAGATGTCTTGCAAGACGTTGCACTTATTATCCTTGACTTGTGTTTGTACCTCCTTGATGTGCTCCTTGATTTAACTCTAGAGCATTTTGTAACCTTAGGAATGTTCTGTAGTCTTTCATTTGGTGATTGGAAACTCTTTTCCCATCTAAATATGCATAGTGGATACGGTAGGGTCCATGGAGCATGTCTTCTGCCGATGGGCCGGAGTACTTTGGCTTTTCTTTTTCACGACTATTTCTGTCTTGGAACTCCCTGCTTTTGTAGCCTTCCTCATCCCTTCTTTCATATCATGCGGCTATCTGATTTCGCCTTGTGCGGCTATCCTCGTTGCGAGACCTGTGCCTTTGCCTGCTTGCTCTGTCGACTTTTGGTGAACGCGCCCTTTTGTTGTTGTAAGCGTCTTCTCCATCGGCGAACCTGTTTGCTACCTTCATTAGTTCCAACACTGTCTTCGGCCTTGTTCTCCCTAATTCTTCCACAAGATCCGAATGGCGAAGACCAGCCAAAAAAGCATCTACTGCCCGCTTGTCGGAGACGTCTTCCACAGAGTTTTTTTTATTATACTCCACCGCTGTATGTATGAACGTAGAGTTTTGTCCTTCCTCTATATGCAGGACTTGACTTCTTCTAGCGATGCTGGACGTTTATATGTCGAACGAAAATTTCTTGTGAATTGACTCTCTAGTTCTCCCCAACTTCCGATGGAATCGTTGGGTAGAGTGCTTAACTAAGACCGTGCTGCGCCGGTGAGGTGTAACTGCAAGCTTTGCATCGTTGTTGCTCTTGTTCCTCCAAGTATTTGTACTGCTTGTAGGTAGTCTGATAGCCACAGTTTAGGTTCTTGTGACCCATCATACTTTTGTTGATCGTGTGGTAATTTAAATCCTTTGGGTACTCGCGTTCTGTGAACCCTTCGGGTAAAGCATAGCGCGCCAATCTCTTTTTCGTTGTCCTCATAATTTTCTTCCTTCCACGCATATTGTACATTGTCTACTCCTGTTTGCGCTATGATATTCCTTGCGTCCTCCCTTTGTGTCCTACGCTTTTTGTCACCCGATGAGTCGCTTGCTTGACTTTGTGAGGATTGGTACTTGATGTTTTCCTTTCCCTTGTCCTCGTAACATGTCATCTTTTTCTCTGGAGAATGTTTCCTTAGTCTGTCTTCTACCAACCCGAGGTTTCTTATTGCGGCTTGATGCATGTGCTCTCGTGGATCTCTGGGTTCTGGTTGTGTAGTTAGTAGGTATGCCCGTGCTGCTACTAATGCTACATCTGGTGTTTCTTGCGCAAAATCCTCCTCATCGTCTGATGGATGCGCGCTTATACTCCTTGCATGGTTCTCTTCCCTTGCACACGCTGTTGTCCTCCTATTGTGCTTTGGATCCTTATGTCTCTCTCCGCTGGATTCTGATGCTTTGCTGTATTCATCCCAATATGCTCCACTTGACACACTATTGTTTTCTTGACTTCTCCTGATATTATCTTTTTTCTCCCTCAGCCTCTTTTTGTGTTGATGTAGGGCATACTGATACCCCATCAGAACTTCTCTTCTCGAATTGGCGGGTACTTCCGTACCATGATTGATATAGCTGACATGATGATTCTCCACTCCCCGATGGAGACGTGAATTTTCTCCTTCTCCTTCTTACTGTTGCTCCTTGATTTGTCGGCTTGCACATTTATTGCTGTGTTGTCTGCATGATCGTTCTCTTTTGCTGCTTCGGTGATAATGACGCATAATTGATGTATGTTTCTGGAGACACCACCGCTTCGGGTGCTAAAGTCCTTTTGGCTAATGTATGATGTGTCCACTGTTCCTCCTATGTCGAGTTTTTCCGGAGTTTCATTGAGTTCTTCGATTTTTCCTATTGTACTTTCTGCTATTGCAAAGCTGACCGGCAAGTTTACCTTGCTGGAAGAGCCCACCGATGATCCAGACATTGTGATTGTCTTGGTTTTGCTTGCCTACGGATCTAGTTTCGCCAGATCTGAAAGGCGAGTCGAACCCGAAGATCTGACACAAAAGCTCAGACTTCCGATCGTCAACTCCATCTTCTGGTTTTCGTCGACTTCTGAACTGATGTTGGCTAAAAGCGAAAAAGCCATCAAATTCATGATTCCAACACCCCACGTCCCCACGGTCGGCGCCAACTGACGAGGGTTAACTCGACAAATGTCCTGGATGAAAGACTTAGGATCGGGGGAATAGGGTGTCGGATGAACTCGAAGGTAAAGATCAGTCAAACAAGGCGTGTATCGAGAATAAACGTGGTGGTCAACTTGGATTACTCTCAATCTCTCCCTGACCGGCCTCTCCTGGCCCCTATATATAGGTGACCAGGTCTCAAGGATCCGGTCGGGTCCGATACATATTACAATATCGATATACGACATGGACTCGTATTTTGACTATGATTACACTTGGGCCTAGCTTAACGGGCCTCAGGGGTACACAAGTAACAGGCTCTATTATCTATACCCTTGTCACTAAGTTTTATTGTCAAGATTATGTCTCTTATGCCCATGTTTTAAGTACTTTGATCTCAGCACTCAATGCTTTACTTCGTTGATCAAGGTTGTGATGGTGCATGTCACCTAAAAAATTATTGTTTTGTTATCACTTACCTACTCGAGGACGAGCAAGAGTTAAGCTTAGGGATGCTTGATACGTCTCAAATGTATCTATAATTTTTGATGCACCATGCTTGTTTATACACCATTTGCTTTGTGTTTTGTTACACTTCGTGGCGTTTTTATGCATTTTCCAGAACTAACCTACTAACGAGATGCCACAGTGCCAGTTCCCTATTTTCTGCTATTTTTGTGTTTAAGAAAAGCTGCACAGGAAATATTCTCGGAATTGGATGAAACAAAAGCCAAAGTTCCTATTTTTCCCGACACAAGACAAAGTCCGAAGCTGAGACGGAGGGGGACCAGGGGCCAGGCGCACCATAGGGTGGCGCGGCCTAGCCCCTGGCCGTGCCACCAGGTGGTGTGGCCCCCTGGCCCACCTCCCGACGCCGCCCTTCCGCCTATATATTCCCCTCGACGGGAAAACCAAAAAGGACCCGATCAATTTCCACGAAACATACTGCAAGCCGCCGCCATCATCGACCCGAGATCGAGAGGGTCCAGAAGCTCTTCTTGGCACCCTGCCGGAGAGGGGAATCACCGCTGGAGGCCTTCTTCATCACCATGCCTGCCTCCGGAGTGATGTGTGAGTAGTCTACCTTGGACTACGGGTCCTTAGCAGTAGTTAGATGGTTGTCATCTCCTCCATGTGCTTCATGTTTAGATCTTGTGAGCTGACTATCATGATCAAGATCATCGTTGTGTAATTCTAGATGTTGTGTTTGTTGGGATCCGATGAATATTGATACTTTGTCAAGTTGATTTACTGAATTATTAGCTTTATGTTATCTCTATGTTGTTTATGATCTTGCATGCTCTCCGTTGCTAGTAGATATCTTGGCCGAGTAGATGCTAGTGACTCCAAGAGGGAGTATTTATGCTCGATAGTGGGTTCATGCCTCTAGTAATCTGGGGCAGTGACAGAAACCTTTAAGGTTGTAGATGTGCTGTTGCTACTAGGGAGAAAACAACAATCTTATGTTCAAGGACATTTGTATTGTTTACATTACGCACTTTGCTTAAGGCGATAATCTGTTGCTTGCAACTTAATACCCAACGGTTGCTCAGATGACATCCGGCGGGTGGATTATTAGTCATAGATGCAGTTGGATTACGGTCTATGTATTATGTTGTAATGCCCAAGTGAATAAAATAGTGATCCTCATGACATTTATATGATTGCTTTATTCTATCAATTGCCCAACTGTAATTTGTTTACCCAACATGTTATTTATCTTATGGAGAGACACCACCAGTGAACTATGGACCCCGGTCCATTCTTTTACATTGTTATTACCATTTACCATTTACTCGCTTTATTTACATTCTTGCAAACTATTACCTTTTACCACTCGATACGCTTAATCCTTTGTTTACAACAAACTGGTGAGATTGACAACCTCACTGTAAGTTGGGGCAAAGTACTTGGTTGTGTTGTGTGCAGGTTCCACGTTGCTGCTAGTGCAAAGCTACGCCCTGGACAAGGCGCCATATATAAATTGTCTGGAGCTGTTGCAAAGCTAGCGAGCATGAACCTTCGGAAGTTGGTTCTTTCTCCTACTGGTTCGATAAACCTTGGTTTCATACTAAGGGAAAACTTGCTGTTGTGCTCATCATACCTTCCTCTTGGGGTTCCCAACTGGGCGGTCATCTACATGCCATCACTACACTAAAGAAAATTCTACTTGGACAATCGGAGGAGTCACATACCGGAGAACAAATGCTCCAAATCTCATCAGCAAAGATGGGCTGAGCAAGGAGATCAAAAATCACGAGCAAGAACAGCAAGAACACGAGTTTGAGAAATGGTGTGGTGTTTTTTCAGGAGAGAGAGTGGAGTGGCAGGTGGAGGAATAAGTGGAGGGCCAGGGGGCTCCACACCATGCCACGGCGCGGCCAGGCCTGGCCTACGCCACCAGGTGGTGTGGTGGCATGGTGGGTCCCCCTGGGTTGTTCCAGGTGCCTCTCTGTCCCATTTTAGATGTAAAAATTTAATAAAAGTTTTTTTGAATTTTTCGGGAAACTTTATTTCTAGGGGATTTCAGAAGTTGATAAATGATTAAAACATAGGAAAAAGATTATGGAACGATGGAAAACAATTCAAACCAAATCTACAGAAGTTCTAAGACATTCAAATATGCAACTAATCAGCGGAAACATGGGTGAACATGGTGAAAGCATAATTGGGAATGGTGAAAACATGAGTAAACTAAAGTAAACATGGTGAAAACATAGTTTCATTCATTCAAAAACCACTTTGTTAACAAGGTTGATCAAGTCTTGTTACCAAAACAATTTTTTTATGAAACAAAACTTTGCATTTCAGTAAATGATTATGTTACCTCAACCTTGATAGGCATAGTCCCAACCATGATAATTTCATATTCTTCCTGTGGCCTTAGCCTAGAACAATAGATTTCTCCAACTTTAATGGTCTCAATGTTTTTAATTGAATTTAGACCATATTTCCTATCAATCTTCTTGGGAAAATAAACTGTGTACTCCTTGTCATTAACATTAAAAGTTACTTTCCCTTGGTTGCAATCAATAACAGCACCAGCAGTGTTAAGAAAAGGTCTCCCAAGAATAATAGACATATTATCATCTTCAGGAATTTCCAGCACAACAAAGTCAATTAATATCAAACAATTATTAGCCACTTAAACAGGAACATCCTCACATATACCAATAGGAATAGTAGTAGACTTATCAGCCATTTGCAAAGATATATCAGTTGATATCAATTTTTCCAGATCAAGTCTCTTATAGAGAGAAAATGGGATAACACTAACTCCTGCTCCCAAGTCACACAAAGCAGTTCTAACATAATTATTTTTAATGGAGCAAGGAATAGTTGGTATACCTGGATCTCCAAGCTTCTCTAGAACCTTGCCATTGAAATAATAATTAGCAAGGAAAGTGGAAATTTCCTCATTACGAATCTTCCTTTTATTAGAAACAATGTCTTTCATATATTTTGAATAAGGAGGCAATTTAATAGCATCAGTCAAAGGAATTTGTAAAAACAAAGGTTCCATCCATTCACAAAACTTGTTATAGTGCTCTTCTTCCTTTGATTTGTGTTTCTTATTAGGAAAAGGCATTGGTTTTTGCACCCAAGGTTCTCTCTCACTGCCATGTTCTTTAGCAATGAAATCTTCCTTAGTGTACCTTGTATTATTAGTATGCTTTTCAGGTTCCTCTT
The DNA here is from genome assembly GCA_007115705.1 of Dactylis glomerata. Taxonomy (NCBI): domain Eukaryota; kingdom Viridiplantae; phylum Streptophyta; class Magnoliopsida; order Poales; family Poaceae; genus Dactylis; species Dactylis glomerata. The sequence goes on from QXEO01000104.1 coordinate 3,328,990, forward strand.
CAATTTCTTCTTTATCAAAAGCATCATTTTTATCATTACCACTTTCAGTTTCAGCATCAGAGATAGACACACTATTAGGATCTTTAACAGATTCAGAAGATTCTATAGCCGTTCTATGTTTCTTCTTCTTTTTTCTTAAAAAGAGTACTATTATCTATAGCTCATTGAGAATCTTGTTCAATTCTTTTAGGATGTCCTTCAGGATATAAAGGATCCTGAGTAGAAGCACCACTTCTAGTGCTTATTTCATAAACATGTTTTTCTCTAGAAGCGTTAACTAGCAAATCTTTCTGCACCTTAGTGAGCTGATCAATTTGAGTTTGAACCATTTGGAAATGTTTAACAAGCATTCTAACATCATTAGAGGTTCTCTCCACAATATCATGCAACTTGTTAATAGCTCTAGAATTTTCCAACAAATGATTCATCTTTCAATAGTACTATCAATAGTACTATTAATAGCTCTAGAATTTTCCAACTAGCAGGGAAATATTTCTGAAAGAAAGCATTAACCAAACCAATAGTATTATCAATAGATCCAGGAGATAGATTATTAAACCAAGTTTTAGCTTCATCTTTCAATGAGAAAGGTAAAATTTTAGTGACAAAGTAGGTGCGTTTCTTAATATCATCAGAAAATAAATTACTCAAAGCAGAGAGCTCATTCATATGTCCAATAGCACTTTCATTTTCAGTACCACAGAAAGGCTCTTTCTCAACAATAGATATATAAGACAAATCCAAAGAGAAATCATAATCCTTATCTTTAATGTCTATGGGAGATGTAGCAAACTTAGCATAAGGAGACAATTTATATCTAACAACACGTCTTGCCAAAAGATTTTTAACAACACTCGCATCTCTAGTAGCATGAAATTCTTCAATAAATTCATCATTAAGTAAAATATAAGTTTCCTCAAGGTCATCACTAGGACATTCTCTAGACTCAGGTGTACTAACAGGTGTAACAGTATTTTCAATTTGTTTAGTTCTAGCAATTGTAGCATCTAGGAAATAACCTAATGAACCACTCTCATCAAACACAGTAGAAGCATCATCAAAATTATCAGAAGCATTTTCAGAGGTAGCAGTATGTGTAGCATGTGCATGTGGTGGTGTAAGAAGCTTACTCTTCACAGATGGTGAATCAAGAGCAACAGAAGTGTTCAGAGTTGTACCTCTTCTTGTAGTGGATGGAAATATAGGTACTTTCCCATCACGAGGTTTACCCATGATGAATGGATTGCAGCGAACAATATCACTTCCAAGTAAACTTACAAATAAAGCTATGCTCCTCGGCAATGACACTAGAAAATAGTCTCGATGACCCATAAGTATAGGGGATCGCAATAGTCTTCGAGGGAAGTAAAACCCAAATTTATTGATTCGACACAAGGGAAGCCAAAGAATATTTATAAGCCTTAACAGATGAGTTGTCAGTTCAGCTGCACCTAGAAATAGACTTGCTCATAACAGTTTATCAGTAGCAATAGTTTTATAGTAGTAGCAGTAGCAAAATGATAGCAACAGTAATAAAATAAAGACAGTAGTGGTGACTATAGTAAACAGTAGGATTATAATACTGTAGGCATAGGGATGGATGAACGGGCGTTGCATGGATAAGATAATTCATATAATAATCAAGACATGGGCAATTGCAGATAAATAATGATAAAGCATCCTAGTATTAAGTAACCATAGGCATGTGTTCCATATTTAGTCGTGCGTGCTCGCAATGAGAAACTTGCACAACATCTTATGTTCTACCAGCCCGTTTGCAGCGGGGCCTCAAGGGAAACTACTGGTAATTAAGGTATTCCTTTTAATAGAGCACCGGAGCAAAGCATTAACACTCCATGAACACACGCAATCCTCACATCACAGCCATCCCCTCTGGTTATCCCAATTGCTGTCACTTTGGGGCCTTGGGTTCCAGACAATGATATGTGTATAAAACTTGCAGGTAAGATCACAAACAATAATTATCCTCATGAATCAATAACATATTCAGATCTGAGATCATGGCACTCAGGCCCAAAGTGACAAGCATTAAGCACAACAAGTTGCAACAATGTCAAAGGCACTAATATCGGATACTAGACACCATGCCCTAACAATCTTATAGTAATTACATGAATGATCTCATCCAATTCCTACCATCCCTTTCAGCCTACAATGGGAATTACTGACACATGGATGGGGAAATCATGGATGGTTCATGGAGAGGCGTCAGTGATAATGATGGCGATGATCTCCTCCAATTCCCCGTCCCGGCAGGGTGCCAAAACAGAGTTTCTGGTTCCAAATCGAGGTTTCTGGTGGTGGCGGCGCAGCGGAACTCTATCTGGAAAAACGTCGAACCTCCTCGGTTTTTAGGGTCAGGGACTTTATGTAGGCGAAAGGAGGGCTCGAGGCAGTGGACGAGGCAACCACACCACCCCCTGGCGCGGCCTGCCCTGGCCCGCGTGGCCAGGTGGTGTGGGCCCCTCGTGGCTCGTCTCCGTCTCGTCTTCTGGCTCCATGAGTCTTCTAGTAAAATATGAGTTTTGCCATATTTTCTGGGAATTTTCCTGAAAGTTGGATTTCTGCACAAAAACGAGACACCAGAGCAATTCTGCTGAAAAAAGCGCTAGTCCGTGTTAGTTGTATTCAAAACACACAAATTAGAGGAAAAACAATAGCAAAAGGGTTCGGGAAAGTAGATACGTTTTGGACGTATCAGCCCCCAATACCACCGCTTAGTGCAAATAAGCTAGCCTCCGTGGCTTGCTCACCGAATAACAAGGTGAGCCCCCGTGGCGTTGGTCGACTCTGTGTCACCACACCTCTCCAACATAGACATACTTACCCTCAAAAAGGAAGGAACTACGGGAATACATCCTTGTGCCTCTGATCTCCACTTCTCGGTTATCTCGCTCCCTTACTTGTATCTTGCTAGTTACTTGTTTACTTGCTTGCTTGTCACTTGTAGCAAATTCATCTAGTTTCACATCTAGTGAATTTACTTTGTGTCATCCATAAAATTGAAAAAGACTACAAATTGACATAGCGCCTATTCACCCCCTCTAGTCGCCCGTATCGATCCTTTCAAATACCTTTTTTGTAAGCAATGTGGCATCATGCGACATGGTCATGAGGAGTGTGGAGATGGTGATTGGGACGAGGACAGGTTCCAGTATGGAGCGTGGATGATGGCTTGGAGACGGGTAGTGCAGCCTTTTCAAGAACAAAGGAGGTTTACACCATATGCGAGAGGAGGCAGGACGGGTTGGTGGTGGCAGGCACAACACATTCCCGTAAGCGAGATTCAGATGAGGCAAAGTTTAGATAAGGGTGATAAGGGGATGGAAGATGAGACATGAGGTGAAGAAATTAGAGAGTCAGAGGTTCATCCATTGGTGATTCCACCCCTTCCACCGATGTATGTAGCACCTCGTGACAGAAAACAGAGAAAGACAGGGGATAACACAATGTTTAAGGGAACCTTGGCGACCTCCTTCGAGGAGGACCGCCAGACCCGATAAGTGTCATGGATTTTAACTGTCACGGAGTTGGCGGCGTTGTGACAGTTAGGGGGCTCTGTCAATTGGCGAGGTGAGAGCGGCCAGATTTCATGTGTATTGTAGAGATGCAGGTGTCCAAGGATAGAGTGGAGGCTTTACCGGTTACTTTGGGTTATGACAGGTGCTTCGTACTGAAGAGTAGAGGAGAAGTGGAGGTCTAGGGGTGTTCTGGAATGATGACTTCTAATTAGTCTAATTCGCTTCTTGCAATGTCATATTGACTTGAGAGTGAAGAAGACAGATGAAGAAGAATTGAGGCTGACTTGTATTTAGAGGCTAAAAGAATTGAAAGGAAGAAGATCTAGGATCTTCTAAAATATCAAAAGCAAGAATGATCTACAATGGATGGTAATTGGTGACTTCAACGAGGTGTTGCATCGTCATGAGCACCTAGGGATTGGAGAGAGATGAAACCCAAATGCTAGGGTTTAGGGAAGCAGCTGACATGTGCAACCTGAGTGATTTAGGCTATCTAGAGTTTCGAGAAGCGAGTTGCAGGTGGTAGCTATACAAGGGTCAGTCTGGACCGTGCGTTAGGGGCTCCACAATGGTGGGCAAGATATCCGTTTGCATAACTTCATCACCTAACAACAGCTTGCTCTGACCATTGCCCGATAATGTTGAGGTTGGCGCCAGAGGTTCAAAGGGACACAATTGAACGATTATTCCAGTATACTCATGTGGGAATCACATGAGCAGTTTTTGCCTTTTCTTGAGAATATGTGGAAATAGTCCAGTGTGGAGACAATGCTGGTTGGCAACCAGGATAAACTATGCTGTCTGTCGGCATATCTGCGAAGTTGGAATGCCTCGGTTTTTAGCCTGATAAGTAGGGAATTTGATCAGCTACAGAAGCGACTACATGAACTGAGGAGCGAACCAAATCATATGGGGCCAGATTATGAGGAGATCGAGGTGGTAGAACACTTAGTCGAGCTAAACCACATAGGGGAAGTTATGTGGAGACAAAGAGCAAAAATTCGTTGGATGTCAGAAGGTGGTAGTAACAGTAGGTTTTTTCACCAAAAGGCAAGAGGGAGGACGAAAAAGAATCGCATTTGCAAACTTGTAAGGGAAGATGGAATGTTGACTGAATCTTCTGATGAAATGAGTGATATGGCAATAGAGTTTTATAAGAAGTTGTATACATCAAAAGGAGTGAATCAGCTGCATGAGGTGCGCGATGCAGTACAATTCAAGGTAGATGGAGCAATGAATGCAAAATTACTTGAACCGTAATCAGAGATGGAGGTAAAGGAGGCCCTGTTTCACATGTATCTGATGAAGGCACCGGGCCCAGATGGGTTCCTAGCCTATTTTAATCAACGCCATTGGGACCTCTGTGGGCCGGAGGTGACAAGTGCAGTGCTCAATGCACTTAATGGAAGTGAAGATCTAAGTGAGGTGAATAAAATTGTACAGTAACGATCCCCAAGGTACCGAGTCTGACCTCGCTTACTCAATTTAGGCCAATAAGTTTATGTAATGTGATTTAGAAAATTGTGTCTAAGGCAATAGCTAACAAACTGAAGAAAAATTTGCCCAGTATTATTTCTAATGAAAATTTAGATGGGGCTCAAGACAAAGTGGCTAGAAGAGGTGCATGGGCGGCTCTCTGTAGAAATGAAGTAGGGATCTATCAAGATGCTAGCATCGTCATTCTCAATGGCATCAATGATATGGCTACTGAAAGGATCAATTCGAACGACTAGAAGGGGGTGAATAGGAGCTAATCCAATTTTTAATCTTTTCATTTTAGGCTTGACACAAAGGTAAATTCTCTAGATGTGCAACTAGGTGAATTTCCCTACAAGTGGCAAACAAGCAAACAACAAGTGTAAACATGATACAAGTAAAGGTATGAGATAACCACAATGAAGAAGCCGAAGACACAAGGATGTATTCCAGTAGTTCCTACCTTTTGATGTGAAGTACGTCTACGTTGGAGAGGTGTGGCGACACAGAGTCCACCAATGCCACAAAGGCTCACCTTGTTCGCCGGTGAGCAAGCCATGAAGGCTAGCTCGCTTCCACTAAGCGGTGGTCTTAAGGGCAATGACCGAAACCCTTACACGGAGGTTGGGGCACAACTCCACAACTTAATTGGAGGCTCCCAACAAGTACCACATAGCTTTTACACAGAGGAAGCTTTGAGGTGACCTATTTTGCACTAAGGCAAGATCCATGGATGAAAGATGGTGGATTAAAAATTCCTTTGGTAGGATTGTAGACCTAGGGCTTCTCTCCCAAACTCCAAAGTCTCAAGGGATTTGGTTGGCTAGGGAGAGAGATATACGAAGCTTGAGCACTTGAATCTATGGAGGAGAGAGAAAAGTCAAGGTAGCATCATGGGGAAGAAGACCTCTCATTCATGCATTTATGACCATTGAAGACGTGCCAGGGCGGTAGTACTGGTTCGAGTAGCGGTACTACCACTAGAAGTTTGAACCTGATGCTTTGAGATCCTGCCTGGCCTTTAGGGGCCCGGTACCGTTGTGCCCAACCGCAGTATCGGCCGACCCCAATCTTCAAACGCCAAGGGGCTGGGCAGTAGTTCCGGTCGCATCAGCGGTACTCTGCCCCGCCCCATTCCTTCGAGTGGAGAGCGCCGAGCGGTACTACCAGTTAAAAGTATCGCCTAACAAAATGGGGTTACTTCAAGTGGAAATCCTTAAGTGGTACTAGACTGGTAATTTGAAGCGGTAGTACCGCTCCTGTAGAGGGACCGGTACTGCCGCTGCAGTACTACCAACCCAACTCAGCGGGCAAAACCAGCAGGAGCGATAGTATTGGTCGCACAAGCGGTACTACCGCTCTATTGAAGTCAATCTTGTTTTTACTGCAAATTCAAATACAATAGCTAAACTTTGTTGATTAGTCATTGTCATCAGCACCAAAATATATTAGGACAATAATGTCCTTTTAGCTACTTTGGCGGCAATCTATCTATCTTATATCTATCTTCTAAACTATAAGATTGGAGTTGGTGATGGTGAAGCCACTTTTGCTACATCATTTGATTTCTGATTTTACCCCTGCAATACTAGACATATTACAACCTTTATCATTCATGAAATAAATCACTGAATTACTAAATACAAACTTATTCACCAAATCAAATTGCTAGATTAAAGGAAAGATTCTTTCACATAACACCCACACGTACAAATCAATAATCATTTAAAGGAAACTTTTTTGAACATAGCTCCCGCACAATCACCACACCCAAAGATTGGAACAATTAATTTGCTTCCTAACTAATATCAGTGCATACAACAGAAAATTACATATTAGCGGTAAAATTACACATTACATGCACGTTAATGGGGCTAATTAATTTATTTCCTAACTGATCCCAGTGCATGCAATAGAAAATTGCACATCAAAGGCAAAATTAAATAGATTATTTTTGGACTCAGCTTTTGCAGCGCATGGGGCTAAGTCAAAGTTAACTCTGTGATACTTTTTTTCATTTGTAGCTCTGCCTCTCCTTCCTCGAAAAAAATCCTACAAAAGAGAGGAGGGCTGGCGCCACTAACGTTTTGCTTGTCATGGCCGGGAGGGCGCTACTCACCTGGGCGCTTTCCAAGACTGACCTCCACTGTGCGGTTGTGCTCCATGACGGCGATGCCAATAGGTTGGGGAGATCATAAGCGGACCGTTGTTGATTCGCTCGCCTTCTTGCTCGTCTAGGAGGGGAGGCACATTTGGGTCCTCTCTGAAAAAACAAAGGGGCGCTCCTTGATGACAACATCGATGGTTTGATGAACGATACAAACAGAGCCGCCGCCGAATCATCGATCACCCTCATCCATGCTCGATGAAGAAGGGGCACAAACAGAAAATTGGACGCGTACTGCAGAGATATGAGATGCCTTTTGATACGTCTCCAACGTATCTATAATTTTTGATGCTCCATGCTTGTTTTTACACCATTTGCCTATTGTTTCATTACACTTCGTGGCACTTTTATGCATTTTCCGGAACTAACCTATTAACGAGTTGCCACAGTGCCAGTTCCCTGTTTTCTGCTATTTTTGTGTTTCAGAAGTGATACACAGGAAATATTCTCGGAATTGGACGAAATAAGTTCCTGAAGTCTTATTTTACCCGGAAGCTTCCAGAGATCCGAAGAAGAGTAGGAGGGGGGCCACCAGGGCCCCACACGCCAGGCTGGCGCGGCCAGGGGCCTGGCCGCGCCGCCATGGTGTGAGGGGGCCTGGCCCCTCCTCTGACATCGCCCCTTCGCCTATAAAGACCCCCCGACGGAAAAAACCTAAGTACCCGATCACTTTTCCAGAACACATCGCGATCCGCCGCCGCCGTCGACCCAAAGATCGGGAGGGTCCAGAAGCTCTTCCCGGCACCCTGCCGGAGAGGGGAATCGCCACTGAAGGTCTTCTTCATCGCCATGCTTGCCTCCGGAGCGATGAGTGAGTAGTCTACCTTGGACTATGGGTCCATAGCAGCAGCTAGATGGTTGTCTTCTCCACCATGTGCTTCATGTTTAGATCTCATGAGTTGCCCTACATGATTGAGATCACCGTTATGTAATTCTACATGTTTGGTTTGTTGGGATCTGATGAATATTGGTGTTTATGATTAAGTTGCTGTACTGAATATTATCTTTTGTTATCTCTATGTTGTTTATGATCTTGCATGCTCTCCGTTGTTAGTAGCTATCTTGGCCGAGTAGTTGCTAGTGACTCCAAGAGGGGGTATTTATGCTCGATAGTGGGTTCATGCCCCTATTTAACCTGGGGGAGTGACAGAAACCTCTAAGGTTGTAGATGTGCTGTTGCTACTAGGGAGAAAACAATATTCATATGCTCAAGGGCATATGCTTTGTTTACATTACACACTTTGCTTAATGCAATTATCTGTTGTTCGCAACTTAATACTTGTGGAGTTCTCGGATTGATTCACCACAAGTGGATTATTAGTCATAGATGCAGTTGGATGGCGGTCTATGTATTTTGTTGTAATGCCCAGAGTAAATCTCATAGTGATCTTCTTGACATATCACGTTTATCTTTATTCTATCAATTGCCCAACTGTAATTTGTTTACCCAGCATATGTTACTTATCTTATGGAGAGACACCACTAGTGAACTGTGGATCCCAGTCCTATTTCCATCATATTGCTATCACCTGTTTACTTTACTCGCACTGTTTACTTTACTCGCATACTCTATTGTTTTCCACTCGATACGCTCATAACCTTTGTTTCAAGCAAATCGGTGAGATTGACAACCTCATCACAAGTTGGGAACGAAGTACTTGGTTGTGTTGTGTGCAGGTTCCGCGTTGCAGTTAGCAAGCAAAGCTTGGACGAGACACCATATATAAATTGTCCTGAGCTGTCGCAAGCTAGCAAGCATCACCTTCAGTCGTTTGTCTCTCCTCTCCAAGAACGATAAACCTTGGTTTCTTAACTGAGGGAAAACTAGCTGCTATACTCATCACACCTTCCTCTTGGGGTTCCCAACAGGCTGGTTATTCACCACGCACAAGGACTGTCTGCTACATGCCAGCAGCTTCTTTTCTGGCGTCGTTGCCGGGGAGGAAGTAGAAGACTTATGCGAGGGGAGTTTTCGCACGCACATCCTTTACTTTGTTTTATTGTTTTTCTTTACTTTATTTATTTTACATGCATTGTTTTATATCAAAAACCCAAAAAAAAAATTAGAATCCTTGGTAGTTGTTATTTGCTTTTAGTTTATCATGTTGATCCCTAAGTACGTTCTGGAGGACCTCTCAGTAGGTAGTGGTTCAATTATTGGAAAAAGTAACATTGAGGAGTTCTTTAATCACATTAGTATGCATGAGGAAGTTGAGGAGAAATCTTTGGTTGAGCTAGCTCCTAGTATTGAAGTTGCTTCTGCTTATTTGATTCACATGTTAGAAACTAGGTTTGCTAGTCTTAATCCTTTTATGCAATACATGTTCCTTAAGCTTCATGAAATTGAGGATCCCGAAAAAAAGCTTTTATCTTGGAAGCTTTGCGCTTAGAATTTAAAGATGTCGTTATTGAAGCTAGAAAGGTTCTTAAATGTTTTAATAAACTCGGTTCGCCTATAAAGGTTATTGGTACTAACAATGAAGGAGCTGAAATACCTATACCTTGCAAGCTCTTGGGATTGTGTGAAGCTTTCGAAAATAATTTTGACTGGATCTGTCCTGAAAATCTTTTTGATGAAAATAGTGTACCAAAGCATGATCACAAAGGGTCTTCTAAAACTTATGTGGATGAAATACAATGCCTTATTGAAAAGACCTCTGCAGTTGATCTTGATGGTTCATCACTTGATGTTACTTGATTCGCAATTTTCTGCGCCTAGCTCAAAGGCGTTAAAGAAAAGCACTCTTGGGAGATAACCCAATGTTTTTATTTTCAGTACTTTTTCTTTTATTTGAGTCTTGGAAGTCATTACTACTGTAATGACCGCTCCTTATCTTGTTTATTTCGTTTTTGTGCCAAGAGAAGCCTCTAATTCGAGTGAGGTAAAGATTTGGGGATGTTGCTGTCCTGAAACTGTTTTCGGTGCTGCACCGTAAAAATTAGTATAAATTCTCTGTATATCTTTTGGACCTGCGATTTCTTGTGCATATGCCCCAGGTTATATCCAAACTTTTGTTAGTTGAACACTTTTTTATTTGAGCAACTAAAAACCCCTCAAAAATTCGACCTTTGTCAGCTGTTCAGTTTTGACAGATTTCTGCCAATATTTGTGTTTGCCACTTTATCGCTTTCTTTTGAGTTCTTTTGATCACGGAACTTTTGGGGAAGTTGCTACAGTAGTATTTACTATATATGTGGTGGTTTTGAGTTGAAACCTGAAGCAAAAAGAGGTTGATTATATGTTATGCTTGCACTAATGTTGCTAATAGAATTATGTTTAGTTTTGTATGAAGGAAGTTTTCAAGTGTAGGGATTGGAGAATGATGAGATGAGTTGAAGAATGGACAAAAGCTCAAGCTTGGGGATGCCCATGCATCACCCCAAGAAATATCCAAGAAGTACAAGCGTCAAAGCTTGGGGATGCCCCCGAGGCACCCCTTCTTCATCGGCAAAAATCAGGTCACCTTTCAAGACGCTATATTTTTATTGCTTCATGCACTATGTGTTTTTCTTGGAGTGTCAGTTGTTTTAGTTTTCTTAGTTAGTATAGTTTGTTTATTTGCTGCAATAAATGGTTGGACCCCAACAAATTTCTTTTGGAGAAGTTGCCTTGCTTTTCATTTGCCAAGAACGCTCTAGTTTTCACTCTTATTAAAAATCGGGTGTTCTTCTTTTTTCTACTACTGCTTTTGGTTTTTCTTTTCGCCTTGATTTGCGTTCAGACCTTGTCATATCTTTTCATCAAGGTGGATTTTTGCCTCTGATATTTATTGGTTTTCATCAAAAGAGGTGTCTTTAAAAAATTTCAAATGGTGTTGGAAAAGAGAAAAAGCTTTGTGCAAAATAGTGGTACAAGAAGGAGCTTGTGTAGACTGCGGCTTAGGCTTTTTCATGTCATGCTTGATGTCTTTTTGATAGTATGCTTAGTGGTTTTGCTGTAGCATGACTTGTCTCAAATAACTGAGATTGCTTAATGAGCCTTTGAAAAAATCATGCGTTGTTTTTATTGTATGGAAGCATTATTTTGGTTTTCTCCTTGATGCTTTATTTGGGTTGACTTGGCGCATGCTCACACATGTTAGACTCTTACAAAGTCACCAATAGCCTTCATGATCATTTAGTTTTTGACTTTTTATGCCATCTTATGCTTCTTTTAATGTCGCTTTGTCGCTTTGCATGATTATGGCCATTATTGCTCTCTTAGTTGGTCGCTCCCAGTCTTTTGCTAGCCCTCGCCTTGTACTGAGTATGAGCTCTACTCGTGCATCCAACTCCTAAAAGCCAAAGTTTTCCAAAGTGTCCACCATACATACCTACTAGCAATTTGCTATTCCAAGTAAATTTGACTTGCTTTTATTTTCTCTTCAAATTAAACTCTTACCAGTGTTATGCGAAATCCGGTCAGTAAAGCTCTCACGAACCGGAAGGCACACTTTACTTTTTCCTGTTCTTAAAAATTTGACATTGTGGTCTTTTATGTTGAGTTGTTATGCTTGCAAGTTGTAAGTTCGATTCTAGCCCAGCCATGCTGTCATGGGGCAAGCTTTCAACATTGCACTTCTTATTTGAGTTGATATCGTGATCTTTTGTTTATGGATGCCCGCGGTGTGAAATGAATTGGGAATCTTGTGGGGATCATGGAGTTTGTATATGTGTTAGGGAAACACCGGGCCGCTAATCTAAGCCATGCATAATTCATGGTGGAAATTTGCAGCATACCCATGGTGAACATTCGACGACGCATCTCACAATAAAAAGCTAAACAAAAGGCAAATAAAAGAGATGTCGAGGTGTTCATTGTCTGCTTGTCCTGTCATTTTGGTGTGGGCTTGTTCCATGTCATCGGGCACGGAGGTACCCCATTGGCGGTTCTCAATGATATGCATATACTTACAATGACAAGAGCCTTTCTTGGGACTCTAAGTAAAGTAGCATGAGGTTTGGGTACTCGTATTCACGGGACACGAGGTTTTCAACTTATGATTTGTCAAGCATATGCATCCTAATTGTTCTCGCATTAACTTTAACCATTCAAGATGCTTATGATGGGGGCAATGAGAGCTCAAAGCCGGTAAGTACCATAATTTTTGAAGGTTATAAAACTTGCAATCACTGCTTCCCTCTGCGAAGGGCCTTTCTTTTACTTTTATGTTGAGTCACCACCTTCTTTCTTTATGCACCATTAAGAGAGCATAGTTGTCATTCTTAGTGTGATATGCATTGTCCCAAAGTTCATTGATTGATTCATATTGTTGGTTTCACTTGTTCTCAAATTATTTGTATCTAGTCGCCCTCTTAAACTTGAAGGTGTCCTATGCATTTATGTTTTGCTCTCTTTGAAGGACAAGCTGAAAACCATTTGTATGTTTTTCCTTATGAATTGAACACACATTTGACTTTCATTGTTTCATTTTCATGATCTTTTGTTTGTGTTCATTTGCATGTTTACAACATGGTTGCTAGGTTCTTATTGTCAAGATTATATCTTCATGCTCATGTTTTAAGTTCTTATGATCCCAGCTCACAAATGCTTACATATATGATCAAGATTGTGTAGGTGCATGTCACCTCAAAAATTATTCTTTTGTTATCACTTACCTACTCGAGGATGAGCAGGAGTTAAGCTTGGGGATGCTTGATACGTCTCCAACGTATCTATAATTTTTGATGCTCCATGCTTGTTTTTACACCATTTGCCTATTGTTTCGTTACACTTCGTGGCACTTTTATGCATTTTCCGGAACTAACCTATTAACGAGTTGCCACAGTGACAGTTCCCTGTTTTCTGCTGTTTTTGTGTTTCAGAAGTGATACACAGGAAATATTCTCGGAATTGGACGAAACAAGTTCCTGAAGTCTTATTTTACCCGGAAGCTTCCAGAGATCCGAAGAAGAGTAGGAGGGGGGCCACCAGGGCCCCACACGCCAGGCTGGTGTGGCCAGGGGCCTGGCCGCGCCGCCATGGTGTGAGGGGGCCTGGCCCCTCCTCTGACATTGCCCCTTCGCCTATAAAGACCCCCCAACGGAAAAAACCTAAGTACCCGATCACTTTTCCAGAACACATCGCAATATGCCGCCGCCGTCGACCCAAAGATCGGGAGGGTCGGGAATCGCCACCGGAGGTCTTCTTCATCGCCATGCTTGCCTCTGGAGCGATGAGTGAGTAGTCTACCTTGGACTATGGGTCCATAGCAGTAGCTAGATGGTTGTCTTCTCCACCATGTGCTTCATGTTTAGATCTCATGAGCTGCCCTACATGATTGAGATCACCGTTATGTAATTCTACATGTTTGGTTTGTTGGGATCCGATGAATATTGGTGTTTATGATTAAGTTGCTGTACTGAATATTATCTTTTGTTATCTCTATGTTGTTTATGATCTTGCATGCTCTCCGTTGTTAGTAGCTATCTTGGCCGAGTAGTTGCTAGTGACTCCAAGAGGGAGTATTTATGCTCGATAGTGGGTTCATGCCTCTATTTAACCTGGGGGAGTGACAGAAACCTCTAAGGTTGTAGATGTGCTATTGCTACTAGGGATAAAACAACATCCATATGCTCAAGGGCATATGCTTTGTTTACATTACACACTTTGCTTAATGCAATTATCTATTGTTCGCAACTTAATACTTGTGGAGTTCTCGGATTGATTCACCACAAGTGGATTATTAGTCATAGATGCAGTTGGATGGCGGTCTATGTATTTTGTTTTAATGCCCAGAGTAAATCTCATAGTGATCTTCTTGACATATCACGTTTATCTTTATTCTATCAATTGCCCAACTGTAATTTGTTTACCCAGCATGTGTTATTTATCTTATGGAGAGACACCACTAGTGAACTGTGGATCCCAGTCCTATTTCCATCATATTGCTATCACCTGTTTACTTTACTCGCACTGTTTACTTTACTCGCATACTCTATTGTTTTCCACTCTATACGCTCATAACCTTTGTTTCAAGCAAACCGGTGAGATTGACAACCTCATCGCAAGTTGGGAACGAAGTACTTGGTTGTGTTGTGTACAGGTTCCGCGTTGCAGTTAGCAAGCAAAGCTTGGACGAGGCGCCATATATAAATTGTCCTGAGCTGTCGCAAGCTAGCAAGCATCACCTTCAGTCGTTTGTCTCTCCTCTCCAAGAACGATAAACCTTGGTTTCTTAACTAAGGGAAAACTAGCTGCTATACTCATCACACCTTCCTCTTGGGGTTCCCAACGGGCTGGTTATTCACCACGCACAAGGACCGTCTGCTACACGCCAGCACCTTTCTATTTGAATTGTTGTGGATGAGGAAGAAAAGGACCTTACAATGGTGGTGGTTAGAAGATGTCATGGAAATGATAGTGTTGCATGGTTTGCATCGTGATAGCCATGTTGTAGCGTGTTTCTTCTACTTCTCTTTGACGAGGGAGTTTCTAAGCGCAAACCAGAGACTAATAAATGCATCTATCAGTTGCTAATAAATATGGATTATGCCTTCATTTATTTTTTCAACAATTTTCTAGTCCTTGTACCATTCTTTTCTTATTAGTTTATATATATGTTATGTTTATCAACAACTATAGAATGAAGCTTCAAATCACAAGGCAGGGATTCCCCTACGGTGAAGTTGTTAACAAAACTATAGAATGAAGCATGCATTTTTCTTCAAATGGATCCTATATGAGCAAAATTGAGAAATAAAATATATTTTCAATTGGCCACTATTTTAAAACATTTCTAAACATTATAAGATCTCAGTAAGACTATCAAATTGTATTTGGATATTTCCAACTGAGTAAGAATTTTCTCATTTAGCGAAGTAGAAGTACTCCCATCAGCTAAACATCCATTCAGTGTGTCATGTATATTGTTGTAGTTGATTGATTTTAATAGAATTTAGTGCAGCTTGTTACTTTGCTTGGACTCACAAATATGTTGGATAGTTAATTTATTTATAAGTATTTCTTTAAATGTTCTTTTTGTGAATAGAAAGTGCGAGAATGGAGTGGACTAGAAAAGAAAGATGGCACGCTTCAGTGCGATACTAAAAGAGGAGGCATGAGATGAAAATTGAGTCCGCTCGTGCAATAAGATGAAAAGTACACTTCCGTAGCAATGCACGGGCATTCCGCTAGTGGCGTGTAGGGAGGCCCTATGTCTTGCTTAGACATGGGAGTTCGGAGAGTGGAAGTCAGCTTGGACTGCAATGGGGTGATCGAAACAATAACATAAGGAACATGGAGTAGCTATAGCTTTGTGATTCAAGAAATTTGATCTATGGTGCCTTCTTTTGATTCTGTAGTTTTTAAACATGATAGGAGAGAGCAATGTAGATGCTCATAACCTGGCCAAGTATGCTTCTAGCTTGGATCTAGGTAGATATTTTTGGCTGGATATGCCACCTGATACCCACTTTGTAATGATGTAGATTGAAGTTTAATAAAGCAACATGCAGATGAAAAACAAGATTTTCCTTAAGACAAACGAAATACCTATTCTCACTATTATGCATAGATGATTAATCTCTTCTTGTGGGTTGCTCTTAAAGCCGTACGATAAATTCACTAGCCATGTCTATTTTACTCATGGAAAATAAACCGAGAGGAACAAACATCATGCTACACCAGACATAGAGAGCGGAACAATGTTGGTTATAACATTCCTCACAAGGAAAATATAGGCATGTCATAACCAAAATGTATATTTTTAATCACCACTTACCAAGAAAAGCAGGATATTATGGATTTCATATGCGCCAACAAAGCATAAATTGAGGTACTAATCCAAACAAATGTTGTTGGAGTTACTTCACATGTCAAACCATAATAAACATACATACACATAAAAGAAGGAAGACGACACACTTCTTCTTGTCACCATAATGATGAACGATATACTTAACACCCTCTGCACATGAACTATCAAGGGCATGACACAACATAGAAACTGTAACCAACATGCTCTTCCATTGCACATCCTCAAAGCAAATTTGTGTCAGAATTGACACTTGGTTTGAAATGCTAAACTTTTCCAATGGCAAGGCTCACCTTTGGATACTGATCAATATGACTCTGCCTCACAAAACAACCAAGTGCAATAGTTTTCAACACATACCATGAAAACCGGCCTTTTTAAGGCACACGGAGACCTATGCTATGCATTAGTTTATAGTTGAAATCATATCCAGGTGCTTCCCATGGTATCTTTAGACCCCACACATTCATAAAAGTGAGGGGACATAAGTGACTGACTCCTTATGGATAACAATCCAATCGAGAAGAGGAAACTGGCAGGACCATGCCTGGAGCGGTTATCAAAAGGATTAAGGTGGGCAAACCTTGGCTCATTGCTGGTGCAAAGCATTTCACCCAATTGGTGCCTAAGGTTTCCCTTGTTTGCATGTAATCTTTTTGTATTTTTTCCCATTTGGCATGGGTCTTGTTTACACCTTGATAAATGAAATATAAAGGCAAAACTCTGTTTACCTATTTAAAAAAACTAAATAGTGAAACTATTAACTAAACGTTCTTCAACTCCAAGAGTAAACTTCAAGTGGATTTCGACATCACCAACTCAAGATCCAAAGGTTGAACAACACAGTTTCAAGTTTCTAGCAAAAATGTAGTGAATCGGTCGGACCTGGGAGTGTTCAAGGTCTCTGCTTGGGCGCGAGACGTCGATGCCATCCCACCGACAAGGATGTTGTGGGTCCCTGAGCCAGCGAACGCCCCCCAATGGGCCTCAGCCGGTGCGCCGGATTCGGGACCTCGGCATGCGGAGTACAGGTTGTTGATCCACATCGTCAGAGTCGAGGAATTCATGGCTATCAAGAGCCCGCCGGAGAGTGGTCAGACCAGGCGCCCAAGCCAGGGTCGCAGGGACGGCGACGGGGATGGCTTCTGGACTTCGCGCAATCTCCCATGGAGTTTTGGCAGGCCTCAGCAGCGCGGTGGCGGCGCGCATGGCGGCGGCGGTGGCGTGATATGTCTCAAACATATCTATAATTTTTGATGCTCCATGATTGTTTATGCACCATTTGCTTTGTGTTTTGTTACACTTTGTGGCATTTTTATGCAGTTTCCGGAACTAACCTATTAACGAGATGCCATAGTGTCAGTTCCCTATTTTCTGCTGTTTTTGTGTTTCAGAAAAGTTACACAGGAAATATTCTCAGAATTGGACGAAACAAAAGCCAAAGTTCCTATTGTTCCCGACATGAGACGGAGTCCAAAGCAGAGACGGAGGGGGGCCAGAGGGTGGCCACACCCCCCATGGCATGGGCCACCCCCAGGCCGCGCCGGAGCATGGTGTGGGCCCCTGGTCCACCTCCTGACATCGCCCTTCCGCCTATATATTCTCCTCGACGAGAAAACCCTAAGCACCCAATCAATTTTCCAGAAAACATACTGCAAGCCGCCACCATCATCGATGCGAGATCAGGAGGGTCCAGAAGCTCTTCCCGGCACCCTGCCGGAGAGGGGAATCACCACCGGAGGCCTTCTTCATCACCATGCCTGCCTTCGGAGTGATGTGTGAGTAGTCTACCTTGGACTACGGGTCCATAGCAGTAGCTAGATGGATGTCTTCTCCTCCATGTGCTTCATGTTTAGATCTTGTGAGCTGCCTATCATGATCAAGATCATCGTTATGTAATTCTACATGTTGTGTTTGTTGGGATCCGATGAATATTGAGTACTATGTCAAGTTGATTTGTGATTTATCATCTCTATGTTGTTTATGATCTTGCATGCTCTCCGTTGCTAGTAGATATTTTGGCCGACTAGATGCTAGTGACTCCAAGAGGGAGTATTTATGCTCAGTAGTGGGTTCATGCCTCTGGTAACTTGGGGGAGTGACAACAACCTCTAAAGTTGTAGATGTGATGCTGCTACTAGGGAGAAAACAACAATCTTGTGTCCAAGGACATTCGTATTGTTTACTTTACACACTTTGCTTAAGGCGATAATCAGTTGCTTGCAACTTAATACCCAACGGTTGTTCGGATGATATCCGGCGGGTGGATTATTAGTCATAGATGCAGTTGGAGTATGGTCTATGTATTATGTTGTAATGCCCAAGTGAATCTCATAGTGATCCTCATGACATGTACATGCATTGTTTGCATTCTTAATTCTGTCAATTGCCCAACTGTAATTTGTTTACCCAGCATGTTATTTATCTTTATGGAGAGACACCTCTATTGAACTGTGGATCCCGATCCATTCTTTTATATTCATATTACTGTTTACTTTTACAAGCATTATTTACTTTCTTGCAAACAACTATCTTTTACCACGTGATACGTTTAATCCTTTGTATACAACAAACCGGTGAGATTGACAACCTCACTGCAAGTTGGGACAAAGTACTTTGGTTGTGTTGTGTACAGGTTCCACGTTGCTGCTGGTGCAAAGCTATGCCCCAGATAAGGCGCCACATATAAATTGTCTAGAGATGTCGCCAAGCCAGCTAGCATCAACCTTCGGAAGTTGGTTCTTTCTCCTACTGGTTTGATAAACCTTGGTTTCATACTGAGGGAAGACTTGCTACTATGCTCATCATACCTTCCTCTTGGGGTTCCCAATTGGGTGCCTACCACGCACCATTAAGCAATTTTTCTGCCGCCGTTGCCAGGGAGAAAGAGGATTTCTGCAAGGGGAGTCTCTCGCTTCCAATCTTTTTTACAATGTTATTGTTTTGCTTATTTTCTTTACTTTATTTTTGTTTGCATCTTTTTATCAAAAATACAAAAAAATAGTTCCTTTATAGTTGCTATTTTTGCTTGTCTGCTTTTAGTCTTGCTAGAATGGGTACTCCTGAGAACACCAAGTTGTGTGATTTTACTAGCACCATCAACAATGATTTTATCTGCACTCCTATTACGCCACCTGCTCCTGAGGCAATTTTTTATGAGATTAAACCTGCTTTGTTGAATCTTGTGATGAAAGAGCAATTTTTTGGTGCTAGTACTGATGATGCTGCAGCTCATCTCAACAATTTTGCTGAGCTATGTGAGATTCATAAGTATAAGGATGTAGATGGTGATATTATTAAGCTTAAGTTGTTTCCTTTCTCTTTAAGAGGAAGAGCTAAGGATTGGTTGTTATCTTTGCCTAGAAATAGTATTGATTCTTGGGTTAAGTGTAAGGATGCTTTTATTGGAAAACATTATCCTGCTGCTAAGATTATAACTTTGAGAAGTGATATTATGAAGTTTAGACAGTTTGATAATCAACATGTTGCTCAAGCTTGGGAAAGAATGAAATCTTTGATAAAGAATTGTCCCACTCATGGACTGACTACTTGGATGATTATCCAAACCTTTTATGCAGGACTAAATTTTTCTTCAAGAAATCTCTTAGATTCAGCTGCTGGAGGTACCTTTATGTCCATCACCTTGGGCGCCACAACGAAGCTTCTTGATAATATGATGGTAAATTATTCTGAGTGGCACACCGAGAGAGCTCCACAAGGTAAGAAGGTAAATTATGTTAAAGAAACCTCTTCCTTGAGTGATAAGATTGATACCATTATGGCTATGCTTGCTAATGATAGAGCTCATGTTGATCCTAATAATGTTCCTTTGGCCTCTTTGGTTGCTCAAGAAGAGCATGTTGATGTGAACTTCATTAGAAATAATAATTTCAAAAACAGTGCTTATAGGAACAATTTTGCTAGCAACAATTACAGGCCGTATCCTTCTACCAATGGTAATGGTTATGGAAACTCTTATGGTAATTCCTCCAACAAACGCTAGGGGCGCGCCCTCTGATCTTGAAGTCATGCTCAAGGACTTCATTAGTAAACAAACTGCTTTTAATAAGTCTATTGAGGAAAAGTTGGGTAAAATTAATGTTCTTGCTTCTAAAGTTGATAGCCTTGCTCTTGATGTTGAACTACTGAAACTAAAAGTTTTTCCTCATGATGTGAAAGAAAGTAAGACTTTGAATGCCATTCAGGTTAGAATTGATGATAATGTTAGGATGTTAGCAGAATTGCATGCTAGGTGGGAAAGAGAAGATGAGATGGCTAGAAATATGAAGGTTTGTACTATTACCACCACTAGTGATGTTGTTTCAAATTCTAGCACACCTCCTACTTTGATTGGTGTAGATAAAACTCCTACTCCTTGTGCAAAAAAACCTAAAACTACAAAAACTTTTTCTACTAAAAGTGCAGAATTTTTTTGGAGTATGGGAGACGATAGCTCTACTACCTTTAATGATTTTGATGTTGATGGTTGTAATATCTCTTAAGTAATTTTTTTTCTTGCAAAAGCTTGCTTTAAGCCCTAATGCTAGTTCTATGAATGTTGCTTTTACAAAGCATATTACGAATGCTCTCATGCAAATTAGGGAGGATAAGTTGAAACAAAAAGTTTCCATTACCAAAAAGTTTCCATTACCAAAAAGTTTGAAGATGGTTGGGAGCCCATCATTGAGATGAATGTGAATGATTTTGATTGCAATGCTTTATGTGATCTTGGTGCAAGTATTTCTATTATGCCTAGAAAAATTTATGATATGCTTGGTTTACCATCGCTTGAAAATTCTTATTGTGATGTTCCCCTTGCTAATGTTGCTAAGAAGAAACCTTTGGGAAGGATTAATGATGTTCTTATTATGGTTAACAATAACCTTGTTCCCGTTGATTTCCTTGTTTGGATGTTGAATGCAATGCTTCTTGTCCTATTATTTTGGGAAGACCTTTTCATAGAACTGTTGGTGCCATTATTGATATGAAGGAAGGCACCATTAAATATCAATTCCCACTCAAGAAAGGTATGGAACACTTCTCTAGAAAGAGAAAGAAATTACTTTTTGACTATATCCTTAGAGCAAATTATGAACTTGATGCTTCATCGCTTGAAATTACTTGATTTCCACTTTCTGCGCCTAGCTCAAAGGCGTTAAAGAAAAGCACTCTTGGGAGATAACCCAATGTTTTCTTTTCAGTACTTTTTCTTTTTGTTGAGTCTTGGAAGTCATTACTATTGTAATGACCTCTCCTTATCATTTTTATTTCGTTTTGGTGCCAAGAAGAACCTCTAATTGGAGGAAGGTAGGATTTGGGGAAGTTGTTGTTGTCCTGAAACAGATTTCTGTGTTGTACCATAAAAATTCACAGAACGTCTTTTTGATCTGCGATTTCTTGTGCACATGTCCCAGTTTGTTGCCTAACTTTCATTAGTTTTGCACTTTTCAATTTGAGCAACAGAAGATTTTCAAAAAAAAATCGATCTTTACCAGCTGTTCTGTTTTGACAGATTTCTGCCACTATTTGTGTTTGCCTCTTGATCGCTTTCTTTTTGAGTTCTTTTGATCACGGAACTTTTCAGGAAGTTGCTACAGTAGCTTATGCTTTAATGGGTGCTTTACTTGAGTTGAAACTGAACCAAAAAAGTAGATTTACTATCATGCTTACAGTAATGTTGCTAATAAGAATTGTGTGAAGTTTTGTATGAAGGAAGTTTTCAAGTGTAAGGAAAGGAGAATGATGAGATGAGATGAAGTATGGACAAAAGCTCAAGCTTGGGGATACCCATGTCACCCCAAGAAATATCCAAGAAGTACAAGCGTCAAATCTTGGGGATGTCCCGAGGCACCCCTTCTTCATGGGCAAATATCAGGTCATCTTTCAAGACACTATATTTTTATTGCTTCGTATTCTATGTGTTTTTCCTGGAGCGTCTTTACTTTCGCTTTCAGTTTTCTTTTGTTTTGTTTGCTGAAATAAATGGTTGGACCCCAACATATTTCTTTTGGAGAAGATGCACTCCGTTTTTTATTGCCAAGAACACTCTAGTTTTCACTCTTTTCATTCAACGAGTGTTCTCTTTTTCTAGTACTGTGTTTAGCTTTCGTTTTTCGCCTTGATTTTTGTTCAGAACTTGTTATTTCTTTGTATCAAGATGTATTTAGACCTCTGGTCTATGTTGCTTTTCATCTCTAAGAGTTGATTCAAAAAGGTTGATTGGTGTTGGAAAAGAGAAAAAAAGTTTCATGCCTATAGTGGTACAAATAGGAGCTTGTTTAGACTGTGACTTAGACTTTTGCATGCCATGCTTGATGTTATTTTTATAATATGCATAGTAGTTTTTGCTGTAGCATGACTTATCTCAAATGACTGAGATTGCTTAATGTGCCTTTGAAAGAATCATGCATTGTTTTTATGATATGGGAGCATATTATTGTGGTTTTCTCCTTTAATGCTTTATTTGGGTTGACTTGGCGCATGCTTACACCATGTTTGACTTTAACAAGTCGCCTCAAGCCTCTATGATCATTTGGTTTTTGACTTGTGATACCACTTTATGCTGTGGTTAATAACATTTTGTCGCTATGCATGATTATGGCCATTATTGCTCTCTTAGTTGGTCGCTCCCAGTCTTTTGCTAGCCTTCATCTGTACTGAGAGGGAATACTTCTCGTGCATCCAACTACCAAAAACCAAGTTTATTCCAAAGAGTCCACTATATATTCCTATGCATGGTATTTGCAAGCCATTCCAAGTAAATTTTCATGTGCTACCTTTCAGAAAACCTTTAAAATACTTCTCATTTTGTGACACTGTTTTCAGCTCATGGGGACATAGTGGTCGGATTTACTATCTTCCATATTGTTATATTTCAAAAAAAGAAAAAAAGGAAAAAAGAAAAAAAGGCACTCCTCCATGGTATGTGAAACTTGGTGGGCACCCGATGGAATCGGTTAGCCATGGTTTGTGAAAGGAAAAGTGGGGAGGAGTGCCAAGCTTTATAAAAGAGCACACATGTGCCAATCTTTCTCAAAACTTGCTTAGTATGGAAAATATTAAGAACCCCATTGCCAGTCGTTGACAAGAACAACCACCTCTCAAAACAAATTTTTTATCTCTGTTTTACAAATGAAAAGCTCTAGCACATGTTTAATCCCTGCTTCCCTCTGTGAAGGGCTATTCTTTTACTTTTATGTTGAGTCTTCACCTTCTACCTTTATGCACCATCTAAGAGAGCATAGTTGTCATTCTGAGTATAATGTGCATAGTCCCAAAATTTATTATTGATTGATTCATGATTATGGTTTTGCTTGTTTTTAAATTATTTGTATCTAGTCACCCTCTTAAACTTGAAGGTGTCCTATGCATTTATGTTTTGCTGCTCCATGAAGGACAAGCTGAATATCACTTTGCTATGTTTTTCTATATTCTTGAAACACACACTTGACTTTCAATGCATAATTACTCATGATCTTTTGTTTGTGTTACTTTTCATGTTATAACATGGTTGCTAAGTTTTATTGTCAAGATTATATCTTTTATGCCCATGTTTAGAGTACTTTGATCTCAGCACTCAATGCTTTACATCATTTGATCAAGATTGTGTTGGTGCATGTCACCTCAAAAATTATTGTTTTGTTATCACTTACCTACTCGAGGACGAGCAGGAGTTAAGCTTGGGATGCTTGATACGTCTCAAACGTATCTATAATTTTTGATGCTCAATGCTTGTTTATGCACCATTTGCTTTGTGTTTTGTTACACTTCGTGGCATTTTTATGCATTTTCCGGAACTAACCTATTAACGAGAGGCCACAGTGCCAGTTCCCTATTTTCTGCTATTTTTGTGTTTCAGAAAAGTTACATAGGAAATATTCTCGGAATTGTACGAAACAAAAGCCAAAGTTCCTAATTTTCCCGACACGAGACGGAGTCCAAAGCAGAGATGGAGGGGGGCTAGAGGGCGGCCACTCCCCCATGGCGCGGGCCACCCCCAGGCCACGCAGGGGCATGGTGTGGGCCCCTGGTCCACCTCCTGACATCGCCCTTCTGCCTATATATTCTCCTCTACGAGAAAACCCTAAGCACCCGATCAATTTTCCAGAAAACATACTGCAAGATGCCGCCATCGTCGACGCGAGATCGGGAGGGTCCAGAAGCTCTTCCCGGCACCCTGCCGGAGAGGGGAATCACCACCGGAGGCCTTCTTCATTACCATGCCTGCCTCCGGAGTGATGTGTGAGTAGTATACCTTGGACTACAGATCCATATCAGTAGCTAGATGGATGTCTTCTCCTCCATGTGCTTCATGTTTAGATTTTGTGAGCTGCCTATCATGATCAAGATCATCGTTATGTAATTCTACATGTTGTGTTTATTGGGATCCGATGAATATTGAGTACTATGTCAAGTTGATTTGTGATTTATCATCTCTATGTTGTTTATGATCTTGCATGCTCTCCGTTGCTAGTAGATATCTTGGCCGAGTAGATGCTAGTGACTCCAAGAGGGAGTATTTATGCTCGATAGTGGGTTCATGCCTCTGGTAACTTGGGGGAGTGACAACAACCTCTAAAGTTGTAGATGTGCTGTTGCTACTAGGGCAAAAACAACAAGCTTGTGTCCAAGGACATTCGTATTGTTTACTTTACACACTTTGCTTCAGGCGATAATCTATTGCTTGCAACTTAATACCCAATGGTTGTTCGGATGATATCCGGCAGGTGAATTATTAGTTATTGATGCAGTTGGATTACGGTCTATGTATTATGTTGTAATGCCCAAGTGAATCTCATAGTGATCCTCATGACATGTACATGCATTGTTTGCATTCTTTATTTTGTCAATTGCCCAACTATAATTTGTTTACCCAGCATGTTATTTATGTTTATGGAGAGACACCTCTAGTGAACTGTGGACCCCGGTCCATTCTTTTATATTCATATTACCGTTTACTTTTACAAGCATTATTTACTTTCTCGCAAACAACTATCTCTTACCACACGATACGTTTAATCCTTTGTTTACAGCAAACCGGTGAGATTGACAACCTCACTACAAGTTGGGACAAAGTACTTTGGTTGTGTTGTGTGCAGGTTCTACGTTGCTGCTGGTGCAAAGCTACGCCCCAGATAAGGCGCCACATATAAATTGTCTAGAGCTGTCGCCAAGCCAGCTAGCATCAACCTTCGGAAGTTGGTTCTTTCTAATACTGGTTCGATAAACCTTGGTTTCATACTGAGGGAAGACTTGCTGTTTTGCTCATCATACCTTCCTCTTGGGGCTCCCAACTGGGTGCCTACCACACACCATCATGGCGCCGCGCATGGCGGCGGCGGTGGCGGTGGCTCTCGGTAGCTTGAACACGGCCCCGCTGGGGCCACCTGGCAGGCTAGGACACCATTGGATTGGAGGTTGCCCAGGATCAACGGCCCTATTCGTGTGCCGATCGCAAGCAGGCTGGAGATGCGTCTGGTGGTTTCGGTGGGCATAGCTGGCCCTACCTTGACCACTTCTTGTCAGGGTCTTCCTGCTACTGAGACAGCTTTAGGAGTACCGCCTCCCATGGCACCTATCGCTGTCCAGGATAAGGACATATCCTTGGACAAGGGGGAAGAAAGAGTTGGTCCTAATGGACCAACTGTCACAGAACCATTGGTGCATTTGAACCCAGCAACGGGTGCGATGCCGGAATCAACTTTAGATTCGGTACCATGGGAAAAGGTGCATGCAACCTCGGTGGGTGCGAAAGCAGGCTTGGATTCTTCTGCAGACAAACTGGAAGAGGGTGAGATAAGCTGTTCTGGTACCAAGAGGGACACGGCCACAGATTCAGACAAGGAGGACAACTTCTTTGATTCGCTAGAAGCATCTGGGGATCCCGAGGTGGATCAGGGTGGTCCACATCAGGCCACAGGGGACAACTTTCTGTTCTCCCTCCCGGATGAGGACGAAGGAGATGCATGCCACGTGGCTCCGCATCATGCGGCGAAGATGCTGCAGTCCATAAGCGAGCAGTTTTTGACCTCTGACGCTGGCTCCCAGGAAGTACCTGCCTCGGAGGAAATTCAGAGTCAATTGCTCGGTCTTGATTCTGTGTCTGCTGGTAATCTGGAGGCTGTCACGACCCCTGCTCGTGTTGATACTCAGGAGGAGGAAGCATTAGCCAGGATCAAGCTGTTCTGCACCAAGGTGATTGCCACTCTGGCACCGCCTCTGCTGAAGGAGGTTGAATCTTCAAGGATGCATGAGGACGCCACCCCTCGAAGGGTCACTCGCAGCTCGGGCGCCAGGCCATCGACGAGCAAGCCCCTCACACGTGCTTCGGCTGCAGAGAATGTGCTCCTTAAAGCTCTTGGCATCACGCCAAGCGAGCTGGAAGTTGACGAGAAGGCGCTGAGCGAGTTCTGGAGTCTGTTCAACACACCCTTGCAAGACCAACACCTGAGGGTGATTGTAGTAATCTTTGGCAAGGTGGTGTCGCAGGAGGTTCTGGGAGGTGGATCGAGTCAGGGGGCAGTTAGCGTGCACTAGCATGCACTGCTGGGGTGTGGTGTCCAAGTTTGTCGATGGATATTAACCTGCAGGTGCTAAATTGGAATCCGCGTGGCCTCAATGATAGGGCTAAGAGAAACACAGTTAGGGAGTTCGTAGACTTGATTAATGTTAATCTAGGAAACGTGGCTGAATGTAATCGATCACTTTGTGGTTTTGCAATGTTTGGGTCCATCGTTTGATGGATTCTCTTATTTGCCGGCGGTTGAAACAAGAGGGGGTATCTTGCTTGCTTGGGATGCTTCGGTGCTCGAGGTGACTAATATCGTATATGATACTTTCTCTCTGATAGGGAATGTTAGAACTCGAGATCATAATGACTGGTGGATCATAGTTGTTTATGGGCCACAGGCCACGGAAGACAAGATCCAATTCTTGCAGGAGCTGGTTGAGCGCAGATCTCTTTGTCCCGGGCCTTGGCTTTTGCTGGGCGACTTCAACATGATTTTGTGAGCCTCAGGGAAGAGCAACGAGAACTTGGATAGGCCCACGATGAATCGCTTCAAGAACTTCATCATCAACTTAGAACTGAAGGAGCTTTATATGCATGGCAATTTTTTTTACTTGGAGTAGTGAGAGGTTAATTCCAACCTTGACTAGGATCGACAGAGCTCTGGTTTCGATTGATTGGGATATTAACAACCCAGACAATATCTTGCAAGCCCTTTCGTCCAATGTTTCAGATCATGCACCCCTTCACCTCTCTCTTAGTGTGAGTTTCAGACCTAAACACCGTTTCAGGTTTGAATTATTTTGGGCCAAGCTAGAGGGGTTTGAGGATGCAGTTAAAGATGCTTGGAAGTGTGATGAGAACTTGGTGGACCCGTTCTAACGTCTAGATGCTTTGTTCAGAAACACGGCTAGGCTTGGGGTCAAAGGAGGGTTGGCAACGTCAAGATACAGATGGCCATCGCCAATCTAGTCATTTTTAGATTGGATGCATCGGAGGATAGGAGGTAGTTGTCAGGTGGGGAAGCTTGGTTACGGAAATCCCTGAAGCTTTCGTTGCTCGGTCTCGCTTCATTGGAAAGAACCATTGCAAGGCAGAGGTCTCGGATTCATTGGCTGCAAGAAGGGGACGCCAACACCAAACTTTTCCACGTAGTGGCTAATGGCCGTCGTATCAGGAACTTCATCCCGGCTGTGCAAGTGGGAGAGGAGATCATTACTGACCAGGAAAGGAAACTGCAAGCGTTCTCAGACACGTATCAGAATTTGCTGGGCTCGGTTCAGATTAGACAGTTTAGTCTGAACCTAGATTATCTGCAATTGCCGGTGACAAACTTAAGTGATCTGGAGGAAATCTTTACGAAAGAAGAAGTTTGGAAAGTGATCAGGGAGCTGCCGCTTGATCGGGACCCAGGGCCCGATGGATTTGTATGGTATTTTCTATCAGAAGGCTTGGCCAATTATTAAGCACGATATCATGGCGGCCATTCTGAAGCTGTTCGTGGGCGACGACAGGAGATTTGGGAAGCTGAACCAAGCGTTGCTTACTCTGATCCCTAAGAAATCGGATGCAATTTTGGTAGGCGACTATCGGCCGATCAGCCTAGTGCACAACTTCTCTAAGCTTTTTTTTCAAAATTGCTGGCGAACAGGCTCAAATTTAGACTTGGGGAGCTCGAACCAGTCTGCGTTCATTAGAGGATGTTGCCTGCATGACAATTTTATTCTTGTCAGGAAGTTGGCGAGGAAGATTAACACAAGGAGGCAGACAGGTGTGCTTATCAAACTTGATCTCACCCAGGCGTTCGATTCAATCTCTTGGTCATTCCTCTTTGAAGTTTTGAGGGGTTTGGGTTTTGGACATATTTTTCTGAAGTGGATTTCAATCATCCTCTCCTCTGCTTCTACTCGGATCACGGCGAATGGAGTTCCTGGGGATCGTATTAAACACATGAGAGGGTTAAGGCAGGGGGATCCAATCTTGCCCATGCTCTTCAACGGTGGGATGGAAGTCCTCACGAGATTGATTTCTAAGGCTGTCAGCAAACAGCTGCTGTCACCGCTTGTTAGTTGTTCTGCTCTTCAACGTCTATCAATTTACGCGGATGACGTGGTGCTTTTCTCTTGTCCAGCTACCCCGGATTTGGTGGCGATCCGTCAGATGTTGCACGTTTTTGGGCATGCGTCAGGGTTGCATGTTAATTATGGGAAATCTTCGGCGACAGTTATAATAGGCAATGATCTGGATGAGCAGAGAACGGCAAAAATCTTGGAGTGCCCCATGGAGAAATTTCCTCTCAAGTATCTAGGTTTGCAACTGGCAATCCGGCCGCTAACAAAAGCTCAATGGCAGCCGACATTAGACAAGATCATTGATT
The DNA here is from genome assembly GCA_007115705.1 of Dactylis glomerata. Lineage (NCBI taxonomy): Eukaryota > Viridiplantae > Streptophyta > Magnoliopsida > Poales > Poaceae > Dactylis > Dactylis glomerata. Next base: position 3,357,794 of record QXEO01000104.1, read on the forward strand.
TCTTGCCGTCTTGACAACGGGGCATGATTGCTCGGGATGGAAGACTGATTCTAATCAAGACAGTTGTGTCTACCAAACCGATACACCAGTTGATGGTGGCTGAAGCACCAGGTTGGATGCTGGATGAGGTGGAGAAGTGGGAAAGAGCCTTTTTCTGGGTAGGCAAGAATAAAGTTAATGGCGGGCAATGTTTGGTGGCTTGGGACTCGGTCTGCAAACCCTATGAGTTTGGAGGATTGGGAGTCAAGAATCTCCGTTTGCACGGTTTGGCTCTACGTGTTGGGTGGATTTGGCTGAGAAGAACTGACCTGGGGAGGCCTTGGCAGGGTCTGCCGGCCTGGAAGGACGACATGGCTGGTGCAGTGTTTGCTAGCTTGACAAAATCAAGGTGGGCAAAGGCGACAGAGTGCTCTTTTGGCAAGATCGTTGGCTAAATGGGGTCTGTGTGGAGGACATTGCGCCAGTGGTGTGGAATGCAGTCACTCTCAGGAGAAGAAGGAAGAGAACAGTGGAAGAAGCCTTGGCAAATGATAGATGGACCACTGATATTCTTGGGGAGTTGCCACCGGAATGTTTTCAGTAGTATGTTCAATTGAGCATTGCCATCTTGAATGTTGACCGAGATCCGGCTCAACAAGATCAATTCTCATAGCCTTGTGGGTGTTTTCTCCGCGAAGGCCACATATGACAGGTTATTTGAAGGAGGGGTGCGTTTTATGGAATTTGGCAACCATGTGCACCATACAATTGTAAATTTTTTCAGTGGCTAGCAGTGCATGATAGACTTTGGACTACAGAGAGAAGAGCAAGACATGGATTACAAGCAACGGCGAATGCGTGCTACTTCTGTTTGCAGCAGATCGACTCGGTGGATCATATTTTGCTTCAATGTAGCTACGCCAAGGAGGTTTGGTTCGTATCGATGTGGGACGCGAACCTTCCTGATGTCACACCTAACAATAACGATCAGATTGGAGAGTGGTGGCCGTTGTCCAGGCGGCGAGTGGAGAACAGACATCATAGGGCGTTTGATGCACGTGTGATGCTCATATGTTGGAGCCTTTGGAAACAAAGAAACGCGAGGGCCTTTGGCAATGTTGAGCAGCAGTGTTTGGCCATGGATCTTGTTAGCAGGATCAAGGAGGAGTTGGCTTTATGGAGCTTGGCTAGGATCACTATGTCAGGTGCTGGAGGGAGTATGATTAGGTTTAGAGAGTAGGCTTTGTTTTCTCTCGGGTGTGTAGCGACTTGAACCTTTGGGCTCACAGGTCGTTTCTTGTAATTATATATTGCTTCTTCTTCTATAAAACTTTGGTACGATTTATAGATGCAGGGGGTCCGGTTCGGCCCATTGGCCCGCTGGACCGGACCTCGATTTCGTTATCGAAAGGGTAAGGGATCGAACCGGAAAAATAAAGGGTCAACCTGGACCTTACCCTACTGTCCCGTGGATCGAACCGAACCTCCTATCTCCTAGTCGTCCTCGCCGATGCGCCGCCGCCTCTTCACAGCGACAAAGGCGACGCCTGCACGCCGAACTGACGCCGATGCGCCACCGCCGAAGCATGGAACAAGCCCTCCTGTCTTCTAGTCGTCCTCGCCACCGGAGCAGGTCCCGGCCGCGATTGCTTTGCTTGAAGGGCGCAGGACTGCCGTCACCATCGCGCCCTGTGCGCTGCCGCCCGTCCCACTGGTGCTCTATCTCCGGCGAATCGGGTGCCTCGTCATGGTGTTGCCCCAGCAGGAGAGGCGGGTTCTTTAGGTAGAAAGGAACGATATCCTGTCCCAGATGGCCTTCCCGATCCTGCTCGTGCTCTTGTCCCCTTCCGTGGCCGGCGGGGAGGAAGAGGACGGTGGCGCGCTGGGAGAGGGCGGCTGTGGCGGAGAAGCCCCGTGCGAGCTACTCCCTCCTCATCTCCACCACCGCGCGCCTGCCAAGAGAAGGACACGACACTAGAATCAACCCCAAGCTACCTCTCGCCTGCCCAATTCTCTCAGCAGCAGGTCTCAGGGCCGAACCTAGGGACTACCCATTAACCTACTAGGAAGGTGTGGGTGTAACGCCCCAAAACTGGCACCTTGCAGATTATAGCGATCAAGCCACAATCTACATGATGTCGCTTTGGAAACGCACCACCAAGCGCCTCGTGCACGTTGGAGCGTGCACGTGATGCGGGTGGAATCGAGTAGCAACAGTTACACAAGTTCGCGATGGAACCCACCAAAGAACATATAATATAACCACGAAGACTCTGAGAGTCAAGAATCCAAATACATACAAAGATTCAAATCATACATAAAGCAAATAGCATCCGAGTACGGACAAGAATATAAATGGGCCTAAGAGGCCTGAAGATAAACGATGGCGTCCATAACCCTGCCCAGGCCAAGCCGGAAGGGTAACCTTGCTAACGTCGGCGCTCCCATACCTGTCAAAAGCGTCGGGCCAATGGTTGCCAAACAAGGAGGGAGAAAGAGAGAAAGAAAAAAAAACGAGGGTGAGTACCGAGGCACGTACTCGCGAGACTGGAATTCAGCTGTGCTCGCCTACAGGCTATAAGGTGGACTTAGCGGCAACAAAGAACTATACTACAGAGACACACTACAACTTCCGTCTAAATAGATTAAGATAAGAGAGCGCATAAAGGTAAACATCTAGATACTAACACCAATCATAACCCAGCCAATACATTGCCCCTTCGCACCCAATGAAGAAGCAATTGCAAAGGCACTCACACGGTTGACAAATTTTATTAGCAGGTTATTGTTGTAGTTGTGCTAACTTACTTCACAAGTTTATTAGTATTGAAATAGCAGGTGCAAGTTGTTCTATGATCGAGTAGTACAGCTCCAAGTCGTCCATAACCGCGGACATGGCTTTTCGAAAAGATTTAACCCTGCAGGGGTGCCCAAATGTACCCAAACGCACGATCACCCCTTAATGCCACATGATGAAGCACACTTCCGATGGTGTGCCGGCAGGAGGTCACGACTCGCACTCTCCTTCACTACAAACAAGTCCAGGAAGCCACCTAACTAAGTTTAACCCGAATCGAGAGTCCGGCCGAATCTCTGAGACGGACCTAGTTGTTTGTGCCTACGGCTTCCGAGGCCCGGCTCCACCCTCGGGAGACGACCCGCTTCAGCATGCGATAAACGCCCGTACCACATCCTATACGTGCATGCAGAAACAAAACAAGGGGTTACAAGGCACCCATGGCTTCCCCCAAAGTAAAGCGGACCATAAGATACAAGAGCTGCATGCACGCAAAACCCAAATGAAAAACCTCAAACTAGTTGTGGCCACTGGACAAGTGTGTAGATTCTGGCAGTGATCGAGGGGAGGCCCGTAAACGTACCCACGTCTGGTTAGAGTGCTCAGTCTCAGAACAGTTCATGCGATCTCGGGGTCCTAGGGGACACAAGTGAGCCGTCGTAAAACTGGCAAAATGACTCACCGATGCCTCTGCTTAATTCAATTTTAATTATTAACATTAAAGTAAGCCATAAATATCTCCAACAACATATATCCATAAAGTAGAGCATGTGATAAATTTTCCAACCCGATAAGATAAAATAACTCAAACAACCTGAAGATGCCTACGACTCGCAAAGGCCAACCCAACAACAAGCACACGGGTAATAGGATGTATCGAAGGTGCTATGGCTTTGCTTTGGATAAACAGGTGGATAGGACACGTGACTCGAACAAAGCATCGTGACACAAGGCTAGAATATAGAGCTAGCGAGAGCAAAAGTATTAAATGGGTAGAGAGAAAAGGGCTCGCCTGCAAAGATGGTCGAAGAACACCCGAAGAACTTGTCGTTGCTCACATTACCACGAAGCGTCCTATCCGAGAAGAAGCAAATCGCTACAACAAACAACGAATGCAACACTTACTACTACGGTAAAAGAATCGGCATGCTTATGTGAATGCATGCATGACATGGCAAATATGATGCAATGCAACTTATCACAAAATTAAGCGGAATCGGAATTCCGACACACACATATATGGTTCAAGTTGTTCTACTACCCCGCATATTAATTGTTGATTAACATGGCAAAACAAAGCATGGATGAGCTAGACAAAATTAAATGGAACCGGAATAAATATTTAACAATCCCACTCATTCCATAATTATTTATTAGATGATTCCTAATAACCCCAAAGATGGTATGCAATGCGACATATGAATATTTTGATGCATACAAGATAATACTAAAAATATAGGGCTTTATAACGGGCTCACGGTTCGCGTCGGAGAACGATTGTCGGACGAAAGCGGAGGTAGTCGAAGAAGCCAATATCACCAAAGTAGTTGAAGTAGCAATCGCCCGAAAGTAGAACCTGACGTCAGGCAGACGACATACTCCGGTGTGACGTAACGAACGGCAGTCCGAGAGATTAGCAGGTGCGAGCAGACCACGAAATAAGCAACCAAGCTAGCTGCGTGATGAATCTGACGACTCCCATGTGCACGTTGCTAGCAAGCAAGCAGGCAGCTGAATGGATGAATATGAAGATGCATCGTGGCGTGTACGTGCTAGCTGAATTTTATAGCACTGCATTTAAACAGAGGAGTAAGGAAATGAGGCAACTGGTTCACGCACGAAGTCGACAGCTCAGCTGGGAAACACACATATGAAAGAATGTATGCGTGTGAAGCTAAGTAGATAAAGGATGGATCATTGCCTGATCTGGCTAGCTGAAACCTGAAACATGCACCGAGAACTGGATGGATTGCTGCTGGGCAAAACTTGCTAGCTGAAAACAAGCGCGGGTCAATGAGCTAGCTGAAAAAGAACGGAACTTGAACCCGTCAGCCTACATTTAACAGCTGACAGTTAAAAACAAAGGAGCTTCACGCCCGGGGATTGAACCTGCGGCTGCGATTGCCGAGATGGAGTGGCTGGAGTACGCGCTGGCCGTCGAAGCTGCACGGCTCTGCATCGGAAGGAATGGAGGCGGCGTGGAGTACATGGAGCGTCCGAAGCCCTCTTGCTACGAACTCCTGCAAATGAGAAACGCTGGACGACGGCGGCAAGATGCGTGAGAGAAAGTGATAGTGATCCAGGAGAAGTTGGAGAGGGGAAAAGGAGCACGGGCTCACAGAGAGGTCGCACGCGTACTCGGGGAAGCCGGAGAAGGACCTGAACGGCCGGATTTCGCCGGTTTCCAGGGAGGGAGAAGAGGACGCGGTTGTTGCTGTAGTTGGTCTGGACTCAATTCCTTGAACTGGGACGATCTAGTCGACGATGCGGAGTCCCAGGATGCGTCGGCTTGGCGGCGGGTGCACTGCAAGGGCGGCGCGTCGTCGGCCATGGCTGCGGTGGTCTGTGGCTTCATTTCTGGCTCGGGAGCTTGCAGAGAAGGGCGACCAAGAAGGGGAGGATGGGTGGCGGCGCAGAGGGAGGAAAGAGGAGGCTAGGGTTTGCACTTTGCAGGCTAGGGAGATTAAGAAGGGAAGGAGGGTCACGCTCCCTGCGTGGGCGCTGGCCATATGAGGCAGAGAAGCACGTCTCCTGCGTGCTCCTTTTCAGGAAGAGGACAAACCGGAAAAGGGAAAGAGCGTCTCCTTCGCTCAGGAAAGGAGTTGGTCGATGGAAAAAATGGTTGGACTTCAAGGCAAGGCTGCAGCCTTTTAATTTAGGATTTCAGAGAATTTTAGCAACCAAATTTGTAGGATCAACCCAAGAAGAGCTCAAAGTAAGAAAGACGAAAAGAGAGGGGAGAAAAGTTAAAAGATCTTCTGAAAACATTATTTGATCTCAAACAATTTTCAAAGTTTTCATATTATAGTTTTAGCTTTATTTTGAAAATAAGAAAATAAAGGGAGGGTTTATTATAAAACTATACAAGAAAAATAGAAATAGGTTTTGTACCAAATAATTTTAAGTTTGAGAAAAAAAATGCAAGGTGATAGATGCATGAGGATGCACAACGTCACGATGACGCGAAAAATAAAATAACAAGCAAAACGAATATTGGGGATTTTTCCGGGTCGTTACAGTGGGTCAAACCTTTACCCTCATTAATCCATTTAGGTTCCTAGGTCCAACACCAGGGCGGAACCGGATCGGACCACTTGCATCGTGAGTACGATTGTGTACCCTCTAAAAAAAAGTGTTCACTAGTTAGTTACATAGTGAACATTCTCTAAATATTATCCTTAATGCCCTTCGTTTTCCTTCTATCCAATCCCTTCCCTCCAAAAACCCACGGTCCTCATGGCCATGGCCATGGCCTCGACCTCCTCCTCTATCGCCACCCTGAACCACCCCCATTTCTTGCCCTTGAAGCTTGTTCCCCGTTCCAAACCCTTCAAGCTTCTCATAACCGCGAGAGCTCCCTCCTGCGCCCTCGCGGACGCTACCCCCGGCACGACCCAGGCGGAGCTCCGGCCAGACTCAAAGAACGCGACCGCGCTCTCCGCAGAGATCCGCCGTCTCGTCCGTGCGGGCCGATTCCGCTCTGCGCTATCTCTCCTTGACCATTTATCCCACCGCGGCGTCCCCGCGAGCCCCTCCGCCTTCACCGCTCTCCTGTCCGCATGCCGCTCCCTCGCCCACGCCCGCCAGATCCACGCCCACCTCCGCGTCCATGGCCTTGACTCCAACGAGTTTCTTCTGGCCAGGCTAGTCGAGCTGTACCTCACAGTCGGTGCCGCCGACGACGCCCGCCAGGTGCTCGACGGTTTGCCCCGGGCCAGTGCCTTCTCCTGGAACGCATTACTCCACGGGCATGTTCGCCGGGGCCGCGGCGAGGCAGGGGATGCTGTTGCAGACGGGTTTGCAAAGATGCGCGCTGCTGGGGCCAATGCCAACGAGTACACATACGGCTGCATCCTCAAGTCGATATCTGGGAGTGCTAGGCCATCGATGGTTATGGCCACCGCCACACACGCAATGCTGGTCAAGAACGCATTTGCAGGTGCCCCAGGTATGCTGATGACTGGTCTCATGGATGTGTACTTCCGGTGCGGGAAGGTGAAGCTGGCAATGATGCTGTTTGAGGAAATGCCAGAGAGGGATGTGGTTGCATGGGGCGCAGTGATTTCTGGGTTTGCACACAAGGGGATGAAGAGGGAGGCGCTGGATCATTTCCGGTGGATGGTTGAGAATGGGGTCAAGGTGAACTCAGTGGTGCTCACATCGATCGTGCCAGTTATTGGCGATTTACGTGCGCAGAACTTGGGCCGGGAGATTCATGGATTGGTTCTGAAGAAGTTTCCAGACCGTAAAGATGTTGCGAAGGTCCATGCAGGGCTGGTAGACATGTACTGCAAGTGTGGCGATATGGTCTCTGGGAGGAGAGTTTTCTATAGCACCAAGAAGAGGAATGCTGTCTCATGGACAGCGTTAATGTCTGGGTATGCATCCAATGGTAGGCCAGATCAGGCTCTGAGGTGCATTGTTTGGATGCAGCAAGAAGGAATCAGACCAGATCTCGTTGCGGTGGGTACTGTCCTCCCAGTATGCACAAAGTTGCGAGCACTGACTGCGGGGAAGGAGATCCATGCATATGCTCTCAAGAGGTGGTTCCTGCCAAATGTCTCATTATGCACTTCCCTGATCACCATGTACGGTGCATGCTGTCATTTGGATTACTCTCGCAGGGTGTTTCATGTCATGGACAAAAAAACTGTTCGGGCTTGGACTGCATTGGTTGATGCTTACCTAAAAAATGGAGACCCGTCGACTGCTATTGAAGTGTTTAGATCAATGGTGCTGTCCAAGCGTCGGCCTGATGCTGTTGCCATCACCAGGATATTGAGTGCCTACTCTAATGTTGGGGCATTACAACTCGGCAAGGAAGTTCATGGTCAGGTGTTAAAGTTGCGGTTGGAACCTCTCCCACTAGTTGCTGCAGAACTTGTTAACATGTATGGCAGGTGTGGGGACCTCAAGGGAGCACAGAGGGTGTTCAATCGGATAGACTCCAAGGGTTCCCTGACTTGCAATGCAATAATACAAGCTTATGCAACCAACCAGCGACACAAGGAGGCACTGGATCTCTTTGCATGGATGCTGTCAAACAAATTTGTCCCAAATAATGTCACCTTCAACGTGGTTCTGAGAATCTGTGATGCAGCAGGATTGCATGACGAAGCTCTTGAGATTTTCGAATCTATGGTGCAAGAGTACAACCTGGATGCATCTGAAGAGAATTATGATTGCATCATCCGCCTTCTTACTGGCGCTGGCAGGACTTCTGAAGCTCAGCGGTTTGCTGATCTGAAAGCTGCTCTGTTTAGTTTACCAGATCTGATTTAGGACTTTGAGAGCAGTAATTTTGTATATGTTATTTTCTTCCTACCTTCTAATATTTGTTACAGTCAAAACCATACTGGTAAGAATTAGTATCTTAGAACCTGGAGAAAAGGATTGTTTGTTACTAACTAGTAGTGCTAGTTTCTTGGTCAATAGTTCAGTATTGATCTCAACTGCAGCACATCAAGTTTGGAATACGAAATAGTATTAGTGCTTTTATTCCCTCAACGGCATGATTGCCTGCATGAGAAAGTTAGGGTTTATGGCTCATTTGTTTACTTCAGTTAGACTTTTGTCAGGATTTCGTCCATGAGTCTCACACATTAGAAATGTAAGTTTGTTGCATTGCTTAATAATTTAGCAACTTAGAAGTTTTTTTTAGCAATAGAGTGTTATTGTAGAAATGTTTAGCTAGTAGTCTTATTTGTCTACCTGCTTCTTGTGACCTTTTATATTGACATAGTAGTCAAACAGCCAAGCGATTCCTTCTATCCAGAAAAGAGTATAACAATAAGAAACATAACTGTTGACTATTTTTAGAACAGAACATAGCGGATAACTATTTTTAGCTCTCGAAAATCCCTCCTATCCATTGCTTTATTGCCAGTAATTTCTAATGGGTTGTTACTGTTAAAAAACTTCTAATGGTTGGCAGCATTTCCTTTTGAGAATTTTTTTCATTTCTTTTCCTTACGTTAGGAAAGAATAAAAGAGGATTTTCAAAGAAAACTTTAATGCTGTGAAATCTCTATCTCTTCTGGATTCAATTTCATTTTGCATTGCTGTTTCTCGTCGCTCCTCTCTGTCCAAGGACTGTAATGGGGAGTAGGTGCCATGATGTTTTCTTGCAAGGGGAAACCAGATTGATACCAGGTTCTTGGTTCTTGTTATTGGCATGTGCCTTCACACCAAGCTGAAAATTTCAGAGTTGGGCTGCCTTCCAAAGGTGAGATTTATATCATGTTTTGTGTTCCATAGCTATTTGACAGAATTTTGTGGGTTACAAATCATGGTCAATTTTATTATAATGGTCGGAATCATATAATTCTATAAATTATTTTTATTGCTGTTTGCAGCCTTAAAAGGTGTCACCTTGAGGTTTCGATTTGACATTGTTTTCAAGGATTCAGTTACTCTCAAATTATTGTTTGGGTTTATTCCAGTTCATTTCTTCAAACATTGATTGCTTTTTTGTGTAAAAAATAAACATGTAGTTTGTTTTCCAACAATACCATGAAAATGGAAAACCTCACATGAAGGCGTTTTAATCATTGTTTGGTTAAGACTATGATCAGCTTGCGGCAAGATTGAGAATTCAGGCAATGTCCATTTCTTGTCAAGTGCAGATATTTGTTAAAAAGGCTGCAAATATTGGTCTCAATCTGATTCACTTGCTCAAGAAGGCGTCACATGTACTTATGGGCTGCCTTTGCTCCAAAGGCACCAAAGACCATGCTGATGCCACTTCTGAAAACACAGAACCATCAAGAAAAGATGACTCTAAGAATGCATCAGGTACAAATGATGGCAGCAAAGTCATGCCAGATGTTGGAGGGAAGGTGGTGGTAGCTTTTCATGCTAGGATCAGCAGTAGTAACAATGCAGATTTAAAAGGGCTCTCAGGTGAGCATGTTGTTGCTGGGTGGCCAGCTTGGCTTGCAAATGTGGCGCCTAAAGCAATAGAAGGCTGGTTGCCTCGCAGAGCCGATTCATTTGAGAAATTAGACAAGGTGAGGAACTGATTTTCATAGTATGGGTTATGCAGTTTAGAATTTCCTGATTTAAATTACTTGAATAATTGAATGGTTTCTTTGAGTTGTAGATTGGACAAGGGACATACAGTATTGTGTATAAAGCTCGAGATCTTGAAACAGGGAAGATTGTTGCACTAAAAAAGGTGCGGTTCGTCAACATGGATCCTGAAAGTGTTCGCTTTATGGCTAGAGAAATCCATATTCTTCGAAGACTGGATCATCCAAATATCATAAAGCTTGAAGGAATTATAACATCTCGTGTATCACAAAGCCTGTATCTTGTTTTCGAATACATGGAACATGACCTCTCTGGTCTTATTGCATCTCCAGGCCTGAAACTTGCTGAGCCACAGGTGGTTATCGTCTCACTCTTGCATTGAACAGTTATGAAACTTTCATTGACTAAAACAATCAAACATGAATATCAGATAAAGTGCTTCGTTCAGCAGCTGCTTCATGGCCTTGATCATTGCCACAAAAATGGAGTTCTGCATCGAGACATCAAAGGCTCGAACCTCTTGATTGACAGCAATGGAGTACTGAAGATTGCAGACTTTGGCCTGGCAATATCTTATAACCCTGACAACCCGCAACCACTAACTAGCCGAGTTGTGACATTGTGGTACAGACCACCAGAGCTTTTGCTTGGCGCCACAGAGTATGGTGTTGCCGTAGATATGTGGAGTACAGGGTGTATTGTGGCAGAACTCTTCTCTGGCAAACCGATCATGCCAGGAAGAACCGAGGTATTTCTTCTTTTACGTCTGAGATCCAGAATAAACCATATCAGTTATCTTTCAGATTTTTATGCTGGTTGAGGTCTTGTGTCTTTTTTGCAATAATGGTATGCTAGGTGGAGCAAATTCACAAGATCTTTAAGCTATGTGGGTCGCCCATGGATGACTATTGCAAGAAATCAAAGGTGCCAGAAACAGCTATGTTCAAGCCTCAGCAGCAATATAGGCGGTGTGTTGCTGAGACTTTCAAAGTTTTTCCTCCTTCCGCTGTAGTTCTCATAGACTCCTTGCTTTCATTAGAACCAGAAGTTCGTGGAACAGCTTCCTCAGCTCTTCAGAGTGACGTAAGTTTCGGATCCTCTCATACGTATCGTTTTTTAACTTCTTTGGAAGTTTAACATATTTCGTTTTTTAACTTCTTTGGAACTTTAACATATTAGTACTGCTAGTGTAGTTAAAATTACACTTTTGTTAGTATATGGTGAAATTAAACTATGCCGGGTTATATTTTCAAGAGAAAATAAATAGCTATCAGTAGTGACCTTAGTCGCCACTGCTTTTCCGAACTCTGCTTGTGTGACTGCGTGCACCCATAGTATTTGCTTGCGCAAATATCTCTGGATCTGTAGTACTTATCCTATGTTTCAAACATCTTTCAGTTTTTCACAACAGAGCCATTTGCTTGCGACCCTTCAAGCCTACCGAAACTTCCAGCAAGCAAAGAATATGATGTTAGACTCAGGCAAGAGGAAGCTAGGAGGTACACTTGCCGACATCACCCTTCTTTGTTCCTTCTGGATTCAGTGCGCACGTTGTTGGGAAGTTGAATGAAATGCCAGCATTCTGCATTAATGTTCTTGCAGGCAAAATAAGACAGCTTTAGGTGGACGAGGAGCTGAATCTTTCAAACCAGGAAATGAGAATCATGTAACCAGTCGTGCTGTCAATTGTGCTGCCGAGTCGAAGGTGGGCATGATTGTGATTCTGGACTGTTGCTCAAGTTCCCAAAATAAAATTATAAAAATTAAAATCATTAGTCTTCTCTGTTGGTTCTAATTATGTACTGCTATCAGATTATATGCTTCGGAAAACATTGACAGATCCCTAAAAAAGTTACCTCCAAAATGGTGTCTTCATTATTTCTCTTGAAGCACACTAGTTTATCTCCTAAAGGCATGCACCCTCGGAAGTGCATTTTACCAACTTTGCGTATCCTTGTCATCCAGCAGGAACACACACATACCAGTTCAAAGAGCATCAGTGTAAACAACCCAGAGGACAGTGTGCCTGGATTCAGGGTGGAGCCACACCCGTTACCAACCACGGTGCAAGTTCCTGAATTTGGCTCTACAAGGAACATGGGAGGTTACACCGATCATTCAACGGTGCCTGCTCGTGCCTGCAGTTCTGTTCATGTCGCAAATACCTCTACTTCAAGGGCAAAGGCATCATCTCATTCGCATATACCACAGTTTGGCGCGACAGACCTGAGGAATGCAGCTGAGGCTACCGATCAGAATCAGCCACCTGATGGGCCTGCATCATCTCACAAGAAGAACCCCTCAGAGGTATACGACACCATAGTAAGTATCCTATTGCTAGGGGTAGAATTGAGGTTTCTTCTCTTTCATCTCACATGGCTCGTGCTATTGCCTTTCTGTGTGGTCAGAACCATGGAAGGAAATTCAGAAGGATCCACCACTCAGGGCCATTGGTGCCGCCAGGAGGGAACATGGAGGACATGCTCAAGGAGCACGAGAGGCACATCCAAGAGGCTGTGCGAAAGGCACGCCTCGGCAAGGTGAGCAGGTAGCCAGTTAAACATGGAGTAGATGAAAGGTCCTAGGGAGCTCTGCTAACACGGACCCAAATTCAGAGGTTCCAACACCACATTCTTCTGCAAAGCTGCCGTTTCCGGTTGCTGCAGAGCCCCTGTATAGACTTTTAGCATGTATAATAGTCTGTTCCCAGATAGGATACTGAGTTGTTTACACTGAAGAGGGCAGAGCATGACTGAATTTATAGATCTCTTGACACTTTTTCCTTCTTAGTGTATATAGTACCTGAAATCTAGAGTTCTGTTAAGGTTTGGTACACTTGAATTGCTGTAATCCTGTACGCATCGGCTAATGTTCAGAAAGTTAAATTTTTTATTGAAGAGGTATTAGCATGGGAGGTACAACTTGTCCACTAAGAGCAGTCTGCACCAGGATCGTTTGGACCAAGTTTGCACAACGCCGCAAGTTTATGTACCACTCCGCCCCATTTTACAAGTTGTTGTATGAATTTGCTCTTAGTGGATAAATTGTTGTACCTTCCATGCTAATACCTCATTTATATACGGTACGGGACGAGCTGTAGGGCTCCAGGCTATAGGGAGCTAGTCAGCAACTAGGCGGCGCGTTAATATTTTCCCATGGCGGCAGTTCACGCAGCGGCGGCGATGACGACAACGGATGGGATCGATTTGGTCAGCCTCGCCTCGCTCCTACCGGATGAGATCCTCGGCACCGTCATCTCGCTCCTCCCGACCAACTTGGGCGCGCGCCCCACCGCCCTCTCCGGCTCTCCCGCCGCTGGCACCACTTGTGGCGCTTCTCTCCGCTCAACCTCGACGACAGCCACCTCCACACGAGGAGAATGGTGCGGCGGAGCGAGCTTAGCGCCCCCATCAGCCAGATTCTTTCCGAGCACTGGGGCTCCGCCCGCCGCCTCTCTCTCCGCCGCGTCCACACGCACGGCATCTACGCCAAAGCTGATTAGGCCGAGCTCGAAGGTTGGCTCACGTCCCGCGCTCTCAGCAACCTGGAGCACATCGACATCGAAATAATCTACGACCGCCACCACGGCCCGGGCGTGCATCCCCTGCATCTGCAGCTGCCGGCCGTGCTCCGCTTCGCGCCGCCGACCCTCCAGTCCGCCGCCTTCGCCACCTGCCGCTTCCTCGATGACGCACCCCGCGGCGGACCGACTCTCTTCCCGCGCCTGAAAAAGCTGATCCTGGAGCACGTCGCCGTGTCGCACGTGGACACCCTCCAGCGCGTGCTCTCCGGCTGCCCCGCCCTCGAGCACCTGCTGCTTAATTTCATTCGCACCGACGACCGCATTGCCAGCAACCATGGTGATCGACTCGCCAACTCTCCGCACCATCGAGAAGGGCCACCTGAGGGACAATCTCATCATCGACAACGACAACGCGCCTCGTCTGGAAAGATTCATCACCTTCTGCGGGGATCACTGCAACCCTAGCTCTTATTGCCACCATAATCATCTACAATCACATGACACCACTTTGCGGCTGATCGTCTGGCTAGTCAAGGCGGAGAAGATGGAGACCCTGGGCGACCCAGCTGGCCCAAACTCCAGACCAGACCAGCAGATCATGGACAGCTTCGCCGCGACGACGCTCCAGAGCATCAGGGTCCTGGTGCTCAAGTCTCCCCGGACCCAACCTCGACGATCTCGTCGGCGTGCTCAGATGCTTCCCTCGCCTCTCGCCTGACCAAGCTGTACGTCACGCAGTCGCTCCGGATGTGCGCGAGGGCCGACGGCCACGGCTACGACCCCGTCGAGTGCCTCGACCACAGCCTCACGCAGGTGGTGCTCAAGCGCTACGAGGGCAAGGCGCAGGACGTCAACTTCGCGATCGCCGATCGAGGTTCTTCTTTCTCAACGCCAAGGTGCTGGAGCTGATGGAATTCGGTGTCCATGACTGTTGTTCCACCCAGAGGTGGACAGCCGATCAACGCAGGCGCCTGCGGTTGGATAGCAGGGTTTCTCGGGATGCTCAGTTTCGTTTTAGGTCAGATATCAGCTGTGATGGTTTTACGTGCTATGATTTTCTCTGCCTTCCCAATCCCTTCGGTACCTCTTGCTGTCCGTATTGTACCCAACGATGAATAGGCAGCTATGGAAAAGGCTTGTGTTTAAGCAATATTGTACTACTAGCTATGTTTCTAAAGATACAGTACTTTCTTCCACGTGTGATACGGTCAGGGGTGCTACTGATCAAGCTACTGCAAAACCTCTCAATGCGTTGAAGATTTGTGACTTTTGTTTTCAGGTTCCTGCAGTTGATTGATTGTTGATCTACAGAAATATGTGGCCAAGCCGCCCAAAATTAGGACCCCTCCATGCTAGGTGTGCCAAGGAGGATTTAGTCAGAGTCCTCCTTTTTAAATTAGTTTTTTCCTATTATTTCGGTTTAGGATAAAGGTCTGAATAGGGTTTTTATGCTTGTTAGAAAAGGAGTAGGTTTGTGATTTTATTTCCGATCGTTTTGTACAATACTCCCTCTTTGCTAAAATGTAGTGCATATAAATTTTTTAAAAGTCACACGATGTAAAATTTGACCAAGTTTTTTAGAAAAAATACCAAACCTATACCATTTGACTCATCGTGATATACATTTTCATATGGTATACGTATTATTTTCTTGATATAAATAATTTTCACAGTAAACTTGGTCAAAGTTAATGAAGTTTTACTTTTTAAAAATCTTATATGCACTATATGACAAGGTATTTCCTCTAACTTTATTTTAATATTTTAAATTTTGTTTCCGGCTAAAGGGAGCATATGCACTCGAGATCAAAAGTGCATTTCCGATTACACAAAACATTCCATGGGGGGACACCACTTGTGATTGTTTGATCTGAAAGGACCCTCGTGCTACCGCGCATGGAGAAGATCTTCGCCTCAACACTAGATTTTGTGGAGCTTACGATTGCAATTGTTTGTTATTGGAAGTTCTATCTGCTGTTGTTAATCTCGATCGCCATAAAAGATCATGACCAAATCACAGGGTCACAAGTTGATCCGTATCAGATTCCTAGTTTTTTCACAATGAGGTATCTGCTGCTATTTGGATCAGCGCTGAAAGTTTGGAGGATGCTAGGGGTTTCTCCTGCCGCCAATTGCGAGGGTTGCAAGGAACTAATCAAAGGTTATGAAAGATAAGAAAAGGAGCTCACTCCCGCTAATGCGACTTCCGCTATATGCCGGGAGCATATGCGTTCAGATGAATAGTAAGGTCAATTTTTTTTGGAAATTAAATTTAAAAATCTGAAGTTTGTGTACTCCTTTTTGTTACTGTTGTCCATGTTGATGCAAAATTTCATAAAAAAAATCAGCATTTATGTTTCCTCAGTAAAGCCATAACTCACTGGTCTAAACAAGCAAACAAATTTGGCACTCAACATTTTAGCATATGTCACAATATTTTTGTTTTCTCCATAAAGAATTGCAAACAACCAACACAAACATAAATGTCTAATTTTATCATATTTTTTGACATTCATAAATTACTTGTCCACATGCAGGAGCATCTGCTCTTTGAAGCAGAATTGCATTTCGGGGTCATGCCTCATAAACCTCCCTTTATAAAGCTTTTACAGCTGCAGCTCAGTAATGTTCACCTAGTAAAGCACATCTCACTCTGATCGTCAACCATGCACCGATCACTTGGCCTTGCCATTCTCCTGGGTAGCTTGCTGTTCCTTCGCATTCTCCTGGGCAGGTTGCTGATGGATAGGCTGAATTCGTTCATAGCGTTTCCTTGTCAGTGTTTCCCCTTTAAGAGCAGCGACGTATCTATCATTTGTGTCCTCTTTCCTTTGTATCTCACCGAGAAACTCTGCCAGCCTCTCCCTGTTCACTTGTCCCATCATCTGTTTCTCAATTGTTCATAAGTTAGTGGAAACGAAATATAAATAAAATAGTTGCAAGGCTCAATAAAATATAAGGAGAAACACTAACAGACCACAACAGATGTGCATAGCAGATGCACCTGGAAAGACAGAAAGATACAGAGGACATACTTGGATATATGGTCTGTTGGGAAGTAAAAGTAAAGTTAAAACCTTTAGCTGTGCAAATAGATGTCAAGCACATTGCTGGAAGTGAAGAGTTACATATGCCAAACTGCTAACTAGACAATGGTTGGCAACATACAGCAAATATAAATTCCTTGCAGAAAATTTTCTTACAGATGCTTTGGGAAAATGCAGCAAATATTCAACCATGGTATAGACTGAACAAGGAACATATTAACCGGCAACAAATTATTAGGGTATATAACTTCCACAAAATTCATCAACCTGGACATTCTAGGAGTATATTACTTATTTAAGCTGCACACCCTTTTCTAACAAAGAAACTCTAGATACATATTTTCATAGTGTCTTGTGGACAACTATCTCTTGCAGATTGTTTGTAGAGACCAAAAATTCAAAGTACCCCATCGACCAAACACAACAGCAATACAGTAATGGCAGCATACGGCACCAACCCAACACACCCTAAGAAACTCTATACAGCTCGAAGTTGTCTGTACCATAGCAATTGTAGACATGGCGCTTTAGTGGGGGGCGAGGAAATTGTGTGGTGGGATGAAATGACATAAATAAAAATAACCATCAGCACCAGCAATACAGTGTTTCCCCTTTGATAGTAAAGAGATTTTCCACATATTGTCAACTACCAGTACTGAAGCAGGTTGTCCTAGTACCATATATACACAATGAGAATACTGTCCAAATGTGTAACTAGAACTCAAGTAATGGACATGTTTCTTAAAGGCATGCCAGTCTATCTGTGCATAAAAAACTGCAATCCAATAGTGTATATCAAAACATGCCGCAGAGCAAGGTCTAGAAACTACAACACAACAGATGCATACAAGTTAGGCTGTAATATAACGATGTACTTACATTTCTTGTATCTAGGGGTGCGTGTTTGGTTAATTTGGTAAGTACGGTTATTTGATAAATACTTTTTTAGTACTTCAGGAAATATGGTATGAATTGAAACAAGGGTTAGGTTTTGGTAAATACCAAACTAGTTTGGCACGGTTTCTGTGATTACCATATTAATCAAAGTTGACGTGAATTTTAGAACGACACGATAACTGCACATCATATACTGTCACACATTGCAACCTGAGTTGTTTAGAAATTGTCTAACTATCGAGTAAGAAGTGTTCTGGACCAAGAAAGAACAATAACAAAGTGCCCAGCACTTCCATTAGGCATCCATGTCAGCGAGGGGCCGAGCACAAATCAACAGTCATCAGTGTCCATGTAATGATCTAGTCCTCAACTTTTACGTGCATGTATATTTTGTATGAAAACCAATTAGAACACACGGCAGCACAAGTCCATGTACAACATAGTTCTTTACACATTAGGTGTGAGTTGGACCGTCATGCTCAGACATTAAGACAACCTTGCATGAAAGTTCATGCCCAGAGAGACAGATAGTACTACTAGGTTGCTATGTTTCTTTTGTTTTAGGGGACAATGCTATTGCTAGACAGTAGACACAGCACCCTGCAACTGAAACCAGTAGGCCCGTTAGCAGGGAGAACGCACGCGGAAGAGGTCAGCAAGCCTCAGGACAAATGGGGCTTATCTGGTTAGTTCGGTAGAAACCAGTCTGTGTCAGTTTTGTACTGATATAACCGAAGCTTCAGAGGTTACGAATTTGGGAGCCATACCGGCCGTCAACCATATAGCAGACTATCTGATGTATTCGATCTGGTAACTATATGCTCAGCCCTACTTGCCTGTGAAATATTTAGTAATCAAGATCCAGCAATCATGGTATCTATGACCTTAAAGGATCTCATGAACCGTACCAGCAAAATACAAAGATAACCTAACCATATGGTAAAATAGCTCATCAAGTAATCAGATCAGAGTAGAAGAAATATCATTTGACAATAGCACTATATGAATTAATTTACTTCTTCACTAATAACAGTTTCTTACTTAGCTGTTCAGCGGTGCTTCTTAGTCAAGGATGAATTTTACATGCAATTCCTAATGTATGGCAACAGAATGAACCATCACTGGAACGACCTAAAACTGTAACACTAGGCATATTTTAAAGACTAACATTTATATGCTATAGTGTTCTTCTAGTTGCATCTTCACTGCAGTTGAACAATGTATTATGCATATAAGAAACTCAAACACCATGTTCCATCCAAGCATATAGTGTTCTTCTGCTAAGCTTTGCTGCACTCAGAGCTTGTCCGGGCTCCAATCCTGAGCTAGCTCCACCGCTGGACTAGATTTGGCACAACACAAAATATAAAACAAGAATACCATAACTGTGGAACATAACATGGTACTTTCTCTAATGTTTAACACTACCAACTTTCTCTCACCACCAGTGTCGAATGTATCCCCATTCTAGTCACATTCTACTTGCTTTGACAGATTTAGGCAGAATATTACTTAACATTTTCATTAGTTACAACTTTTACAGGTGCCAGCTGTTTTTCTACTGATCATTGGTCATGTTTCAGCAAGTAACTACAGCTTTCTTTTGTTTGAACTATGCATCAAATGGTCTGCAGAAGGTACACCACCACCAACCATCTAGTCCCGAAAGCAGAGCTTGTCAGCGCAAGGTACCCAACCAGACCCAGGTATCTTGTACCAAGCCTAAGTTACTTCTAGAAATAGGGCAATCGCCCAAGTGTGCTTCGTGTTCTAATAGCGTCAGTTCCTTTAGATATAGGGCTGACAATAATCACCCAGAACGAATCCTGCCAATCGGCGTGCCTCCCGAAACGAGCTCTGCAGTTCTTATCCATAACATCGAGTCTCGGAATGTGGACTAACTGAAAATCTAAAGAAGATTGATCGCTACCGCATACAGGCTTGCTACGATGTGCCAATAACAAGGGGGTATTCCGCTTCGACACGACATAGCAGAAAGACGAACCGCGCGTCACCGATGGGAGTCGGCGAGTTCTCCGATCACACGAAATCAGAGCATGCTGCTGCTAATCGATAAGCGGGGGGGGGGGGGGGGGGGGGGGGGGGGGGCGTTGTGAGGTCACGCACCGTGGTCTCCGGGCGGGCGTTGGAGCGGAGGTGGGCCTCGAGCTTGTCGTTGCGGGAGCTGGTGAGCTGCATCACGCCGTAGCCAACGACACCGGGGACGACGCCGCAGAGCGCCGCAAAGGTGAAGAAGAAGGGCTTCGAATCCCGCGTCCGCCCCACCAGCCACCTCCATCCCGAGCTCTTCTCCCACAGGATCGACATCTCCCGTCCTCCCCCTCGCCGCCTTCTCGAGAGTCGAGACTCGGCTGCTCTGTCCTCACCCGACTTCTCTAGGGTTACCCTCTTTTTTAGTAGGTAATTTTTGTTTTAGAATAATGAGAAAGCTCGGAAATTCAATTTGGGCAGATGGGACTATGGGAGGCTGGGAGCATATGTTTCGGTCACCGAAAAAATATTTCGAAAATTTCAAAAAAATACGAATAATTAAACGCATACCAAGTTTCACGAAAAATGATACTAGCTTATGAAAAAAGATAATTTCATAAACCTTTTTTAACACCAAATTTTGTCTTACATGTGACACCAAAAAATGACGTTTTCTGTGAAATAATTTTGTGAGCACATAGAATATCGAGATGTACTCATTACTTTCTTTTTGTCTGGATTTAGCTAACTACCTATATTTCGTTAGTCAACTCAAATAGGTTGATATTGTTTTTACACTCGATTTGTTTGTTCAAATTGTTTGGTATTATCCAACATATTTGCTTGTTCGAATTGATTGACATTTCGTTGTTTCAATATCTCAATATTGGTTTTATTGCATACTTATTTATTTGAAAAGTAATACATTTGTTATTAAATGAGTAAGACTTAACGATCCTTCTAAATTAGGAATTAAGTCCTTAATGGTATTAGACAGTTAAATGTAGTTTTCCCATCAATTTGAGTATTTATAAAAATCCATTTAATGTACAATTTTTTATGTTTAGGAATTTTTGTATATTATATTTGCAATTTTCCAACTACATTAATAATTCCTAATTTTAAAGGGAAAAAGGGTCGAAGAAAACAAATGGGTCATAGGCCCATAGGTTATCTCACTGTACATGCTCGTCGGTCTAGTCGCTGCAGTTAGGTCAGACCACGGCCAACGGCTTGGTCTAGCCCGATCCATAGGCGTGCCCCTCTCTCCCCCATGTGCTCATGGGACTTCCCAATCGTCATCATCGCCGTGCTCCTCCGGTGTGTCCCAGCCGCATTCGATGTACATCAGATGCTAGTGAGCGCCAGCTTCGATCCTTCACTCCGCTGGATTTGCTCCTCACATTCTCGATGCTTGCGTGCAACCCTAACAATAAATATAGTATTACGGCCCGCCGCGGCCGAGTGATGCTCCACCGTGGTCTCTCCATCTCCACCACCATTGGTGCTACTTTGTCGATGCTGCGTTGCTCCTTGCCATGTCTCGTTATCGGTGGCAGCGCTTTGATGCTCCCCATGGCACCTCAGTGTCATCATGGTACCTCGACTAGAGCGCCTTCAACCGGCGCTAGGAGATCTAGGTTTAGATTCAGTTTATGCGTTAGTCAAATATTGTAACTTAGATTTGAATGAAATTTGTCATCTTCATTAAAATTTATGTTCTAAAGTTTTTTAAACAAAAGCCTATGTTGCCTGTCAAAACCCACCGGCGAGCAGCGACGAGCAACACGAAGAGCCGGGAGGCTCCCAGAACTACTGGTGGGCCCTGGTCCCTCGGGCAACGGCCCACAAAACTCCGGCACACGTCCTGGCTGATGCAAGGGCGTGCCACCTGACCTATACCTGATCAGGAAGGTGATGGATTGCTTCGATTAGTTTCCTGCATGGCAGACATGTAAACATTAAATACGAGCCTCGATCGGCTCTCAGGTTTCCCTGTGAATCGGCTCATGTAGCCGATTGTCCCATGGATCTGCATTGGATCTACGATAACATGGGGTTTTGCTTTATCAATACAAGTCAAATCGATCTACGACAGTTTAACGCTTTCACCACATAATTGGAACATCCCACACGTAATTGAGCCTGGTAGATACGAAAGATAACATAAAACTAACCCTAGAGGAGGCCAAAAAACCAACGTAGAGTCAATTCCCGGAACAACTCCTCTCGAATTGGCAAACCATATCCCTACGTACTACTGGATCGTTCAACCCGTTTGTGAGGCCTAACCATGCGGATATCAAACTAATCCTTGGAGAACAAGGAACAACTATGACAGATTGAATCGACTGAATAAAGATCAAGCAAGATGCTGCCCTTACACCCAAAATAGGTGCAAAGGCAGCGAGATCTCTAGGGGCAGCATGACTAAGCAAACATAACCAAAAGCACCGATGCTAGCCCAAACAGATCTATGATAACAGTATTACTCGCCATCAACAAGGCTTCAGTACGAGCAACACCAAATAACACATAAGCAGATGCTGCCTAGATCGCGAGATGCGATCTAGGCAGCACGACGCTTACCTGAAAGAAACCCTCGAAACAAGGGGTGGCGATGCACCGAGATTGTGTTTGTTGTGAACGTGATCGTCCTCCTTTCTCAATAACCCTAGGTACACATTTATAGTCCGGAGACTTTCTATCTTTGGAATAAACCTAACAACTCTATCTCTTGTTTAAACCGAAACGTAATCTATCATAATATACAGATACACGGGCAATTAGCCCAAATCCACGCGCAAGGCCGATCCAGCCTCCAAGCCCATCTTGATTACGGCACATCTCCTCATTTGGCCAAAATGTGGCGATAACACATGCCCCCCTGGTTTTGGCAATAATAATTCCAAAACCACTCTGTTTTTTCCTCATCGGGTCACGCGTTGCAGAGCAGAACCGTCATATCGCCTCCTCATCATGATGCCTCGCCTTCTCAACTTCTCCGCAGTACACGATTTGACAACTCTGGCACCACATTCTCGAAAACCGCTATGGCATTGAACCATCTTCCACTATTCCCCTTATTTAAATCTATCCGAACCATTTGCATCCTCATTCTTCTCCAATAGCCAAAAAACCCTCTTCCTCCGCCATGGCCTCCTCTTCTTCCTCCAACACATCCGGCCTTTCCTTCCAATCCTCCGACTCCGTCAACCGGGAGCCGACGCCGGAGCACCCGCCAATGGCGGCGTACGAAGCTCTCGCCCCACAATGGTGGGACGAGAGAGACTGGGACTTCGCCGCCCAGTCAGAGGACGACGAGTCCCTGACCGACGGCGAGGAGGACCTCCAACTCCTCGTCGACGGGGAACTGGAGGCGGAGAGCGCCGACGACGCCGTGTCCTGGGGCGAGGACATCGGCTCTTCCGATGAGGAGGAAGAAGCAGAGGAGGACACCTCCTCCGACGAATACCCACCGGTGAAGCGCTTCCGCGCCGGGTCCAGCGAGGACACCGACGACGACGACGAGGACGAGGAGGCCCCCGCTGACAACTTCAGCAGCAGCGGTGAGGACTACGCCGGCAGCAGCGCCGATGACAGCGAAGACGGCGGCGGCAATGGCAACGGTGACGACGACGACGCCGCCTTCTAGATTAGGAACTAGTAGTAGTAGTACTAGTAGTAGATCTCCATTTTGTAAGCAATCGGCTTCATTGTAAACAACCGTCTTTGGAATCAACAAAGCTTGCTTTTCCCAATTTGATTTTGCCGATAGTCAAATAGGTCAACGTTCCAAAAGCCGATAGTAACGAATCGGCTTTCACCATACCACGCTTGATATGATCAACCAAGTCAAAGCCCAAAGAGCCGATGGCAATACATCGGCTTTTCCCACAAACGTTGGCAAGGTCAAACTCGGTCGCTTATTTAGACAAGTCTGAGCGGTCACTTTCCAATTTCAACGGTAACCTGCAACCATCTTCAAAAAGGCTAACTCAGATCTCCAATTGCCTCATTGAACAAATCGGGCTCACGGCGACACGAACCCTAGATTCCCCACCGCATAGATCCATCTCCGCCGGCAAATTAGATGGCGGAATCGTCCAGCGCCAACACAGCGGTCTCCGGTCTGAAGGTAATCCTTAACTGTTCCTCGCAATCCGAGCTCGGTGCTAGAATTAATAGCAAACACCTGAATTAATGCTTTATCCCATCATTAAAATTCTAGGTTTCAGACATTCCGCTACCGCATCCTTCTCTCCCAAATTCTCTCTGCCTTGGCCCCCGTACAGAATCTAGTCCTGCCCATCTGATCTCTTGCGAGGCAAACAGAATCCCCTTCGTAAGCCAAAACTTAGATTTGGATTCTTGGGCCGACTGCTTACGAGCCTGGCCTAATCCTCCCGAATATTGGGTTTCTTGGTACAGTAGGGTAGCCAAAACTTACCAATCCCAATGGGAAACCACGGGAATAGCCGATGCCTTGACTTTGTCATTGTCTCCCCTTGAGAAACATGAAAATTTTCTAAAAACCATCGGCTATTTCTGGTCTGATGCTCTGAACTGCTTCATGTTCGGCCATGGCCCTATGACACCAACTCTGTTAGACGTGGTGATGATTACTGGTCTAGACGTCACAGCACCCAGCCCCTCTGTTTTTATGCTGCCAAAAGTCCCCTTCAAGCTTTCTTCCAAAACAGATTGCACGAACTGGGGTGCTTATCTTCGAAGCCACATGAAAACTAAGGGCCCTGTCACAGAGAAAGAACACACGGCCTTCCTCAATTTCTGGCTGGAACATTTCATATTCTGTGGCCCTTCCCTTGCCCCAACCAAGAATTATCTCTCCTTGGCCTATGAACTTGCCAGAGGCACTCAACTTGGCATCGGCAAACTGTTCCTTGGAGAAGTCTATCGATATCTCCAGTTGATGTCTGTCAAACTATCCTCCCACATAGCAGTCAAAACAGGAGGTCCTTGGTGGTTTATTCAACTATGGGCTCAGCTGTACTTTCAAAACCATATCCCAAACTTCCCCCTTTTGGCAAGTTGCACCTTTCCAGATGCCAAAGGGAAGCAGATCCGATGCACCAGCTACGGCCAAGCTCTGTATAGCCTGCCAGGTAGTAAACTGATCCCTCATGAAGCATCCAAGTGGTTCAGCATTTTCTTCCAAGGCCTGGACAATCCTATCTTCTTTCCTTACACGGAGGAATCGGAAAATTTTGAAAATCCAATCTCCTTCAGGCTGGACAACTTTGCCGATGACACTAGCACTCGGCAGCTATTCTCCACTGTGATCCGTCCCTGCTTCCTCCCAGTTGGCATGAGCACATCCAACAGAATAATCAAGCCTGGATACGAGTTCTACCAGCCGGTCGTAGCAGCTCGGCAATTTGGCCTTGGGCAAGTACCTCCTCATTTCTTTCTCCACCACCTCACAGAGAGCAGAGCTGACCTGCCCGATCCTCTCACCAGTCAGAGGTGTTATTCTTTCTTCGATGCTCTGACCATCCCAATTCCTAACAACCTCACTTTTGCTTCATCAACCGATGGTTTTGAGAACTGGTGGTCGATGTGGAAGACTCATGCCTTCAGGAGAGCTCTGGGACCATTGCTGGAACAGCTCGATGCTGAATATGACATCCCCGTAGAACAGGTACTGCTACTTGTAAATTTTCTTGATGCAGCTCACGACGATTCTTTTAATATCCTGCTCTGTCTCCTTGCAGCAACAAGATGGTCCAGAACCTACTAACGAGGATGGCTCCCCCTTCGAATTCCTCCCACCAGCTCCTGTGGTCCTTTTCTGCAAAAACTCGCCACCTTTGAAACAGGTCGTGATGCAGAACCAGCCGATATCACCAAAATCGGCTTCCAAGAGCCAAGCAACTTCCGGGTCAGCTGCCTCCCGAGTTCCAACTAAAACAAGAACGGCGGTGAGGAAGGTAGTGGCCAAAAAAACTTTGAGGCGCCGGAGCCCTTCTCCAGAGAGCTCGCACGTACGCTGATTCATGCCTTGGTTGATCTCATTTATCTTTGTAAACATGCTTGTGCTTACCAACTCTCCCTTTCTTACAGGTCTCCATCGAAGACACCTCCAGCGAGGAAACACAATCCAATCGAGGAGATTCAAGCTCAGCAGACTCTGAGAGAACCACCACACCGAGCCAGCCAGATGTGCCACCATCGGCTTCCAGGAAAAGGCCTGTTCCTGAACCTGTTGCCCCCCGAGCAGCAGTCGAGGCGGGGCAAGCTGTGAGCCCCAAGAGGGCTCGCAAGGGACTGCAAACTTCTTCTTCGAGCCAGGAGGCTTCGAAAGTAATTATCCTCCATACTCTTACCACTCCTTTTTTATGCCGATTCATTGCTATTCACATCGGCTAAGCACCTTTCATGCAGACGAATGACACTTCTAGTGGAAAGTCGGGGAAGTGCCGATGCCTTCCGCAAGCCTGGATCTAGTAATCCCTGAAGGTGTAGATGAAACGGTTGCCAATCTGGCCAAGCCCTCAGCAACAACACACGAGCCGATTGTCTCGCCGTCGGCTATCCCCCTGATCTCAGGAGAGGTATGTTCGCTTCTTTCGACTCATCCTTCCCTGTTTGACGCATACTGACGCCACTTCTGCCTGCCAGGGTTGTGATATCTCAGGCTTGCTGACGTTCGACCCTGAATCCATCGAACCAGCTCCCTCTGCCGCCAACGATGAACCACGAGCAAGCGCTGTTCTACCTCAATTCCAGCGTCTCAAAGCCTTGCTGTCCTCCCCAATCGAGAAGTTGGTCAAGGGTTCTGAAGAGGTGAAGAGTGTTCTTGACGAAATCAAGGACCAACTCCCGGTAGCATTGCAGGTGAAGCTTTGGCCAGTTGTGACTCTGTCTTTCTACGGGTCAAGGGTGAAGTTGGCTCGTGAGAGGATCAATCTACGCCACGCCAACTCCCACTGAAGGCCGATATTGCAGCCAAATGTCAGCGGCTCAACGAGAAAAAGGCGTCTCTGGATGCCAAAACTGACACCTCTGTCAGCACCGCCGAGCTTGCATCCTTAAAAAAGGAATTGGAAGATCTCGAAGAGAAGGTCCGGGCGACTAAAAAGCTCATTCATGACAAGGAAGCATTCATCGCCCGCTCCCAAGACGCAGCAGAAGGCCTCAAAGCTCAACTGAAGACTGATCTGGCAGAAATACGTGCCCTGAGCAAGCAGCTAGTGACGGGCAAGGACGATGATGACGAAGCCGAGATCGCCGAGGTGGATCGTGTCCGTGCTGACGCCCTCCGTGCCTTCGAGGCATTCCTTCAGTAGCTTATTCATGTAACCTGACACCTGCTCGTAACAGTCTGAACCTCGAGAGTCGATGGCTGTGCATTATTTTTTTATTTATTTGGCCGATTTCATGTATCGGCCCTCATATTTCACTGTTCATCATCCCACATGCTTGGGAAATATTAATCTGGATATATTTTTTTTACTGGCCGATTTCATGTATCGGCCCCCATATTTCACTGTCCATCATCCCACATGCTTGGGAAATATTTCTTGAGATGCTGACCGTTAACAGCCACTGGGAATTTCACACCGTCCAGCTCCTCAAGCATGTACGCGTTGCCCCTTAAAACTTGGTCGACCCTGTATGGCCCGTGCCAACTTGGAGACCATTTACCGTATGTTGCATCCTTAGTTCCCAATGGCAATACAGCTTCCCATACCAGATCACCAACGTGGAACTCCTTTGGTCTCACCTTCTTATTATATGCAAGAGCTACCTTGGCTTTGTTCTCTTTAATTTTCTCAAGCGACCACAGCCTAAGTTCAGTTAAATCCTCAACACTATCACTCATCAGGGCTGCATATTCTTCAGTTGTTAGATCGTTCTGAAAAGTGACACGTCTCGATCCAGCCGTAATCTCCCATGGCAATACGGCTTCTTGTCCATAGACTAGATGGTATGGCGAGGTTTTTATCGCTCCATGACATGACATGCGATAAGCCCACAAAGCTTCTGACAAAACCTCGTGCCAACGCCTAGGGTGCTCGTCGATTTTTCTCTTGATCAGCTTGATAAGGCTCTGATTGGACGCTTCAGCTTGCCCATTTGCTTGAGCATAGTATGGAGATGATCAGATCAGCTTAATTCCCGTGTCCTCGCAGAACTCTCTAAACTCGTGAGAAATGAAGACCGAACCTCCATCGGTCGTGATAGTTTGGGGAATCCCGAATCTATGAAGGACATGTTCTTTCACGAAATTGATAACATCCTTCGAGTTTACTGACTTCATAGGGACGGCTTCCACCCATTTAGTGAAATAATCCGTAATGGCCAAAATCCACATGTGGCCTTTGCTTGATGGAGGATTGATCTTGCCAATGATATCCATGCCCCAACCTCGGAATGGCCAAGGCTTGATGATGGGGTTCATCGCTGATGCAGGTACCATCTGAATCTTCCCGAATTTCTGACATGCTTGACACCCTTTATAGTACTTAAAACAGTCCTCAAGCATGGTGGGCCAATAAAACCCTGATCGCCTGATCAACCATTTCATCTTGTGAGCCGATTGGTGAGTTCCACAGGCGCCTTCGTGTACCTCGTGTAGAAGCCGATTTGCCTCGGTTGGCCCCAGACATTTGAGCAGTAACCCTTCCAAAGTCCTGTAGAACATGTCATCCCCAATAAGCACATACTTCATGGCCTTGTACCTTATCCGTTTAGGTGCCCCCCGAGCCGAATCTTTCAAGTAATTGAAGATATCGGCTCTCCAGTCGTCCGCCTCCAGGAACTGTACCTGAACATCAGTTCCATCTGCTATGTCCTTGTAGCCTGAAGCCATCTGTGCAAGATCATTCGCCTCGGTATTCTGCGACCGCGGGATCCAGTTAAAGTTTAGATACCTGAACTGTGCCATCAGCTCACGGCATTGCAACCATAATGGGAAGAGTGACTCGCTCTCACACTTGTATTCGTCCGTGAGTTGGGAAATCACCAATTTGGAGTCTCCAAAAAGTTCCACTGCTTCTGCTCCGGCTTCAATGAGCAACTCCATTCCCTTGCGTATTGCCTCATACTCAGCGACATTGTTGGTGCAAGGGGTAGATAGCCTGATGGAGAAGGAATATGTTGCCCCCCGGGGCGACACGAGTAGAATGCCGATGCCGCAACCATCGTCACAAACCGATCCATCGAAAAAACATAGCCCATGCACGTACAGACAGTGCTGCTATATCAGTGTTGATTCGTTCAGCAATAAGATCGGCCAACGCCTGTCCCTTAACCGCTTTGGCGGGTTGATACCGGATATCAAATTCCGATAATGCAAACATCCATTTGCCGAGTCGGCCTTTCAACACAGGAGCCGACAGCATATGTTTTATGACATCTGATTTGCATATGATGATAATCTCTGCTGACAGCAAGATGTGTCGCAGCTTGGTGCAGGTGAAAAATAGGCAGAGGCATAACTTCTCGATCTCAGGATACCTTGTCTCTGCATCCAGCATCCTTCTGCTGATGTAAAACACAACTCGCTCCAGACCATCATAAACTTGCACCACCACCGAGGCGATGGACGTGTCAGCCACCGACAAGTAAATGTAGAACGGCCTATCCTGCTGCGGTGGAACCAACATTGGCGGCTTCGTTAGATATTCTTTGATCTCGTCGAAGGCTCGTTGTTGTTCTGTCCCCCAGCGGAACTCCTCATCAGATTTAATTTTCACCAGTCCCATGAACGGCTCTATTCTTCCTGACAGATTGGAGATGAACCTTCTGACGAAGTTGATTTTGCCGATGAGACACTGCAGTTCTTTCTTCGTGGTAGGTGGCTTCATTGTTCGCACTGCCTCCTGACTTTTCAGGCCGATCTCAATTCCGCGTTCATGGACCAAGAAACCCAAGAACTGACCGGCCGTCACACCGAAGGCACACTTCTTTGGATTCATCCGTAGCCCGAATTTTCTGGTTCGGTCCAGGACGCGTCGCAGATCGTCCAAGTGTCCTTTTACTGAAGCAGACTTGACTACCACGTCATCGATATAAATCTCCACCAGCTTGCCGATCAGATCATGGAAAATGTAATTCATGGCTCTTTGGTATGTGGCGCCGGCATTCTTCAGTCCAAATGTCATGACTACATATTCAAACAACCCCACCGAACCTGGGACTCTGAATGCAGTCTTGTGTATATCTTCTGGAGCCATAAAAATTTGATTGTAACCGGCATTGCCATCCATAAAGCTCAAGACCTTATGACCAGCAGCTGCGTTGATCAATGTCTCTGCTACCGGCATCGGATACTCATCCTTTGGAGTGGCTCTATTGAGATCCCGAAAATCTATGGCAACACGCCATCGGCCATCCTTTTTCTCTACAGGTACGATACTAGAAATCCACTCAGCATACCTGCATGGCCTGATGAACCCAGCTTTCAACATTTTCTCGATCTCTTTCTTGACTTCCTCTAAAATTTCGGCCTTCATCTGTCGTGCTCGCTGCTGGAATGGCCGAAACCCTTTTTTAAGCGGGAGCCGATGCTCAATGATGCTCCTGTCTAACCCGGGCATCTCCGTATAGTCCCAGGCAAAGCAATCTGGATATTCTTTCAACAAAGCTATCATCGGACCCCGCAGATTCGGATCTAACTTTTTGCTGATAAATGTCGGTCGTGGCTTATCCCCAGGACCGATGTCAATCTCCTCTAGCTCATCAGCGGATGTAAAACCATACCCCAGCTTTCCGTCACCTGCTAAATCGATGCTGAACACAGGCCAAAAGTTTGGTGAGGATAACAAAGATAATTTGGGCCGATTGCCGGAATCGGCCCCCTTTTTGATTGCATTACTCAAGGAAGGTTTACAACTTATTTGTGCTCTACAATGGTAGGGAATCTTCCTACTACGACTACATGACATGCTTGTCGTAAGATCACTGCTTTTTATTTTTGTGGCCGATCGCAGGGATCGGCCTTACCACGCACCAATCGTGGGCTTTGCTACTCTGTCAGGCCAGTGGATAAGACCAGCCTCACCCCGTTTTTTGTAGCTTCAATGCGCTCACAGCCGTCTAGACTGACTCCAGAGATCGGCTCTTGGTCTTCTGCGTCCCAAATGTTCATGCCAGCTATTGAGATCTCGATCGAATCATCTGCATGAATGACCTCCACTTCATCTCCATCCCACTGTATCAGGCATTGGTGCATCGTGGATGGAATGCAGCAGTTAGCGTGAATCCAATCCCTTCCCAGCAAGACAGCGTAGGTGCTTTTGCTGTCAACAATGAAGAACGACGTAGGGATGGTTTTTCTACCCACGGTCAGATCCACGTTCAGAACGCCTTGCGTTTCTGAAGCTTGGCCGTTGAAGTCGCTTAGCGTGACGTTGGTTTTGATCAGATCTGCAGTGGAGCGTCCCAAACGCCGCAGCATGGAGTATGGCATTATATTGACTGCCGCTCCGGTGTCAACCAACATCTTGCGGACAGGCTGCCCATTGATATAACCTCTCAGGTACAGGGCTTTCAGATGTTTGTAGCCCTTCTC